>JBCAQO010000008.1:2704017-3032542 GCA_039111635.1 Heterobasidion occidentale
TAGATCCGAGAAGGTGCGACATAAGCGAGACCAAACGCTGAACGAGCGCCCAATCCTCAACTTGCGTGAAGACCAACCCCCTCGTCTGTGTAACTGGATCCCATGACGACAATCTAGTGAATCGACGATCGCTCGTGGTGAGAGGATTCCTCTTCACTGCTGTGGTAGTTGACTGACGCAAATGGGAG
The DNA here is from genome assembly GCA_039111635.1 of Heterobasidion occidentale. Lineage (NCBI taxonomy): Eukaryota > Fungi > Basidiomycota > Agaricomycetes > Russulales > Bondarzewiaceae > Heterobasidion > Heterobasidion occidentale. Next base: position 2,704,206 of record JBCAQO010000008.1, read on the forward strand.
GTTTTGGAGAAGCTTCTGGATAGGCACACGAGCGGTTTTGTCAGATGGCACGACTTCGTCAACGTGAGTGCCGTTTGCCCGGGTGCGCGCGTCATGGCCTAACGAGAGCGTAGGCAATGACGCGTCTCGGTATCGTGATTGATGAACGGGAGGGCTTGCGAGTCGTCTTGGCGTCCCAGAGATGGGGAAACGTCATCTCCACCGCGTGAGTACGGCCTTGAGAGAGAGTGATCTCACTCTGATCGTGGATGGCGGGACGTCAAAGCCGCATGGGCCGAAACTGGAACATCACGACCTGAAGCAGTGAGTATTCGCCACCATTTTTCACCTTGATATCACGCTGAAAATATTGCATAGCATTGGGAGTACGCTACGTGAAGTCTACGCCTGGGACTTGTCCATGTTCGCGAGCGAGCGACCACAGATACATGGCAACCTGGTGAATGACGGGCTCTTTGTTACCTCGATCGATGTTAAGTTGCACGATGATTTCTTGTTCTCGCTTGGCCCCTGCGCGGCTGCCATATCATTACTGGGATGCCGTTCACACATGCCAGTCACTGGGGAAACTAACAATTCATTGCGTGCAAGTGGTCCACTGCTAAGTATGTATGTACAGGAGGCTATCGATCAGCGACAACGAGGAGGCGTACACGGGGCGGCGCGAAAACGGCGGCAGTGTCGACGGATACGAGAGCGGCGGGAGAGGGCCGATGACGAGAGAAGTGGGCGGCAGCGCCGAGGGAGTCGACAGCGAGACCCGCCAGCGTCGAGGGAGCCGCCAACGAGGAGGCAGGAGTTGCTGTGGAGGAGCGGCGCCGTCGACGGAGAGTCGTGCACGTCGAGGGAGGCGGACGTCATCGTCGAGGGAGGCGGGCGTTGTCGTGGAGGAGGAGAGATGAGTCGCCGTCGATGGAGCGGCGTCGTCCAGGCGGCGTAGTCCAGACGGCATCGTCCAGGCGCCGTGGTCCAGGCCGTGGTCCAGGCGGGGACATGGTCGGAGCGTGCAGGCGGCGGGGTCGAGGGAGCGGGCAGGGTCCAGTGAGGCGGCCGCGTCGTAGAGGGTGCCGGGCGTCCAGGCGGCGTCGTCGACGAGGAGCCGACAGGGTCTAGTGAGGCGGCCGCGTCGTCGAGGGCGGACGACGAGGCGTCGAGGGAGCCGTCGGTGAGGCGCGGCCGAGTCGGCGTCGTCCAGGCGGGGGCGTGCAGGCGGCGGGGTGGAGGGAGCGGGCAGCGTTCAGCGAGGCGGCCGCATCGTCGAGAGCCGGATGACGAGGCGTCGAGGGAGCCGTCGGTGAGGCGCGGCCGAGTCGGCGTCGTCCAGGCGGGGGCGTGCAGGCGGCGGGGTGGGAGCGGGCAGCGTTCAGCGAGGCGGCCGCGTCTTCGAGGGAGCCGCCAGGCGGCGGCGTCCAGGCGGCGTCGTCCAGGCCGTCGTCCAGGTGGGGGCGTGGTCGGGGCGTGCAGGCGGCGGGGTCGAGGGAGCGGGCAGGGTCCAGCGAGGCGGCCGCATCGTCGAGAGCCGGATGACGAGGCGTCGAGGGAGCCGTCGGTGAGGCGCGGCCGAGTCGGTGTCGTCCAGGCCGTCGTCCAGGCGGGGGCATGCAGGCGGCGGGGTCGAGGGAGCCAGGTGCGTGGTCGAGGGAGATGAGGGCGACGTGAGAGACGAGGGCGGCATCGTAGCCGTCATCCTCGTTTGGGACGGGGTGGAAGAGGAGGCCGCGGTGGGGGAGGCGTCCAGGAGGTGCCGTCGTCGTCAAGGGAGAGGTGACGTCGAGGACGAGGCGAGGGCGCTTGCGAGGCCGGGCCGACGTTAAGAAGAAGGCGTCGGGGAGGGCTGTGACGCGTCAGCGTAGCGTACTTGTTATGAGCAGTTATAATAATTAGCGGCTGTTATTGCATAGATCGTATGGGCGAACGGTCTAGTCAAGGTGATGTCGAGGTGTCCACGGGGTTTGATGTTCGATTCCCGGTCTTTGCTGTATTTTGTAGCAGCTAGCAATCATTACTAATCACTCAGACACATCCGAGCTCGGATATATCCGAGGTGGCTGCCTCTGTTGGGATTCCAAATTGTCGGAGATTTCCGATTACACACCTGGGACACTTTGACCGCCATAGCCACTGCAGTGACTAGTGACTCGGCGAGCCTCAGGCTACCAGCATCCTCATCATCCCCGTATCTCCATCTGCCGAATTCCCAAACTCCTTTCAAGATTGCACTAGATTTGCTAGTAGTATAACCACTCTCCGTCCGCTTGCTCATTGCAGGTGACTGGATTTTGAGTGCACCGTCATCCTTCCTTGCTCATTGCAGGGTCGTTGGACATCAAGTCGAGTCCTACGTTATTATTGCTCATACTACTAGGTCAGTTCGCATCGCCGTGTTTTTCTTGTTCCTCCATTGGTTTACTGTCTCATTGGGCACGTTGCAGCCATGGCCGCCGTTACTTGTTGGCAAGCACGGCCGCTTGAAAACCTTCGCGAAATTCTCGATTCTCGTCGATCCCTACTGCACGGCGAGCAGGTTGACGCCCTAGATTGTCTCTGCGTTGCTCCATTCCGCAATCACGATGAATTATGGATCTCCACACCAAACATGGACTTTGTTCCGGAGGTCCCTGTGCACCCCGACGACACACCCTTCAGATATTTCGGAGACGGCATGCTTGGTGCATTTGAACATCTGAAGTGGCCACAAGCTTTCGACCCAGTGGAGCCCCATTCCTATGCTGCGCCCATGAACCCGAGACTGAAGGAACTCCAGAAGGTCGACGATCATCATGGCTTACGAGCACCGGACTTTCCAGTGGACGACAAAGAAGGCGGCCTTCCTCAATTCGAAGATCCGGATGCTGCGTGGTTTTCCTTCAAAGGAACGGACTTTCGTATCTGCGAGGAGCTGCCGCGCGCTTCAGTAGGAATCTTGTATGAGACAGTGCTCTCCCGCCTGCGCAAAGCGATGTTGGAAGTGCGTAGGATAGGAGACGAAATTGGGGCTCAAGAGTTTCCCGAAGGCACTCCGGCTGCTGTAGTCAATGCACACACGTCCAGCTACATGTACCAGAGACATCGATCTGAGGCCCTTTATCGTGCCTACGGTTCACTCTCGCAGATTCCAATGCCTTTCTCCGACACCGTCTTATGGTTTCGTGAGTTTCAGCGTATCCTGCTTGAATTACGCGCCTGGATTATCTATATGCTGGTAGTGAAACCTCGTATGGAGGATCCTACGTTCGATTGCCCTCAACCTGTTCTTCCTCTTCGCGGTGTCATCACCTCAAGTTTGTCAATGCTTCGAGAGTTGTTCCGGATTGGGATCCCGGTTTGGTACATCCGGAGGCGCACCACTCTTACAACCCGCACACTTATCATCTCCGTCAAGACAGTCATCAGAACCGGCATCTCCTTCAGCTCATCACAGATTTTTGAATATGCCAACCATCGCACCAAGGCCCCTCTCTGGGTGGAGGCGTCACACGGTGAACCGTTACGCGGCACCATTCAAGACAGGCTGCGAAAGTTTAGCTTGACCAGTCGACCAATTCTACTACCGCTGGAGATCTATTCTCCTGCAACGGTTGGGGAAATCGAGCGGCAAAATCCGCCTGTGTGTCGGAATCATGCTATGTCAGGGCCGGATATTTCGCATGTCATAGTCGATGAAATCCCGACCGAGCGTGACGTCAATAGCGACGAGCGGCAGACCGCGATGATCAGCGCTTTCACTGGTAATGTTTATGGTAAGACTCGATTGACTAGGTCAGGCTTGTGTAACTGATGCACAATTTGTTTAAATAGCCGCTAAGCTTGTACGAGATGGTCCTCGTTTCATCGATGACCCCGCTTGCACCATGTTTGAGACCACCACATCCGACTTTGTTGTGCTCGCGTCGGCCTATTCATCTAATGATCAGTGGCGTAGAAGTCTGTTGTCGAGGTCTCGCTCATCTGACAAGCGTGGTAAGTTCCCTGCGTTGCGCCTCTATGGTTTCATTGTCACGCAACACACACAGAACATCGCCCACCATCGCCCGACGTGAAGAATGCTCCCAAGGTCCCAGATGTCCAATCAAACGCAAGTCATTCGCAAATTTCGAGTCCTCCGAAGACACTGGCGCCTCATAAGCAGCGTAGTAACAGCCATCGATGTCATGGTCCTTCTCCTAAAACAGGTCTCCGGGTTGTGCACCCCACTTGGCTTCCCCACTCGCCCCGGGTTGGATAAGCGTCTTCGAAGAGACCATGGATTTGGACGATGATCCAAATATGGCCCTTCAGTATCCTCTCCCCCCATTCATCTGTTCTTTGCGGACAAAGGAGCCGTTTTTGGGCATAGAGTTCACAACTGGCTACGCATTCGCATGTGGTGTCTGCTGGAGGTTCTATGCCCTTCTAACCACTGTATGGTCCTGATGACGACCAGCCAATGGAGGATTGCATTAGAGGGGAGATATTACCTGCCAGACAACATGGTCAATTGTACCGTGAAGCCTCAATCCTCTTCACACGACATGGCTCGCTTACCACCATGGCCTCGCAAGACTAAAAAGGCTCGCTTGGAACCGCAAGTCGCGTCCAATGTCACCAGCGCTTCGTCGGTCGAGGTGCGCAAACGTAAGAAGGCCTTGGACAGACGTGTTGCAGATCGGGTCGACATAGGTGTCCGATTCCTGGTGCACGCCGGATTCGCACCATACGATGACACTACATCTCCGCAATGGGGCAGAACCTTCGTCACTAGCAAGATGGCTCATGAGGATAAGGACCTCTGGGCTGAAGTAGTATGGGAGCTTTCGGTAGCTAATTTTCGTCTTGAACTCCTACAATTGGACAGGAAGGTTGTCATGGGTGTTTACTGTTACGAGGACAAACGGTATGCCGCCCAACGCGAAGGAAAAATCTGCCACATATGGGCCACGGGGGGTCTCAGCGTAGACTGGGAGCGTGAGAGTCGGTGGGTGGACCGACTTGTGATTGAAGATTGGGAGGCCAGGCGTGGTGCTGTGAAGGTAATGGCTGAAGTCCTCTGTGGATGGCCCGGCGGAAGTAAGCTTATGTGGCACAAGGATTACGATTCTAATTTCAAAGCTTTCACAGACTTCGAGCATGCGGTGTTTCTCTTTTATACTGTCACGTTTCACAAGCATTGTGGGAGACTCCCTATTATGCCTTTATCGCAGCCCAAATCCCTCGCTCGTCACGTACATTCATGATTTCGCATGTTTTTTTTGCCCTCTCACGCAATAGGTTCATGTCGCAAGTCTGATGCCATTCAGAATGATATACATGTATCAAACAACGCCGTGTCTCGGATCGTGAAAATGCCGTCTCTCGTATTCGAAGTACCTTTCAACCGTTCTTTTCGATCTACGAATGGTGACTAAACGGCGCTAATTAGAATGCGGAAGAAACCTACAAGCGCTCTCGGACTACCCCAGAAGCCTGACCTTCTGCATTTCAACACTCAAAACTGGCCGTCTTCAGTTTATCCATAGAGCACGGTCTACAGACACGTTGTGACGATCGATCTCTCGCTTCGCCTTCAAGACCTCAAGGCTCTTGCGTTCACTGTCCGTCTGATAACCTTCGGTTTGAGCGGAATCGGTCCGCGAATGTCGCGGCTTCGGCTTGAGTAATACATCGAGTAAGTCCAGCAATATGGCCTTGAAATGGATCTCTGCCCTCGTGTGTATATCCTCACGAAGCTCACGTGGCAGCGCGCAGGGGAACATGAAATTGTGATTCGGTTTCGCCAGCCACTTGCGCGCGCCTAATTCGGAATTCACGAAATGGCAGACAGGGCATGCGAGTTTAGACGTGCCGACGTAGCAGGGGTCTATGTCGCTCTGTAAATCTCCATGTCAATATTGGCATTGGAAGGTGTAGGGGGTGAAAACTTTCCGGATTAACACCATGTGCAGCAAGCAACATGCTCCCATTGTCCAGGTTCTTCCCGTCCAGGACGCTAGCCAAGAGACACTCGCAATGGATACTCCCTTGGAACATGGGAGTCGGCGATAGTAAATTCTTGCAGTGGCGGCTAATTGAGCTCCCCGCCTTCTCGGCGTCCCTCGTCATCAATAATTTGAGTTCGTCGATCACTGTCTTCGTGCGAGCAGTCTCGTCGTTCTCGCTCAATACCTCCTTCACCACCTCTTCCCAGGGTGCCATGTCTGTCCCAGGATGTTCGGCAGAAATGACAGTGTAAGTGATGTTCCGAAGATACTGTGCCGAACCCACGAGACCGTGAACAGCGAATGGTATCACAACCTGTCGACGCAGCCACTGCTTGTATGCGTCAATCGGTGTCGAGCCCACAGTGACGAACATATCTGTATCATCGTCGTCCACCACTGCTTGTTCCTCCCACGTATTTGGCTGGCCCTGGGACTCTCTAGATGGTGTGGTATACTTGGGTTCTGTACCTGCGAAGGGATGGTCGAATATATCGGGAATGGCGAGAGTCAGGTAGTCTGCGAAAGCGTTGGAATATGCAAATGCTTCCAAAAGAGTGACATAAAGCCAGGTCTTGTTCATCATCGCGCCGAAATTGTCTGGCTGGGCTTTGGAAATCTCGTCCAAACAGGTCTGATAGCCTTTCAGAGCCAAGCACAAGGTATGATGGAAGGCCACGCATGTCTCCTTGACAAAAAGAACGTCATTGTTCTGCGCTCGGGTTTTCAACTCGAGTCCTCCGTGCTCCACGCCGAAAAGGTCGATGCCCCACCAACGTGCTATGAGCTCTCCAGAAAGGACTTGGTCCCGTTCTTTGCGTAATGTAGACTTCTTCTTGAATAGTTCAGGCAATCTGTCAGGTTCGGCATTCAAGATCTTGCTGAGGAAGGCGGTAGACATCGTACACCTGAGTCGAGAGCGCATCTTGCGGTAGCCACGAGAAACGACGTGAACGCCCAGGCTGTAAGGTGTGGTGTCCTCTTTCTTGAGTAACTCGATCACCTCCGAGACGTGCTCATCAAACTTCATGCTTTATGAACTATGTCAGAAAGGTTATCATTCGATAGAAAGTTCGCACTCACTTCTTTTGTTCATTTAACATGGCCTTTGTAAATGGCACGACATCCTGTCCCCGATCCTCCTCATTCGTCTCCGATTTACCCTTCATTGCTACTGACCGATTCATCTTCCCTCTCGACGGCTCTGTCGCCCCCGTCCTCGCCTCTGAGCTTATGCTCCTTGTGGTCATCGCCTCATCTGTCGCAGCAGTTGTCCTCGTCCTCACTTGAGACTCTGTCTCCAATCTCACTCTCTTCTCCACTTTCGCTTGAACCTCCGATTTCAGAACTTTCTTTCCCTTCTCCGCGCCCGTCCCCGTCGTCTTCGTCTTTGCTGCGAGATCGGTCTTCCCTCTCGCCTCATTGGGGTGTGTCGGATTGGTGGTAATGATGCAGTTATGCATTACTTGGTCTTCCGCGCATTCTATGGAAGCGTCTATGTCGCGTTGATGTGAGACCGAGACGACGAGGCTGACGTTAGCGCCCCTCTGCATACCTGCCGCCACAGCCACCACTTCGCGGTCTCTGACAAGCAGTGTAGCAAGCTGATCGAGCAATCGGTGCTGTGACTGGGGCCTTTCGACGACTTGTCTCTTGTCTTTGTAGACCGTCTGCGTCTGGGATAGCGAATTATTTTGTCCTCGAAGATAAAGGATAACCATGATCAAGGTGGTGATGGTTTTGAACTTGTTGATCTTGTTGACCAGGGACTCGGACGCGTTCATGATTTCGACGATAGTAAAGGCGGGGAATGGGAACTGAAGCTCGGAGACAGGACGTAGTAAGCAAAGGTAGCAGTGAATGTGGGGTGACGCCATATTGACCTTCACTTACTAATATATACGTCGATTGCATCCGGAAGAGACGCGGAAGATTGATCAGGGACTATCCTGGACTATCTCGGTCAATCGCCAGTGTTCAGACAGACTCAGCAGTGCCTCAGCATCGCTTTCTCTTGATTTTAAAAATACGAAAAAATGACAGGTTGTATTCCAAGAAGCTAAGATAGGTACTGTATGTGCAACAATTGGTGGGTAGAAACACTAAAATGAGCCTGGCCGCTACAAAGAAATCGGTTGCAACTCCGATGGAGCTCGTGCCGGCAGAATCCGTCACACGTGACGGCTACAACTCCCCTTTCCAACTCTTCACCCATCGCTGGCCCATCTTTGCTTCATTTAACTGTATACTCCCCAAGGATGGCACCTCTTCCATGGCACCTCTTCCATGTCATCTCCGAACGGCGCTTGCTCATTGCAGGCATTGTTTGGTCATCAGCAGCTGGCTCCTTGCTCATTGCAGGGTGTTAGACTGTCTCTGTCTCAACGGCGTTTGGAGCCTCTCCAGGCACTCATCGGTGGTTCGGATGTTAGAGGGTTTTGTGGTACAAGACGGTTGACCGTAAAAATGTGATGAGCACTTTCTGGTCTTGGGTTTCTGAGTAGTCTTCTCCTCATAGAAGCTATTCTACTTCACTACAGCGCATAACGATTTGAGATCCGATCGGCAAAACACATCTTAGCGAGCGAGCGAGTCATGTCTTTCTACATATAAGCTGACAGACCATCGCTTGCGCTGAAAGTCCCCACCCGCGCTTGTATCATTCGACCTCCTCTGGCCACACGATTTTCATGGAATTGCCGCCGGCTTTCAGCGAGTCTTGTGTTTGCGGAAGGTCATTCTCGCTGCCATCGGCGCTCACTTACCACAGGCGCACATGTCAGAAAACCAAGAAAAGGTTTTCTGAGGCGCTAGCAAAAGCCAAAGAAGTGTGGGCTGCGAAGAAACGTCGTCGAACGGATGCTGATGGATCCAGAGCAGTTTTGGAGACAGCACCGTTGGTCGCGGAGGTCTTGGAGCCAGCATTGTCGATCGCAGAGGTCCCTACACCAGCTGTACAACAGGTGAGTTTACATCTCAAAGTTTCGCCCTCATCTGTATCTTAAGGTTTTCAGTCTATTCCACAGTCGTCCTCCGCAAATCAAGATGACCCAAACCTTTCTCTGGCAGAACGCAGGCCTCGTAGAGCAAATACCAGGCTTCCTAAACGTTATCGTGACATGTTGCCTCAGCCCCCGGCAGCTTTACCCGTTCAGTTGCAGTCGCTATCAGAGCCATCTTCTTCCGCGTCTATAACTCCGATGCAGTCGCCTCCCACCGTAGCCCTCTCTTCCGATCCACCTCAGGTGATTCAAAAGTCTTTGCGACAGATCTTGAAGTCTCCCCGAAACATTTTTGGGTTGTTTCGTCAGTATCATGCCACTGACTTTCCAGCACACGATCCCGAACGAGTCGCTGAAAAGCCTGCTTTGTCAACGCAGGATGACTCGAATGCCCTCCCTGAGTCTTCTTCTGCGCCGTCATTCTATCCTTATCCCAATCGCTCGTCATTTCTTCTCGGTGAATGGTACTGGAACGATGGAGTACGAAAATCTCAATCGAGTTTCAAAAATCTCATCGACATCGTCGGCAGTACCGATTTTCGCCCGGAGGACGTCAGAAAAACGCCATGGAGCAGTATTGATCGCAAGCTGGCTGGTCAGGATGAGGATAATTGGGAGGACGAACAAGAGGAGGATGGGTGGATACACAACACCGTCAAGATATCTATCCCGTTCCACAAGAAATGTCTTCAACCAGGGGCGCAGGATTATGTCGTCACAAGTTTCCATCATCGACGGTTAGTGTCTGTGATTAAGGAAAAGATCACCAACCCGACAACCTTTCCCCACTTACATCTCGAGCCATATAAACTGCTATGCCAACCTGGTAGTGCTCCAGAGGCAGTACAAGTCCACGGAGAAGCCTATACATCAGAGGCTTTTTTGGATGCACACAACGCTCTGCAGGAAAGTCCAGGAGAACCAGGGTGTAGCCTTGAAAGAGTTGTCGCCGCGCTGATGTTTGCATCAGACGGCACTCATCTTTCGACCTTCGGCGATGCCAAACTGTGGCCTGCCTATCTTGCACTTGGCAATGAATCGAAGTATCGCCGGTGTAAACCATCTTGTCGTTCCTTCACTCATATAGCTTACTTCGAAAAGGTAAATCGCTTCCATTCTACAGACGAACGACACTGACGAAACGAAATAGCTCCCGGACGCTTTCAAGGATTTTGCTGCCGAAAGAATTGGAGGAAAGGGACCCAACAGCGCTTTCATGGCCCATTGTCAGCGCGATATGTTACAGGCCCAATGGAGGCTACTCCTTGACGACGAATTTCTGCATGCCTATGCGCACGGCATTGTCATTGAGTGTTGTGATGGAGTCAAACGACGGTTCTATCCTCGAATATTCACTTACTCTGCTGACTATCCTGAAAAGTCTGTTTTTCCCCTTTTTGATATCACGGAGTACCCCATCACTCAATCATGTGTCCCAGGATCATTCTCGCCAGCATACGAAATCTCGGTGGTTGTCCTTGCCCACGTTGCCTGATTCCTCTATCCCGGGTGCATAACATCGGTATGCCTCAGGATATGGCACAACGGGTGTCACTGGCTCGCGTGGATGACCAACACCGTCGGGTTGTTGTGTCGCTTGCTCGGGAAATAATCTATCACAAAAATTTTGCAGTAAACAGTTCTGCCGTAGAAAAGCTGTTGAAGCCAGAATCTTTGGTCCCAACAACAGTAAGTTTCTCGCTCTATGGCGTGAACATCCAAGTAAGCTAAACATTCATCTAGAATGCATTCTCGGAAAGACTGGCACCGCTTGGTTTCAACATGTTTGACATGTTTGTTGTCGATCTCTTGCACGAAATTGAGCTTGGCGTGTGGAAGTCATTGTTTATACACCTTCTCCGCATCCTCGATTGCGAGGACGAAGGGCTAAAGCACATCTTAGACCGAAGGTATGCAGAGTCTTGTCGTCAACGACCAGGTGGCTCAATCTTCTGTCAGGTACCGACAGGTACCTTCGTTCGGTAGAGATGCGATCAAACGTATATCTAGAAATGCTTCCGAATTGAAGAGGATGGCTGCCCGAGACTATGAAGACCTTCTACAGGTAGGATCAGTTCTCCTTGACTGGTGTTTTCGTTCTGAGATCTGCTGCAGTGTTCAATCCCCGTCTTCGAAGGACTCCTGCCTGAACCGCACAATCACCAGATCTTGCAGCTCTTGTTTGTACTGACTCACTGGCATGGACTGGCAAAACTTCGAATGCACACCGATCACACCCTTTCCCTTTTAGCTACGCTGACCGCTGTTTTGGGAGAGCGTCTTCGAGAATTTGTCGACAACACATGCTCTGCTTTCAATACTCGGGAGCTCGCAAAAGAGAGCGCTGCTCGACAACGACGCCAGCAAAATAAAATGGCCAAACTTCCTCGTCCTGCATCTGTGCTCGCAAGCAGTTCAGCGGATACAGCCAGAAAGCCCAAGTCATTCAATTTGGAAACTTACAAGATTCACTCTCTTGGTGACTATGTTCGATCTATTATAGCATTTGGGACAACAGATTCATATTCTTCTCAATCGGTCCGTGCCTGTTTTTCTCTGTGTGCTTCCTGCGAATATTGACACATTCACAGGGTGAACGTGAACATCTTAGACCCAAAGGTAGTTTCTTGCGTACAAGCGGCAAAAATTATACAAAGCAACTCACACAGATCGAACGACGTGAGACTCGCATCCGCCAGCTTTCCTATAAACACGGCAAACAAGAGTCCGTCTCGAAGGATTTGAAACAGCGGTATCATATTGGCGAAACGGAAAAGTGCCCTGTGGTTCTTCTCTCTTTTTACAGCGAAATTCAGGAGATCCCGCCATCAAAGTACGTTGATCATTTTCTCATGTGAAACTATCAGACACTTATGATCTTCAGGAATTCTTGTCCAAGCTCAGGGCTCATCTTCTTCCGCGCATACAAACTGTGTTACAGGTCGAAGCCGCTACGCTTCCTGAGTATTTGAGGACTGAAATTCCAGTCCGGGACCTACAAAGCGGGACGACTGCGATCTCATCTTCTTCAAGCACGACAAGCTCTATTTGCACAAGTTAGCGCGTTTCAATTACACGACTTACGATGTTCAACGAGGACAGGACAACATTCATCCAGGTCACTCTCGCAGCAATGTCATGGTGTTGGCTAACGTGGATTCCGATGCAACAAGTCATCATTTTTGGTATGCGCAAGTCCTTGGAATTTACCATGCAAATGTTATCTACACCGGCTCCGGCATGTTGGATTACTGCCCTCGTCGTATGGACTTCTTGTGGGTCAGATGGTATGAGACCATGCCTGCGACGGACGATGGTTGGGACACTTGCGAATTAGATTGTCTCCGCTTTCCCCCTTTGAACAGGGAGGATTCCTTTGGATTTTTAGACCCAGTAGACGTTCTCCGGAATGTCACATTATCCCAGCGTTCGCAAAAGGTCCTCGGCATGCAGATGGGTCTCTCCCGATGTGCCAAGGACGGACAGGACTGGAAGGCTTACTATGTGAATCGGTGAGTGAACATCGTACTCGGCATATGAAAGCCCGACTCACGGTCTCGCGTCTAGGTTTGCTGATCGTGATATTCTGATGCGTTATCACTGGGGTATGGGCATTGGGCACATTCATGCCCACGAACGATCAACTCCTGTCATTCCTTCTGGACGACAAGGGCCCTTGGAATTTCTTGAGGAACCAGAGCCCACGACACGGGTGCCCGATCTTCAGGATACGGATATGGAGGAGAGAGAAGACCCAGAGCTGGCCTTGGAAGATCGTGAGGCAGAGGGATGGGAGGATGTGTCAGATTCAGAGGAATCCATGGAAGATCCGGAAAGTGTAGATGAGGACACAACGATGTTTGATGCCGAGGACATGGTGTTTTCATAATTCTATTGCACGATTCTTCGATAATCACATCTACGTACATCTCTTAATCAGGGAGGGCTGGGAAAGTAACACCCCACACCCTGGCATGATTCTACTGGAATGGGGGCCGACGAGGGAGCGGGGAGCAGAGAGGCCCAGGAACGACCTGAGGACGGATGCAGGAGCCTCTCATCCGAGTGTGAGCGAGTCAGCCGCGCTCCTGGGACTTGCGGAGGGATTCGACGAGGGAGCGGGGAGCAGGGCGGCCGAGGAATGACGTGCGGACTGTGGCCGCAGCGAGGACGGGCGCGCGTGTCGAGCGTATGCGAGTGACGTGACTACGGCCGCGATGTGACAGGTGCGTTACGACGCGTTTCCTGGTCACGCGACACATAACGCTTACGAAATATTCATCTAAAACCTCTAATCGCTAGGTCATCAGGAATTCTTCACAGATACGGATGCACTGGCGACATTAGAATCTTTATCTGTCAAAATGGGACATTGTTACGAGTCTTCACTGTGTATCGTGCGTTCTGTACAGAGCGTTGCCGTTACTGATTTTTATTTGTACAGTATAAGCCATTAGCGTGCGTCGTGACTTACTGATCACTCTGATAGATGTCTTGCAGACCGCGAGCGGTGTGGGATATATCCCTAATTGCATTGTCTGTCGCGAGAAAATCAAAGAAGCGCGTACAAACGAACACCACCGTTAAACTCTGAACGTGCAAACGTTTGCACGCAACCTGCACTCTGTCAAGAGCTTCCATCAACAAACATCCTCAACTACTACACCCTCTGAACACGGTCAATCACAGAATCAACATGACACGCTATCATAAGGGAAGGAGGGGGACAAGGTGAGCACACAGCACGCTGTGTTCTGCGCTAGCGTCGCTAACGATCACGCTTGTTAGAAACACTCGCTCGAGGTGAGCATCTCTCGTTTTCACTGGACCATGGGAGTGAAACCGCTGGTACTAGGCGCGTGCTGACGCTGCGGAAAGAGCGTGCATCGGAACCGACAGTCTCGTGGGCGTTTTCGGAACACTATAGCGCGAACGCGGAGGAGAAGTCAAGGGTAGAGTCACTTGTCCGAGAGTTTCTCCGCCACGCTGGGCCCGAAGCCCTACGCGATGTAGGAGCCGTGTGCATTCGGTGAGTTTGGATTTCACTCGCTGTTTGATTCTCTTTCATAGTGCTCTCTCCTTAGGTCCACTATGCATACGTCGGACGATGAAGTAGAACACGTCCAGGTGCGCGTATACGCGAAGGACGGACGGCGTTTGCGCATCAGGAAAGGGGAAAGGATCGATGGGCATCCTTGCATATCCCCAACGATCGTGGTCTCTGGGTGCCAATCGTCTTCGTTGAAAAGAACGCCTAAATGTCACGTCTTCCCATCCAAGTCGTCCCTACAATCTGATTGTCGTTGTACTCTATTTACTTCTGGTCATGCGCTGTACACTAACTATTTCTTGATCATGCGTTGACATATGACAATGCCTGGTAAAAATTCACCTATAATTCATGCTTCTGGTCATGGACTGCAAGATCATGCTCGGTTGTCATTGCTATTTGAACATATGACAATGCCTGGTAAGATTTCGACTATAATTCATCTTTCTGGTCATGGATTTCAAGATCACGCTCAGTCGTTATCGCTATTTGAACATATGACAATGCCTGGTAAGATTTCGGCTATAATTCATCTTTCTGGTCATGGATTGCAGAATCTATTTCAGTCTTATCTTGCTTCTCTTTTTGTAAATTTCTGGTGAATACTTGATCAGACTATACAAAGGTAGAAAAAGGCTTTCCAAGCCGTGACTATATGTCACCACTTGACCAACTCCGACAGGGAAAATCAGTACCAAGTAATTTTCCCGATGAAAAGGAATTCATCTCGCTGCCCAACGACCCAGCCAGAGTCAGAATAATATTGGGTGTTACTGTCCCACATATGGGGAGGGGGAGGCAAATCGGCAGAATCAGCGATAGCTGCACTCGGAAATAGACTAGAGTCATTGTTAAGCAGGATACGAGTGGAAGAAGAGCATGTAACTTGGGGATCCTCGTTCTCTGCATCATAAGTTCGCATGGCTGTCTTTATGTCCCACACCCGGATGGTCCGGTCATGAGACCCGGAGACTATGCGCTGGCCGTCGCGCGAGAAGGCAACGGACCAGATCCCGCCTCTGTGTGCTGTGAACGGCGGGGATACCGCCTCGCCTGTGTATCTATCCCACACCCGGATCGTCATGTCTGTAGATCCGGAGGCAATGAAGTTGCCATCGGGGGAGAATGTGACGGTAGTGACCTGTGCTGTGTGCCCTTGGAACGGCAGAGACAGCGCCTTGCCTGTGTCTATGTCCCAAACTTTGATCGTCTTGTCAGCAGACCCAGAGACAATGTGCTTGCCATCGGGCGAGAATGCGACGGACATGAGAAAGCTTGCTTTGAACGGCGGGGACACCACCTCGCCTGTGTCTATGTCCCACACCTGGATGGTGTCGTCATCAGACCCGGAGACAATGTGCTTGCCGTTGGGTGAGAATGCGACGGCTATGACCCCGCGTCTATGTCCTTTGAAAGGTGGCGACACTGCCTCGCCTGTGTCTGTGTACCACACCCAGATGGTCTTGTCATGAGACCCGGAGATGATGCGCTTGCCGTCGGGCGAGAATGCGACGGACGTGACCCCCCCTGTGTGTCCTGTGAACGGCAGGGGCAACATCTCGCCTGTGTCTGTGTACCACACCCGGATGGTCTTGTCATGAGACCCGGAGACGATGCGCTTGCCGTCGGGCGAGAATGCGACGGAGCAGACCCCCCGTGTGTGTCCTTTGAACGGCGGGGACACCGCCTCGCCGGTCTCTGTGTCCCACACCCGGATCGTCTTGTCAAAAGACCCGGAGACAATGCGCTTGCCGCTGTGCGAGAATGCGACAGACGTAACCCAGTGTATATGTCCTGTGGACAGCGGGGACATCGCCTCGCCTGTGTCTGTGTCCCACACCTGGATGGTCTCGTCATCAGACCCGGAGACGACGCGCTTGCCGTTGCGCGAGAATGCGACGGACGTGACCCAGCTCGTGTGTCCTTTGAACAGCGGGGACACCACCTTGCCTGTGTATGTGTTCCACACCAGGACAGTCTCGTCATAAGACCCGGAGACGATGAGCTTGCTGTCGCGTGAGAATGCGACCGATGTGACCCCGTCTGTGTGTCCTTTGAACGGTGGGGACACCATTTTGCCTGTGTCTGCGTTCCACACCCGAATGGTCCCATCAGCAGACCCGGAGACGATGCGCTTGCCGTTGCGCGAGAAGGCGACGGATGTGACCCAGTCTTTATGTCCCTTGAACGGCGGGGACACCATCTCGCCTGTGACTGTGTCCCACACCCGGATCGTCTTGTCAAAAGACCCGGAGACGATACGCTTCTCGTCGCGCGAGAAGGCGACGGATGTGACGCCGTCCTTGTGTCCTCTGAACGGTGGGGACATCTCCTCGCCTGTTTCTGCGTCCCACACCCGGATGGTCTTGTCATCAGACCTGGAGATAATGCGCTTGCCGTCGCGCGAGAAGGCGACGGATGTGACCAGGTCTGTGTGTCCCCGGAACGGCGAGGACATCACCTCGCCTTTGTCTGTGTTCCACACACGGATCGTCTCGTCATATGAGCCGGAGACGATGCGCTTGCCATCGCGCGAGAAGGCGACGGACATGACCGCATCTGTGTGTCCTCTGAACGGCGAGGACACCATTTCACCTATGTCTGTGTCCCACACCCTAATCGCCCAGTCATCAGACCCGGAGACGATGTACTTGCCATCGCGCGAGAATGCGACAGAGTTCACAGGGCCCGCAGGCTCATCAATGCAGAGAATGGGGTGTGGGGATTTGCCCTTAGCTTGGCCCCCTACAACGAATGTGTTAGAAAAACGAGGCCTGAAGATCTGTGTTATCATTGAATCAGGGGGTGCGAAAGGAAGAGCTGATAGATAGATATGAGGTGCGCTCTCTGCGATAGGCTCTCTGAAAGCTACCAGGAATTCATTAGCATCCGCAAGAAGGGTTTTCAAATCTGGCGTCATGATTGGTTTCTGATTCTCTCGTAAGAAGCGTGAAAAGCGGAAGGAGATGTCTGGCTCACCGTTGTGGGTGAAGTCGCTAATTTATTCAAGGAAGTGGTAGCCTCACGGACCCAACCCATTCCGCTCATCGCTTCTAACAAAAACAAAAATTTGTCGCATAGAAAAGCTTCAACCTCCTGAAGGATTTCTTGATCACCGTGTGATGCGACGACATGATCTGCCCAGAAGCGACAAGCGTACGTGAGATCGGCATCCAACTGAAAGTCCTCAAGTTGGTCCTCATTTTCAAGGTGCGACGTCTTCGAAGCAGTGATATTGAAATGTAATCCAGTATTCATGACCTGGATGCAAGCATGGCTGAGATCCCGATGAACTTGTGGTGAATCTACGGACCATTCCTCTGTCCCTGAACGCTCATGATCTGTGAGGTAGTCACCGAACGATGCGTGGAACGTCGAAATCCATCCTTCTTCTGTAGTCGGAACATCGATCAGTGAATGAAGGCCCGACAGCGCGGACCGCACGCGCGTTGCACTGATATTGAGCAGACGTGCAAGGTCGACTACAGAGAGACGATCGCGCAAAGTGACGATCGTAGCTGTAGTTCGTGTCAGGTCTGTTCTTTCTTGACCTTGTCGTTTCCCAAGAGTTTCGCGTAAGATGAGGCTATATATGTCGTCAAGTCCTTGGAATACCAGAGGCCCACCGAGATTGCTGCTCCTCGTTATTTGTTCTAGACGATGCCGTGGATCGATTTCTGGCTCGCTGATGTACTTGTATGCAGTGGATGCATAGATGAAGAGTTTGTCCGCCAAATTGACAAGAGCATTGAGTTGATCTTGAGGCGGCCATGTACCAACTAAGGTCTCGAGGTCATTTCGCTTCCTAGGTATGTCGCGCAACATTGTTGAGAGATAGAGTTCGATGTCAGAGTGAATGACCACTGCGTCTACTTCATGGAGGCGAAGAACCGACTGAAGATGAGATAGAGATTGTCGGATCCTAGCTTCAGGTCGACTCGTGACAAAGAACTTGATTCGTAACGACGAGGAGTGTTCCACAATCGTGTCCAGCATGGTTTCCGTGGCAAATTTGTCATCGCACTCGTCCAGTGCATCGATCACAAAGACCAGTACACGAGGAGGGTCTCGCAAAACAGCTTCAGTGGGATTTACCATCAGTGTCACGAATTGTACCGACAGTGAATGATCTGCAACATCCTTGTTTTGGTCCAGAGCGCTGACCAAGGCTTCTTCAAGGGGGGCAGATAAGCGAGCCATGTCACGTGCGAGCGTAGGGATAATTTTGCGAATGTTACTCAGTTCAACCGAGCCGTGTCGAGAGCAGAAGAAGCTCCCGCCGAGCAGGCCATTATTGTGCAGCAGCCGACTGAAAGAGAGTGCGATCGTCGATTTTCCCGTCCCAGCCATCCCATCGAGCCAGAAGATACGAGGACTATCGGGATGGATAGCCCATGCCAGCAGATCTTCGAGGATTGCCACTCGTGTGCCTTTCATGCAACCGCCATGGTCTCTAGCATGGAATGACGCTTCGGGAACGTGGCGTAATTTATTGAGGGTAGCTATAGCTAGAGTCAGCTAACGTCTTTATGAACTTGGCATCCTCCTCACCGTCCTGTCAAGAAATCAGCCGACTATATCTGAAACATATTGCTCAGACGTACCTTGCGAATCCATTCGGTGTTGATATCGGTATTCAGTGTTGTATCAGTCTGAAATGCCGACAGTCAGACAGGCATGATAGTTAGCAGTCAAACTAAGAGAAACGTACAATGAACGTATCAACCAGCGAGGCGAGGGTGCGGAACGCGCGCACGATGTCTTGTCCATCGCCCGAGGCATTTAAGGCTCGCTCCCCTAAACCACGAGGCTTCGTCTTCTCGCTGACAAAATTCTGAACGATGACGATCGCCCTGTGATGTTCAAAATCAAGGGTTAGACGAATATTTCTATAAAGATGAACTTTCTGCTGACTCTGTCAAACCGTCTATGCGATCGCGAGTATGTGTTGATATTTTGCTTTGTTGGTGTAACGTAAGGACCTGAACGAGCGCTTGGATCCTGGCTGCCACATCGACCAGCTCTGTTTGTATGTCATCCATTTTCTACTCGCTTATTGTTGATCAAGTCGTACAAACAGAAGGGGAACCTTGCTTACATCTATCCTATCTATTACCACCAGCAGCCCGCTTGCAGCTGCCTTCAATGGGGGGAAAGGGTCGGAAACCTCCTTGACAAGATTCAATGTCTGTGTCAAAGCTAGCCAGCCAGACTTGCGCAACCGTTGCGTCTTAGAGGGCGTGTTCTCCGGAGGTTGAAACGAGGAAGCGATTTGAGCGTAGGAATTCGAGGTCGGTTCTGGGACAGTGATTTGTGGAGGGGAAGCTAAGGCAGACGAAGACTGAGAGCCTGGCGACGGACGATTCCCCCGATTGAATTTCGATCCAGGGACCGAAACCACCGCAAGAACTTGTCGCGTCGTCTGTCTGGCATTGTTGACAGCTACTGTTTCCGAGGTGGTTGAGCGAGAGATGAATCGATGAGAGAATCGATGGAACCCATGGACCAACACGATGTAGGTTGCCGGTCTGAGTTCGTTTTTCGACGCCCACAAGCGCCCACACTGCCATGTTGTTGACTTGAGGACGCCAAAGACAAACAGCCGCGCTCGAGTTGGTTTGCTGCGCTACAATATGAGCATGCACTCTTCTCTGAAGGCGCGCGGATCTTACTTGCCTGGACGCATCGTAAATGTTAGAAAGAAAATGTGCCGGCAAATTGACATTGCCTACCTAAAGAACAGAAAGATTATCTTCTGTTTAGGTCAGCATCTGGAGACTGGAGCGATTTTCGCACCACGTGAGCTCCTCGCGTCACCCAGCATTCCCCTGGACAGGCAACCAATCTGGAATCAAACCAGGTCCGTCATAACTTCAAGATAATTCGATTGCACACTCCTTTATGACGGGTATGAGTCAAATGACTATGCATGAAGCTGTTTATAAAATGCAGAGATGAACTAGAGCCGGAACATAAAATAATAATGATACAACAGTATATGAACCCAACAGCCTCCTCCACAGATACCCTCATGCACCGAAACCGTACAGCGTCCGCCCTGAGCGCTTCAGAGCATAGACGACGTCGAGTGCGGTAACAGTCTTCCGCTTGGCGTGCTCCGTGTAAGTTACTGAGTCACGGATAACCTGCGATGACAGAGGAATGTCAACGAGAGCTAGAGATAGAGCCATGGAATTGACGTACATTCTCAAGGAAGATTTTGAGAACACCACGCGTCTCCTCGTAGATGAGACCTGAGATACGCTTCACACCGCCACGGCGGGCGAGACGACGAATGGCGGGCTTTGTGATACCTGGATGGGGTCGGTAAACTCATTACAAAAAACAATTTAGAATGCGCACCCTGGATGTTGTCGCGAAGGATTTTACGATGACGCTTGGCGCCACCCTTTCCGAGTCCCTAAATCGAGTCAACAGTAAGATATAAGAATGACCGACGCGTGATAACCGAGAGGCGCACCTTTCCACCTTTCCACGTCCAGACATGATTCAAATAAGTGTTATTGGGGGGGAGTAAAGGGGGATGAAGTGCGAGTCGATGGAGTAGATTGGGAAGAGGATCAACAAGCACGGTGCTTATATAGGCAATAAGTGTGGCTGTGCTTGTTGATTGAACGCGACGCGTTAACGCGTCTGTTGACTGCACGTGATCGCACTCGTTCCAAAAGTCGTTATAAGGCTTGTGCTCGGCTCCTTCCCGGCCTACTTCTGCCCTCTCGCTCATCCATACTACCGTCACCTCTTCATCTCTTTCCACCCTTACAGGCACTCTTCTTTCAATGGCTCGTACCAAACAGACCGCTCGCAAGTCCACCGGTGGTAAGCATCATGCCATCACTTTCGGCTTGATTAGCCTCACCCTCCATCCTTAGGCAAGGCGCCCCGTAAGCAACTCGCAGCCAAATCGTCAGCCCGCAAGACAGCCGCAACGGTAATAAGTCTTCGCAGCAATCCCCAATATATTGTTCTTACTTTCACACGTCACAGGCAACTGGTGGTGTGAAGAAGCCTCACCGTTTCCGCCCCGGAACCGTCGCCCTCCGTGAAATCCGTCGCTACCAAAAGTCGACGGAGCTCCTCATCCGCAAACTTCCATTCCAACGTCTCGTCCGCGAGATTGCACAGGACTTTAAGGTGTGTCTCCCTGTAGATTTGTCTCGTTGGTTGTGAGCTCATTCATGCATGCCACCAGACCGACCTGCGCTTCCAGTCCTCTGCCGTCATGGCACTCCAGGAGGCTGCCGAGGCTTACCTCGTGTCTCTCTTTGAAGACACCAACCTTGCCGCCATCCACGCAAAGCGTGTCACTATTCAGCCCAAGGATCTCGCGCTCGCCCGGCGGTTACGTGGCGAGCGTTCATAGTTCTGTCGGGTTAGATGTCCTTGGACACTGTATTCTTATTGTATTCATCATTGTCCCTATACCTGCTGTCGTCTAGCAAATCTTCAGAGTTTGCATAATAGAATCGTTTTTCGGATTCATGTCGCGAACGAGACTACAAAATTACTCGATGCATGGTAAATACGAGTATGCTTCGAGTATTCGCCGTCCAATGGATAGCTGTAGATTGGCGCTGAAGTGTTCGTATCAATAGGGGATGATAGCAACATGGAGACATTAAGGTCAAAGAAGTTGACTATCGCCGCCCGTTCGAACGTTTATGTCTGTGAGCGCAGTGGGGTCACAAAGTCGATGACAAATTTATGTCAAAACTCAACGTAGTGGAGCAGCCATGTATCTTCGCATCATCAGAAAAGGCAGCAGTACGATCAGGTTTTCAGGGATGAGGAGTATGCGGTATGCGTCAGGGCTAGAACGCATAAATCAGGAAGGAAAGCTTAGAATTCGACGGCAGAAATTGTCCTCTTTGCGATCGAAATAGCCAAGTGCAGCGATCCACGAGCTCAACAATCGCGCGAGAAGAGCTCCGAGTGACGTATCACTGGGGCGTAGAGTGTTTGCTCCAACCAACAGTGGCGCACAAGAGGGTAGCCCGAATTCTCTAGTCATTCAAGATTCCAGTTGAGCCAACACATGAAGCCCCAAGAACGATTCAAGCAAGACTGGCTAGCATCCCTTAGCCCATGACGAGATCATCATCATCATCATCATCATCATCATCCGCAAGGGGAACTTCGTCATCGTCCCTTGAAAGATCAAGTTGTCAGTTTTGAAATACGTCGTGGCCCTAAGTCTAGATGGTACACCAACGATCCCAGTATAGCCTCGTCCGTGAGGCCCTCTACCCGTTCGTCGGGGAAAGTGGCGTAGAGCGACCTTAGATCCCAGATATCCCACATGACGATCGCCTGATGCAGCTGCGGTAAGGGAAGGGACTGGGAAAGTACTAGGAAGGGCCCGCTACCATTTGCAAATGTAGGGACCAATCTGCCTGTCATGATAAGAGGCAGGGAGATATCGCGCCGCACACGGCTTCAAGATTCCCAGTCGGTATCGAGCTGTATCGAAGGGCTCTCCTGATTCAAATGGATCATGGACACCTGTGGACACTCGGATCTATGTATCAGCTGATACCAGGAACGAATGTGGCTAGCCCGAAGATGAATCGCCGCATTTTGTTCGTTCGGAGTCATTCGGAAGGACAGTCCAGGAGTTCTGGCATTTGTTCGTTGGCCTGAGTGTACAAGCAGCAAGCTTGGGGAGGGGAGTTGCGCTCAGCCTAGTTGAAAGAATCGCATTGCATGGTTGATGTTGCTCTGATAAACAGGAGAGCATACCTAATGCACCAAAACCACGATGAGCCCGCGAACGATCAAGTTGGAGAGGATCAGTTCAATCTCCTATAACACAGAGAGATGAGGACATTTCAAAGCGAGTCAGCAATACGCCGATACATACCCAGGCGCTCCAGACGTGGATGGCGAACCCAAACAGCCCTCATCGCATTGGCCCGTCACGGAGCCAGCTGTCTACCAAGGGCTGCCAGCGGCGGAACCTGGAATGCGTTATGCAGTGAGCATGCTGCCTCTGAATCTCGCTGCTGGGCTGACGAGCGCACGAAACCCGGTATGGTGAAGGGCTGCCTCTACGACTTTGGCAGTGAGTGTTGACAAAGGGACAGTGCGAGTCGGCAAAGCTCGGCAAAGTGGGAGATGCCGACGGCGCCGTCCGTGTCTGACTCCGTCTAACTTCTGCCCCAGTGCCACCGCGGGCAAAGTTCCATGGGATCAGTGATCCCAGAATGATTACCTGATGATTTTGTGTCCAAAAGAACCAGCATTAGATCTATGGATAAATTTTGAGCAAACAGGGAATGTGCTCTCTAGTTTCTGCACAAAGTGTGCTCAGAATATATCATGATCTCATTAGAAACTTGTTTTGGTATGAAATCAGGCTGAAATTGATCAGAAATTTCGAAAATTCCACAACATGTGTCTGTGGAGCACAAAAGGAAGGACATTTGAGCTAAAATCACAATTAACCCACAGATCACATTCTGAACTCATCCTAAATAGTCCACTGATCCCATTCTGATCCCATTGTGATTAATTGATCAAGCAATAATTTGATCACAATGGGATCAGAATGGGATCAGTGGACTATTTAGAATGAGTTCAGAATGTGATCTGTGGGTTTCTTGTGATTTTAGCTCAAATGTCCTTCCTTTTGTGCTCCACAGACACATGTTGTGGAATTTTCGAAATTTCTGATCAATTTCAGCCTGATTTCATACCAAAACAAGTTTCTAATGAGATCATGATATATTCTGAGCACACTTTGTGCAGAAACTAGAGAGCACATTCCCTGTTTGCTCAAAATTTATCCATAGATCTAATGCTGATTCTTTTGGACACGAAATCATCAGGTAATCATTCTGGGATCACTGATCCCATGGAACTTTGCCCGCGGTGTGCCCTTCTCTGCTCTCACTTTCGGTCACCGGCCAAAGTCGTGAGTCCTGGCGCGGAACGATCAGTCTCAATGTATCTCAGCTCGTTGACAGTATAATTCAGTCCGCCGTACCAGTGCCTTGGTCATATGTTCCAAAGTCTTAGGGTTTCAGCTTTGCTCATTTGAGCACGGTGAGTCGTAAAACATGAACTTGGCTTTTGAGCACACTGATAGGACACCGACATGTTATGAGAGGTGAGATTAATACATTAAATCTGTATATACTGGTAATTAAACTGAATGAATGATTCATAGGTGTTCATAAAGGTACATATAGTTATTGAGGGCATGACATGGCGTCTGTTGGCGAAAAGCAGAGTCAGTGACCAGCAGGGAACATCGATCAGAACGGAAGCATGAACGCACCTTTGTGATCATATGGTAAATCGTCAACACATCCAGGTGGTTTACACAAATGCTCGCCGAGTCATAGTGGTCCTCATCGGGCTGGTCATCCTATCCCTCACCTTGAACTCTCGCTCTGCAAAATTCCTCTCGCGTTGCCTACCCCTCCGCTCCTCTGCGGTCTGCTTCAACTGGGTTTGGATCACCTTTAGCCCCTCTTGCTTTCTCTCATCGACAAGGGCTTTCTCGTTTTCCACATCTACCTTCTTGTCATCTGTCGGGATCCCTGAACCCTCCTGTCCTTCTGCTGAGTCTGGGATTTCCTGGCCTGTACTTTGCTCGGGAGGACAAATGGGATCACCTTCTTGCGTCTCGGCTCCTCTTCGTCGCTCCACTCTCCCTCGTCCACATGATCGATATCGACTGCCGACTCATAAACCCACCCTCTCGCGCGGGCCGCGCTGTCCTCTTCTTCGTTTTCGCCTATTGAACGCCGTCGATTGACGATGCGCCTCTTGAACCCGCGCGGGGTAGGTGGCGGAGTCGCTGGAGCACCAGAATAGACGTTGGACATGTCCCGGAATCTCTTTTTGATAGGAGAACCATTGGGGAAGAAGGCCGAATCTGGAGTGGCTGGTGATGAGGGCACGCTCCTGTACTCTGGGTCGCTCATGGAGAGGTACTGCGCTTTACTCTCCGTGATAACCTCGTTGACCTTCACCGCCCAGTCGTCAAGAATGTACAGCTTGTGCAGCAGCATCTTGAAGGTGAAGGGATAGCGCTTGCCTTGGCCTGAACTCTTCTCTCTCTCTCGCTCGTCGCCGTCAGAGTCAGTATGAACCTTCTCCTCATCATGAAGCATGGTGCTTTTCCCGTGGGCGGCGGCCAGTTTCTTTAGCAGGGGTGCGAGGTCTCTCGGGATTACCTCACCAACTTTCCTAGCGGAAGTGGAATCCGTCTTGTGCTCCGCGTCTTGCGCTTCGTCTTGTGCTATCGTGATCTTGGAGAAGAAATAGAAGAGCCTTGCAAACTCATCCTTCTTCTCTTCGTCCGTCATTGACTCGAAGTCGCGGCTTTTGAAGGGCTTGGCGGGGCCGTTGCCTTTGGGGACTGAGAAGACGGGGGAGTCCATGCTGATGAGGTGGATGCGACGACCGTAGGAAGAAGGGTATCTCAGAGGATGCTCACGCGAGTGAGGTAAGTCGGACTCGAGCGATGGGCTTTTAATGAGTTCCCAGTGGTCCTGTGGCATTGGACCAAATGACATCTCCTCGGGTGGCATTCGACGGTTCAAAGTCCGCCCCTTTGGCTACTTCAATCATAACGTTTGTCTCAATCAGTGTTCACAAACACGTTGGCACGACGCAAGGGCATGCATGTAGACAGGCCTGCCGTGGTTTCGGACGTGTGTATGATGCGTTTTTCTGTTGAGGCCTTGCATCGTCTCGCTAATGTGGAATCTCTGTTTGACGCAACAATATAGGCGACGGTTTGATATCTAGCTGCAGTGTCTCTATCTCGGGCCCTAATTCCGACTACTATCATCCTCCGAAAGTTGAAAAGGCGAAGTGGCAAAGACTTGTGTATTCACACGCACGTGACTACAGGCAGTCATGAATCAACCGTAAGCGACAAAAGCATACATAGTTCGAGGCTTGACTATCATATCTCCGCGCCATAGAGTCTTGGAAATAGCCTGCGCCAGACCACATCTTCAGCGTCCGATCATCAATTATAATATACCTGTCAATGCAGTCCACCTGATAAACTATCCATGACATCGTTACTGTGGCTTTCTTGCTGCTGTAATCGTTCCAGCGTCCTTCCTCGATATCCAAACCGTTGCCCACGGGGGCCCCCGAACACTCTTCACGGGCGCAGTAAACCATGATGCCCACCGGATGCTCTCCAGACGCAGCATCTGCTGTGCTATCCTAAGGGACGCGAAGAGCTCGACTTGCCGTATGCTGTCGTTAGCGGCGGCGCAGACGCTACAAGCAGCGGATGGCTCGTCGACCGTATGCCCTCGAGCCTTGGATAAGCTGGGTTCTTTGCTTGTGCCGGCAGTGTTTGTCGAGGGGCTGTGGAACGACATCTTGCTTTGGCTCAGGACGTTCGAGGCTTCTGAAGTGGTCGCATACTCGTCCTCAAGAGAGGCCCAGTCAATGTCGCGTGACGGTGATGCACAGTCAATGTCTGTGTGACCTCGGTAGTTATCCCACATATGCCTGTCTAAGACCCTGTGGTGCGATAGGAAGATACCCAAGGAAAGCTGCCGCAAGTATCGAAGGCCTTTCAGAGGTCCAATGTAATACGCCTACACCGAAGTCAGAGGTCAAGCAACCCATTCACCGTATCGCTCCGTAAAACAGGTATTTACCATCAATTCCTCGTAGTTTCTGAATCCGTTTCCGATGGGCGAGTGCACCATTTGTTCGGCTGTGCGTCCAAGGCATTCCGTGCAGCATCCCCATTCAAATCCATCGCAGACAACCAGATCAAGCTTTTCGAGTTTCGCGCAGGACTCCGCTATCATAGTCAGAAGCTTCTTGGTGATATTAGGCAAACCGGTGAGTCTCAAGCTGACAAGAGTGCTTGGAATCTGCCCGGGGAGTAGAAGGGTGCGAGTGCGAAGCGACGATATAGTCTCCGTATGGAAAGAAATCTCAAGAAATGTGAGGTGCAAGTTCGTCAGCGTGAGTGATTTTGTGACCAGTATCATCGAGGTTGTCGTGAGGCGGCTACGCAGCATATTGAGCAAAAGAAGGCGCGGACATGCGCATATAGGCGCATATATGCAGCATATCACATACCGTAGATGATGAGACCATTCAGAGGTGTCGTAGTCTTTCTATATCCCTGTTTCTTGTCACCAGAATGGACGAAAAATAACGCCGGAAAACGATTTGGCGCATATTGTGCGAGGCGAGGCTAAGATTTGCAATGGACGAGAAGGCATGATCAGAGGACTGGAGCCGTTCCTGGACTATTCGGTCCAAAAGTTCTGTGGGGAGGTGACGCTGGTGTTGTGATGCAACAATTAGTGGGCGTCTGAGACTCGTCTGAGGCATGAAGCTGAAGCTTTGAAGACTATGAAATAATACATTTTCTGCGTCATTAATTGTTCTAAACGGTAACGCGCAGGGCGAAACCAGCGCTTGGAACGAGTTACGAGAGTGGATCGGCATATTGCATATGGAGAGCTGCAACAAGTGAGAAAACAGAGAATAAATCTATGTGGTTTTATAGTACAACTGAGTGAGCGAGACTGGATGGAAAGACAGGGAATACGGAGAGAAGCGAGCGCGAATCGCGACCCAAATATGTGCACGTGCTAGATATCAGTAATCACGTGTCGCCCAGGCGAAAAAAGTGCACTGGAGGGAGGCGGGTCGGTAGTGACAGAAATACAATGTCCATATACAAACAGAGTATGATGCTGGAAACGGAGTGAAACCCGAAAGAAGGTTCCTGTGGTGCGAGTGGTGTATGATGTATCAGTCGCGCGCTCACGCGCCAACTGAGACGTGAGAGGAAGTCTGTACAGCAGCGTATCGCTGCTTGCCCTCCTCCACGCTAACGTCTCCGGTGACGCCCTCTTCGATCCATGAGTCCCGAACGAACATGTCCCTGTCAGGGAACACCTCCGTGATGTCGCATTCGAAGCCGTCCATCGCCAAGATATAGCGCCGCCAGAGCTTCTGTACGTCACCCCCGGCATCTTCGAGGCCGCAGTTGAGGAGCGCGAACTCGGGGACCTTGCCCACCTTGCGGAACATCTGGCCGATCGCGAACTTCTCGTCTAGAAAGAGGCGCTCGCAGTGTGGCGTCGTGATCGTGACTGTCGAAGTGGCAACACAGACGGTCTTGCGGTTGCAGACGAGATGAACCTCTCGCCTTTGAGTGAGGGGCTCTTCGAGGGAAGCGGGGTGGGTTCTAGGAGAGGTATGCGAGTAGATGGTTTTGATAGTGATGGTGCGGGCAAAAAATGCGCTAAATGGGCGTTCGATCAGAATCGAATAGAAACATCTGATCGACGCAAGTACCTGAGGAGTCGTTGCAAATCGCCGTGGGCAGAGAGCATGATGCGCTCGAGACCAGTGACCTCCACAGGCCATTGGAACTGTCGACAACAAGGCTTTAGTGTCAATCCGCCTGCTCTGAGATTGCGAGATGCTCACATCGACGCTGGTGGTGTTAGCCTTGAATGAATCGATGACGGCCATGGCTTAGATGTGGGGGGAGGCGATAGAATATAATGGTCACAGTCAATAATTGGTAAAGGCCTCTGGCTGGAACAGGGCGATGTAGGTTGGGTTTCCACTAATCTTGGGGGACCTTTATACATCATCGAATTGGCGAACCTTGCCACCGGTTCTCCCCTGATATGTAAACAATATCGGAGCGGGAAACTCTGGACGCTGGCAGGCATGCGCTACCGACGGATCTTATCGCGTAGGGAGGCTGTTATGCAAGAGCCAGGGAGGTGGACGTGTTTGCACATCTTCGTCTTACGTCCACCCGAAGCCGCGATGCAGTATCTGCGCGCATTCTTCGAATTTGGCGCGGTTGCATCGCCATCAGATCAACACCGCCTAATCGACCAAAGAGAAGATTAGACTGGACTGGGCGAGTTAGTGATCGTTCTTAAAAAAGTCAGGAAACGACCATGCATGACCGAGATCCTCCCCTGATTGTTGATGAAAAAGACGTTAGAACCTAGACGATCTGGATACAGTACTCGGCTTCCTCGCTTTGCTGTGGTGGCGGCTCTGCCGTGCTGCGGCTCGACTCAAGCCACTGAAGCAGTCACGATCGAATGACGTCGACAGCGATGAGCTCGGGATTTCAAGATTGCGCCCGTGGAGATTGTTAGTGCTCATAAATGCCCAAGATGGGATCCATAGTAGCTCTCGGACGGAACTACAGCTTCTTAGATACTGTCACTTATCTTCCGGCCCAAGCGCATCAGGACTCAGGATTACTACATAGATGCGATAGAAAAGGTGTTTTACTTGTGTGCTTAGGTTCACGCCCGAGGGGCTTGAGCTTCCGCAATTTGACCCTTCGCATTTTGCATTGCTGCTAATATATGGTCACGGTTTCCGCGACTTGTACGTGGTTCACAGAGCTGAGGATCCGAACGCTATCAGAGATACTACTCGTCAATGGTTCGCAACTTAAAGTTCTGGAGATCCGGAGATGAGTAACTTACTGCGATTGTGAGCGTCAGAAGACCTCTTCCCATGCATAGCTCTATTCGGCATAAGTGAACGAGATAGAGTCCACGATTGCTCGTGGCGCAGGACAAACGCTACGCCATAACTCGACCTATCGCAGCCAATGAGCAAATATGAGCGCTAATAATTTAGATGGTAACGTACCGACTCGTATGAAATCACCGAGACCATCAAAAATTTAATATTTATGTCACATAGCCGCTCGGACTCCAGGTCTCACGGTACCGTAGGTGTCGGGGAAGATGTCCGGCAGAAATCAAATATCTGAACGCAGACAGTGAGCGGACAATACTCGTACAGTGAAGAGACACGACGAGTAGGTTGGACTCACCATGACCGAAGTCTCGGCTTCTCAAACTTTGACGTTCATCGTGTCAGACGATGATGTGGGGGC
The DNA here is from genome assembly GCA_039111635.1 of Heterobasidion occidentale. Lineage (NCBI taxonomy): Eukaryota > Fungi > Basidiomycota > Agaricomycetes > Russulales > Bondarzewiaceae > Heterobasidion > Heterobasidion occidentale. Next base: position 2,734,125 of record JBCAQO010000008.1, read on the forward strand.
AAAGAGGAAAATTGCGAAGGTGCCATACATACCGGCACTGGGTCAGAGATCGTCCGACTAGAGACGCCTCTGCAGGCGTTCAATTCACAGCGCCAATCAGAAGGTCGTTCTGGCAGACGCTAACAAGCTTCCACCTCGATTTTCCAACACACGCGCGCTGATATACGTGAAGCTCGCGTCATGTCGGAACCTGCGAACGTACACAGAAGACACATTGATATCATGGGATTTACCAGAGTAATTGTACATTGATCCAGCCAGGACGCGATATAAAAGTGACTAAAAAGCGAGTAGGAGACGGAGAGACAAGGTGAGGGAGAGATGGTTGCGAGCTCGAGATGAGTGGAGCAGTGAGATCTGATGAGAAAAGTATGTGGAGGATGTCCAAAGCAAGATAAATGAGCGATCAGACAGGAAGATGGGTCAGACGAGAGAAGCCAACCAAGACCCGGCAATAAAACGTGTACATAGATACTTTCAGTACTAGATAGCGGGAGCATCGTTGATACACGTGCAAATAACGTTGAAACCGTCAAGATTAACACCCAAAGTGGGCCACGACGGGCCAGGGCGAACACGGCATGGCCCCTAGGTTGATGAACGGGATCACAGCCGAGTGACAGCCTTCGCGTCAAGCGGCATGCCTGAAATAGAATATATAAAGGAGAACCGACGGTCAAAATCACCATTGAATGCGCGGATATTACAGACGATAGTTGTTGTGCGTTCTCACCGGATGGGTCTATGCCATTCTGCGCAAGGATTCGATTGTGACGGATGAGCCGCGCCTGGTCGAATCTAGAGTGATAATGGACGATGTTTGAAGTGCACGTCAGTAACTACGCACTTGGATAACAATATAACGTCGCTCACTGCACGCCTTCTCGTCTCATGATCTCCATGATTTCTCTTGTCCCCTGTTCGTCCAATCCCATCCTCGCGTCCCCCTCCCTGATATTGTCCGACTCAACGTCAAATGTAGAGCTCGACATCCCTGCGGCAGCCTGGTCTGCGAAAGTTGAGAGAGGGGCATAATTGTTTGAAGAAGGATGCGAGAGGAATGAGCGCAAGCGCTGCGGAAAAGGAAGAGTAGAGCGGTAACGATACAACACTACGTGGTCATGTATGGATCGCACAGAAATAGGGGAAATGAGGGAAGAATTATGAGTGAGTGTCTCCTGCCAACAGCCGAGGAAAAGAAAGGGAATACGCACGCATTACCAGTAATGCTGTAAATGCTAGAAGAGAAAGGTAGAACAACATTCTGTGGACAGCGCGGTTTGTCAGTACAAGTGATTCTCGATTCGGGCGTTCGGCGGTCGCTAGGAGCGCCGTGCGGCGTCACGGCGGTGGCGGGCCGTGCGAAGTGGCGGGAGCTGCGACCGGAATGCCCTTAATCGCCTGCGACGATGTCGACAGCGGTGAAGAACGGTGTTTGCGCTGTGATATGTAGGTGAGTACGGAAATTTCTTTACAACTTGCATGGCGATGGCTCACCGCCTTAGGCCAGAGCAGTGCTGATGTCGGGGCGCTGATCATCTTGTCTTTGATTTCACAGACACGATGCACGCCTGAACTCCAATCTCACACAGGATCGTGAATACGCTCATAACCGTTTACCTCCTTGGAGAATAAATATGATCGAAATTTGTTATCCGATTGTCCTGCAACGGTAAGCTTGGCATTGGCATTTCTTTTTATTGAGAGAATCTATATTGTTCTATAGAGGGATGGCACTTTCATCACGCCTTGCATTTTTTTCATCTGTTATAGCTCGGGGGGCAACCCCAATTTGCGCCGCCGTTGCGGCTTCCTCGTAGGCACTCACACTTCCTCATTTCATGAAGAGTATGGGAGAGACAGATGTCGGGACCCGCTCACACACCAACGTAAGAGTCGAGTCGTGCCTCAGCCATCCACCCTTCTACCTCCACCACTCCCCCAAATCCTGCACTTCGCAAGGAGGACACGAGCTGACTTCGTTGCCAATCTCTGAGAAGACACGTTGTACCGCTGATGTACCGTTCGTTCCCACAAAGTTGTGGTCGTGCCTTTTCTATTCAAATCCCCGGATGGCAACTGCATCTGTCACAGACTCTGACCATCTTCAGGCGCCACTGTCTACGCTCTGGGGATTATACTGCTTGTTGGCTATCGGCGGAGTTGACTTGATTCTTGGTTATTGAATCGGCATCACATTCTGGCAGGGCCTGGCACCTAGTCTTACCAATAGGCGTGTTGGATCGGAATTGGGCCCACCTTGAACGACCGCAGCTTGCCTGCTCGCCCTCTGCTCAAGGTCGGCGCGTCTGTGATTGCGTGGCTATGCACATATTCAGAATTCTCCTTGCTCTACTGGGTCTCATGGGAAAGCTATTTGGAAACATTCATATACAAAACCACGCTTCCCTTCACCGATCACCTCTCGGGTGCTATTAGCCTTCATTCACAAACCACCTTCGCCGGGGCAGAGAAAGTGTGTCCCAGCTCGTCGATCGAAAACAAGTAGGTGATGTACCTATTCCGTTGTTCTTCGGTCCACATCCCCCCAAGAGTACCACTAGTCACCTGTTGAGCTCTTTGTTGTAGAGACGTCACCGGCATGCAGGAAGCTTACTCATATACATCGTTTTTTTGTTCTCTTTTCTTATGTGCGTTTCGAATGAAGTCTTGTATTGTTGTGCAGCCTCGCATGCGTGCTCAGCGTGTCTGAACGAAGGCAATAGCCCACGAGGCGGCAAGCATGAAACAAAAACCGCTGACCGCCAGACTGACCACCATCGTCTCGATGTTGGCCATCGGCATCCGCCGCCGTGCCAGCCTGTGCGTTGCAGTGCTGCTCCAAAGTTACTAGTACCAGAGCAAGCATCCAGCAACGCTCAGGCTATTTGCCCTTACAAACTACCCCTCTTCCAAGATTCAGAACCCTATTCCTTATATTTGCAGCTAGACATGCCTGTTGCGACATCAAAGCTAGCACTACAGGAAGAACTCCAGGTCCGTTTCTAACTATCTTCAATTTTTTGATCGACTTTAGGTTGAGCTCCTCATCTACCACGCGTATTCCAACATGCTCTCTCGCACTGTGCGATGAACTTAGGAGGAGTTCTGTGCGCTTGATACTTCACTCATCGCTGCGTTCATCGCCGACCTCGGTTCGGACCCGCCGTTTAAACGCGAGGTCGACGATCTACGCCTCAGCCTCGCTCTCCTCGCCGCCGATGCAGAACAGCAGGCCGAAGAGGAGGATATCTTGCTGAATGAGGCATTCACAGATGTACGAATCACGGACGACAGTGTTAGGAGCAGTAGCGACCCGTACGACGCTTCCAGCTCAGGGGCCACATCTACCTCTGCAACGACATCTCCGACCTCCAATTCACCGAAATCGGAGTCATCCAGTGTCGCATCCTTCACGTCTCCTCTGGGATTTCTTCAAGCTGCGTTTCCGCGTATACCTCGGCACCGTCTGCAAGCTGCACTAAACGATGCAGGATACACTTTCGATAATGTCGAGGACATCGATATCGTGACCGTCATTGAGGGGCTACTCAGCAAGGAATATGTCAAGGATTTGGAGGAGAGGGGGTTAGACGCACTGGACGATAATCTGGATGATTTGTCGCCTCGGACAAACGAGCGTCAGAGCTGGGAGACGGTGCAGAGCAAAAAGGCGGGGAAGAAGAAAAGAAAGGGGAAAACAATCGCGCTTAACGATGTTCGCCAACAGCATCATGTCCGCCCAGGCGTTTCTGGAAAGACCGGCGGTCCGATCCCTCCAAGCCTCCCGCCGCCCGATCCATGGACCCAAGTATCCTCTCTGTCTTCTCACCTCTCGAGCCTCGTCCCCTCACACCCGCCTTCGTTCTTTCAATCGTTCTTTCACTCTCCTGAATCCGCCACACCTGCTACAGCTATCCGTGCTGCCCTTGCCTCGATTGCGGGTGCCGATGACAACATTATCCCTGAAAACGCGCTCCTCCTCTTCAATATGCATGATTTCCTGCGCCTCTCCCCAGACTACGATCTCCTAGACGCCGAAGCACGCGACCGGCTCCTATCCGATACCGCACTTTGCCTCCGCGCAACGCAAGCCCAGCCCGACGAAGCGATGGAGCTCACATGGTTCCTCCGCGACCTCGACGCCGACGCCGAAGCAGAATGGGCGATAGGGCCCTACCATAGCGCTATCCCCCTCCCAATGACACCCCCGTCGAAACACGTCCAGAAGCTCCCCTCGGGTCCTCCGAGCGCAAAGCGCCCCGCGCCGGCACCCCGAGCGCACAGACCCATGATGACTATCGAGACATCTCCTATAGAACCACCCCCGCGTCCGCCGCCGCCTAACGCATGGATTACAGTCCCGACAAAGAAGCCGCTTCTGGGCCTCCATCCCCTTGTTGCCTCCATACCCGCGTACAATTCCCTCAACGGCGTCTCCGCCAAAGCCCGCGCCAAAGCCCGCGCTCAAATATCCGTGCCGGGCGACGTTGGCAGCATGCGTGCCGGCGCGAGGGAGGCAGCGGTCGTGCTGGGCTCGCTGGGCGGTATAGATGGCAAAGAGGCGCAAAAGCAGAAGCGGCGCATGGAAGAGCTGCGCGTGCGCCGCGCCGAGGCGATTCTCTCGGCGGGGCGGGCATGGCAGAAGGGCAATGCAAAGAACAAGGGAGGCGAGGTAGCCATGTTCTACGCAGAGCAGGTGCGTCTACTGTTCAATTCCTTAGTCTGTTTGTCACCGATCTCAGTATGTTCATCCTGAATTTGCCCGCTTTTTGCGTGCCTCTAGGCGAGGGAATTGCAGGAGCAGGTGAGGAAGGAGGCGTTGGTAGCTGCGAGGAGCAGGGTTGAAGCCAAAACGTTTGTTCATCTTATAAGTTACAAAATGGACATGTTCTGACTTTGATTTGTCTTGTGCGCAGTGTGACCACCGCGGTGGGAACCGCGGTCGACCTGCACGGCACGACTGTCGCCGAAGCTATCACCATCGCCCAGGAGGCACTCGCGGAGCACGGTGCCACGTCGGCGCAGCCGATGAAGTTCATCACGGGACGGGGGAATCACTCCGTCAACCGCGTTGGCGTGCTTGCACCAGCTATCAAGACGGCCTTGCTCGAGAACGGTTGGAACGTTTCCACGTTCGACGCGGGCATCGTGGTGAGAGGGCGTGCGCTTGGCCGGGCATAGTCCTCCAATCTTCTCGTCTCTTTGCGACTCTCCGACGACGCCAACGACGTCTTGCACGTTTTCCATCTCTTTTCGTCACAGGAACATCACGCATCATTGTTCCCACTGCCCACGCTTCATCGAGCTCATTGACATCTTTCTTTGCTCTCGCCACGAATTTGCCTCAGCTCTCCCTCGGGTTTCTGCTTATCTTCAGCTGCGATGTCCTCCACCATCTTTCCTCGTATCTAAATTAGCTATCGCTTGTTTGGACGGATGCTATTCCTGTACGTTGCATTGTCCTTGTCTCGCTCAGTCCCTATGTTGTGCCACCACCAGATGTAGCCATTACATTCATGATCTATACCCTGTCGCGTCCTCTCTTCTCTACAGAATATTATTCGGATCGCCTGCCAGTGGTCATTCAGTGATTATTACTTTGGCTCGTCGCGTTGCTTGCCATGGGATGTTGTTGATCGCGATCATAACGTCAGCTATATTTGGTATGTTCGCTCTGTCTCCGGATTTATTTCAGACTGCAGTCAAGACTCGAATGTCAGACATTGTCAATTTGTTCGAATGCGACGAAGCCGACATGCTACATCCAACATTACGTGCACCGATAGAGACCAACAGTAATAGACGCATCGTAACAGAAGGGCGAAGAGCGAAGAAGCCTCTCTTGTTTACATACATATTCATGCGATGCTGGCAATCTGGGGTTCTTCCTTGGCGAATGGATAGTCGGTGTAGCCAATGGGGCTATTCCTCGGCTGATAGAAAGTCTCGCGGTGGTATGGCGTCAGCAGAAGGTCCTTTCTCAACCGCAGCGGGAGGTCAGGCTACATCATGAAAATCAGACAACAACAAAAATCAGCTAAGGTTCATCCAGTCTCTCCGTATGGCCACGGCGCGTTCGGCAGTCCACATCACAGAACGCGAGCAGAACAAGTGTACATGTACTCACATTCGCGAGGAAATGCCTGCCAAATACGATCAGGCCGCCCTTCTCTTCGGCCGTCTTGATGGCGCTGCTTCGATTGTACCCCCCGGCGGTGAGGTACGGTCTGGGGCCCCACAATGCCCGGAAGATGTCGTTCGATTCTAGATCGTGTGGGTGCCCTGCATGGCTATCTCCGTCGCCCGAGATGCGGGGCTCGACGAGGTGCACGTAGCCAAACTCGGGGTGTCGGTCGCGAATCGCGGTGATCAGATGAGAGAATGTGGGGATGGGATCCGCCATGCGCATGTCTAGGCTCCGGACAGCAGAGTACATGATCCGAGCCGAGTCACTTCTGATTAGCACGAGCATCTACGAGCATGCGCACGAGACACGATATTGCCGAAGAGAAGCAATTGCTCTCTCCGCGTGTGTATAGGCGATTTACAGTATGTACACACCTTGGAAGGGGGCCCATGGGCTGAAACGGATGCCAACGACCTTTTCACCCACTGCCTTTGCAACGGCGTCGACGATCTCGAGCGAAAATCTAGCTCTGTTCTCGATCGACCCTCCGTACTCATCCGTCCGATTATTGGCCGTGTCCTGTAAAAATTGATCGGGAAGGTACCCGTTACTGTTGTGGATCTCGACGCCATCGAAACCTGCTCTATGGACGGCGTTGGACGCGGCCGTCGCGTACAGCTGGACGTATTCCTTGATCTCTGCGATCGTCAACGGCCGTGGAGGGTACGGGGCGCCAGTCATTTGGATGTCGCCGGAGGACACGTACGGGAAAGAGGGGTCCTCTGCGGCGAGGATCGCAGGGTCCGCCGCACGTCCGAGGGCCCAGAGTTGAAGGTAAATGAACGAGCCCTTGGCATGAACTGCGTCTGTGGCCTGTTGAAACATTGTGTCCTGTTTGCTCTAGCGAAAGAAAAAATTTCCCCACCAACCTTCTTCCAAGCCTCGACTTGCTCGTCTGACCAGATGCCAGGGACATTCGTGTTTCCACCTGCCTGAGGGGCGATGAATGTGGCCTCTGTGATGAGCAGCGTGCCCGGGACGCTCGCACGCTGGGAGTAGTACTCCACGGCGTAGTCACCATGAACATGCTTTGCGTTAGCGCGACAACGCGTGAGTGGGGCCAATACGATTCGGTGTTGGAGGTTGACGTTGCCAACACGGATTGGATGGAAGAGCTTGGGGTCGGCGGAAGACATGTCTCGCAATAGGGATGTTGGAGTAGAGCCGTCAATATATACTTCCTGATTCATTGAAGAGTGGAGTCGGATAACGCTTGGGGCAGTCAAATGCTATGTTGGGCGTCGGTGAATGCGTTCGTTATGATAACGACAACATTGCCCGCTCTTAAGAGCAGATATTGCGGTCAGTTCTGCTGAGAAAAGGTAACATGATATATGGATACATGTGTCATGGGAAAGAGTTTGCGGGAAATCCAGTTTGGAGCAAACGCTTACCCTTTGACCATGCCATGATACTAATTTTCAGCCGTACGTGACACAGCGATGACATTCGAACCTTAGATATTATATTGACGAAGACCTAAATAAATCAAGTGACATGGAGTGCGACCCACTATGGTTTCTGAATCTGCATAAAGAAAGGCAATGAGCAGCACCCACACGCCTTGAGGTGGTTTAGAGCAAGATCGGCGCCTCATCCAACCAGCGATTGTCGATTATGCCACGTGATGCACCTAATCCGTCGCGACCAAGTCACTCGACCTGCACGCCGTCCTTCCTGCAAACATTACAATGCCCTCGATATCATGGTAAAAGCTGACTCTGACCACAGCAACTCTGGAGATGATGGGGCCTACGTCGAACCTCGCAGTGTACGGGGATCGTTGCGTTGCCTATCCCCACTGAGTTGACCGGGGATTCCCTTTTTTAGAGACGCACGATGAGAAGCAAGCGCAGGAAAACTGCTTCAAGGCCCACAGTCAAAAAAAAACCATCACCGTCGCCTACGCCATCGTCGCCATTCACACTGTCTATCCAGCCGCTCCAGGATGCGCTCACCTCGCGCTACGCCGTCGAAGAGGCAATGGACTCGTCTTTCGATGATATCATGAGCCCCCTGTTGCCAGACTATATGCGGGTGAAAACAGAGATAGAGACAAGGAGTGAACGAGATGAACATGTGGGCCTGTGATTCAATCTTCATGATCAAGACCCTGAAGGAGATTCCAGGGGAGGCCGATCCTACTGCTGTCCCCTCAGGACGAGGAGGCGTTCATCGAGCGCCTGGAAAAGAGACGAGACGCGTCAAAGCGTGGTTTAGACGCAACGGACGCTCTCATCCTTCGCAAGCTCAAGCTTCAACGTGTGAGACACTCCTTCTTCTATTGTCGTCTCACTATCCATCGTGTCTTGTCGCATTGAAGATCCGTCGCACTCATGGACTCGTACACCCTGCCCTCCGTCCGACACTCCCACCGACACTCACCGCACTACCTCCTATCTACCGCGCGCCAACAGCCAATCCACAGACTCTCGACGCGCTCCACGCCATCAAAACCACCCCTTTCGAGGTTTCCTTCCTTTCGCGTCTGCACGGCGCGAGCTTTCCAGACGCATCAAATGTGGTTGCTGTAGACTGGGAGACCCGCGCGCCGTGGATGGAACTGATGGACGATGTCCGGGCACACTATGCTATCAAATTGTCCGTCGTTTCCTTCGACGGCTCGTAATCGTACCCTTCCTGACTGCGGTCTTCCACAGTCCAGACAGAGAACTACCAGATATGTCTCCCGCAGCTATCGTATACGTCACTTTGCATGCGGAGCATCTGCCACAAGTCCATGATCTCTTGCATCGTATGTTTTGGATGGGCATTGACGGTTTGTTGCGCATATATGTGCCATCATCACTGCTTCGATACTGACCGTGTTGTGGACAACCAGTTACCGATTCCGTGCAGTATGACCGATCGCGGGCGACCATCATCGCGATCTACAAACGCTTGGTTGTCGGTTGCGCGTTTCTCAGCTCTCCGCAGGAGACCTACATCACCTACCTTGCCGTCCGTGCAGGATGGGAAAACGCCCAGATCGCAACGTAGGCCTCACTCTTCCTTCATTTTCGAAACAATAGAATTAACGGAAATGATACGCTTCAAATAAATACTTTATCCCTAACGAATCTAGATCGATGCTCTACCACCTCATTACACGGAACCCACACAAAGATCTAACGCTGCACGTCTCAGCCAACAACCCTGCAATGGTGCGTCATCCCTACTTCCTACTGTACCAGAGTGACGCGTGCCCAACGGAAACACGCGTGGGACCCTCCACAGCTCTTGTACAACCGCTTCGGGTTCAAGGCCGAGGAGTTCATCGTCGGTTTTTATGAAGACTACCTTGACCCTCAATCCCGCGCGTCCAAGAATGCCTTCCGTCTGCGCCTGCGCCGTTGAGCATGCAAACCCGTGGATGTACCTGGATGTACCCTGTTCACACTACGCGAGGTTTCTTCGCTTCACGGGGTGCGTCGGCAGGCGGAGACGCAGTTGCGGATGGCGGCTCTGTCGGCGACCAAGAGAAGGACTCTTGAGGTTTACTCTCCGCCTCCTCAGCCTGGAGAGTTTCAAGCCATTTCCCGCCTTCCGCGCCTTCGAACAACCAGATGTGGCTAAGGAGCGAAACAACATCAGGCCCAGCGCATCTACCACCTATTGATAGTGTCTAGGACATGACTCACTTGTTTCCTACGCGCTGTGGATGTGATTCGAGTGTTGATGGGTCCTCCAGTGGCCGTTTCCTGTCCTTTGGAGGTGTGATGGCGGGTTGTAGGAAGCTCCGACCGTGCACTGTGTCAGGAACGACGTCATTGTTGCGCTGAGTGACGGGCGGCAGCGTCCACTGCAAACGGTCGCAGATATGTTGAATGATGGGATCCGCATTGCCGAGGAGAATGATCTGTGAAAGACGAATCATTTTCACGGCCCGTGTGGTCAGGGAGGAACAACGGAGGAGAGGATATCGCGACGCACGTCCGGATTGATGTGTTTTACAGGAGTTTTATTGATAAGAATCTGGTGCAGAGCAGAGCTGTGATAACGGAAAGATGTAACGGCGCGTCGTTCGTACCTGGGGCACGGAGTGTGGCATGTTTGCTAGGGGCGTTCTTTTATCAGCTCAGTTGCAGCGACGATGGAATGCAGACTCACTCAGGATCTCTGACACAGGGACACCTTGAGTGATGTGCCAATGACGAGGATCAAGTCAACCTCCCCCCTGTCCACGTGTAGAGCATCGTCAAACGCGTCTGTGAGTTTCTCACCGAAAAACGTGATATCGGGCTGGGCGTTTGGAAGATTGCTATATTTAACGAGTCGTGCGAGGAAAATGTTTTGCGATCAAGACGCCCACCTTGATAATCCACGGTGGAAAGCCAGACTGCTCTTCGTCGGAGTCGTCCTCGTACTCGTGGCGTTTGCCACCTTTCCGTTTGCGGGACCGCCCGGGCTTCTCTGTGCGTTGGACAGGTTGCTGCACTGCTTGCACTGCGGGACCTCGCCGTTCATGATCTCCGTCTCGATCTCGCTGCCCGGCATGCGGATGCGGCAGTGGAGGCACGACGCCGTCGCGAAAGAGCCGTGACATTGAAGGACATTGCGAACACCGGCGAGAGTTTCCAATGTGTCAATGTTCTGCGTGTAGTTCTGGGAGGACGAGGTCGGGGATGCTCGGCGAGGGATGATGTATGATGTAGAATTGTACTTACACGCAAAAGCTATGGAGCAAATGTCAGCGATCAAATGATTTGCGGAGATGAGGTGGGCTGTTGTGTACCTTGCCCTTGTCCTCGATTAGTTTGATGAACCGGTGACAGGGAGAGGGGGTAAAATTTGAGGGGTATATTTGTTTAGCAAAAGAGCTACGATAATTGAAGCTCAGCTTGCGACGCATCATGCCTTACGTGAGAGGACATACTAAAATACTACGGAAAATGATGTGTCGACTCTCAGTATCTGCAAATGAATGAAGTAAAAAATACCCCACCGGAAGGATTTTCTTTGAAAAACTGTATATCGAACCTTCAAGACATGTCAGCGGATTTTGTCAACCGAGAGTCACAGAATGGAAGGACTAACATCTGCTGTGGATCATCCAATTCATATTCTCCTCTATCCTTCAAATTGGCATACAGTCCATTTTCTGATCGGAAGTCGGGGATGCCACATGAAACACCTGGTTTGATGAAAGGCTTCGTTAGATGGAGAAATCTGAGAACCTCAAAGAAATGAGTGACACACTAATGCCTGCACCAGTGAGGATCAATATACGTTTTGAAACTTTGATCAAGTCGACAGCATCGTCTATGGTATTGTATTGGGGAAGCTTCTCGCGCATCTGAAGCCTGGTTGAACAGCGTCAGATCACATGTTGACTAGATTCGTAGTACCGTGTTCTCACTCCCGAGAAAGCGCAACTCGTAGGAAATACAGAAGGGTCGCCGGCTGCTTGCTCTCAAGCTCATGCACTGGGGGAGGTAATTACACTTGTGCAATATTCGAAAACAGCCGACTCACAAGCACTATCCCGAACGCTACCAGAAGCTGGAAAACGGGAATAGCGCGCATGACCACATATTCCATGATAAAGGAGGACATTCCTTCATAAGGTGAGACGGATGTCAGAGCCACTCAATATGAGACGACTCACCCTTTTCTTTGAGATGATGTAGCATTCCTTTCACCTCGATTTTACTCCACAAATAAGATGCAACTCTGCGGGATATGATGGCCGGCGAGGTTGAGGCAATTTGAGATTGATGATATGACAAGGGCGCACCTTCTCCACCATATAGGTAACGCTCAATGTCCGAAATTGTTTCTGCTTCGTCCACCTCGTCCGTGTTGTCGTCATTTAAACTTTCTATGTCATACCGAGGATCGTCGAATCCCTCTAGAATATCCTTCAAGATATCTTCGGTTAATTCTACGATGTCCGCCGCATTTATGAACGCGTTGACTTGGGCTCTGTAGATAGCCAGGCGCCGCTTCTCAGCAAGGGCTTGGTCGAGCGAACCCCGATCGTCGATCGGGGGCTGGGGAACAGCATGAGAGTTTGGAGAGCTCATGGCCGTTCAATGCAACCATCGGCCTTGTTGTCGCAGCATGGGACTTGTCATTCCCACGGTCCCAAAAAGGTATCTATGAGATTTCAAGCGGTTTTCGCAGATTTTTGATCCCAGTATCTCGCAATGGACATCTTCAATCAACCTCCAAACAGGCGCGGTTTGCACAAAAACATGACCCGTGTTCTGCTTGCTTTGCACCCTCCACCGATACTCCGCACAAACTTTGCTCTGGATGCAAAGCGGTTGTCTACTGCAGCGCACAATGTCAAAGAACTTCATTCATCTCCGATGTCGAGAGATCCTTTTGAACTGACTTACAATCAGGATCATCTGTGCAGGTTTCAAAAAGCAGCTAAGCATGTTATCTGCGCATGCTGATGCTCACTCCTCTGCGTTCAACTCCGTTGGAACGCCTCATCCACGCGATGAATTCTTGCTTGTGAACCAGTTCGCTCGAACACACCGAAGGACAATTGAGCAAGCCGCATACTCTGCCATCCGTCTGTCCGGACATACCATCGAAACATTCGACTTACTCTCTCATCTCCTCTCAATTCACCTCAAATACAGACAGGACTGGTCGGGCAACCCTGCCACTGCTTTTCAGGTTCTTGAAAGTCGATTGTTGCATCTGAACGTACTCAACCCTCAGATGAGAGCCCAATTTGACAAGTCCATTGCCTCTCGCAATGCAATGGTCGAAGTCGCCAAGAAGACTGTCGAGAATTTACCCGCAGTGGCAGGCCCGCTCACCATCTACTGCACCTCGGGGAGCCTTGGCTGCTAGTCCATGACCACGATTTTCGTGATTCCACAAGTTCAAATTTTCCGCGACATGGGAATTCTACCCGATCCTCACTATGAACAGTGGTTTCTCAGGCTCCGGACGATAGTAGACAAGGGTTATATACTTGTGAGGGCCGGCAGTGACGCTGATTGGTGGATTGGTCGGATGGAGAAGGTTGGATCTAAGTGGAAGGAGATCAAGTTATCAGACGAGGAATATCGGGCGTGTGGGTATCCTGAGCATCCTAGCCTTCTATATTGAGAAGGTGGGTTTCACTGCACATCAGCTCGCAAACCAGTATTTACATGCTCGAATGTTGCATACTATATCGCATATTTCACTAAGTCTATGATGCAACATACCTTTATTCGACGGTAGATTAGTCCTCATCTCTGCCAGACAGAGATTTGACTCACTTGGACCTGGCTGTTCTTGTGTAGTAGCTGAAGCACGAGAAATAGACAAGGATTCGGAATGCCTGCGAACTATCTGCCTACACTTCACATTCACCGGTCACCAATTGCGGGGGACTGGCGCTCAACATCCCACTGTAGAAATCTACGAGTCTTGAGGGTTGTTTCCCGTCCAAATAGAGTGCAAGACCTGAGGGGTCAGAAGAGATTAGTCTATGTCGACAAGGCGTGTCGTGTGCATTTTTGGCCCCCGAAGTTTTGCTCCGGAAACGCTCTCAGCACAGAACTGTTAACGTCATGCGTGAAATTCAGTTCTATCACCCACGTTCGCCTACAGCGATAGCAATTCACAATGAGTCTTCAACGTGTTGAACCTTAACGAGATCGTGCCTCTAAGGCTATGCTTACAGCTCGAGGGTAATTGCACTGCGGCGGTACGATGGTGAAGGGCTGGGTGTTCTACCGCATCGCTTGGCGTACACGGCGCACTTCTTCGGCCCGCATCCAGGAGAAGAACAAGTCAGATGAAATCGTGACCATCGTGAGGCAGATAATTGTATTCTACGAACCGGATCATGGCGAACTACGGCCACACGTCCAAGGATTGTGAGCGCTATAAGATTGGTCAAATATACGATATGAAATAGCGTCCCGCGTGTGAAGACGCCCTACACACGGATGTCCTGTGAAGGAGCGGGATCGAGAAGCCATTTATTCTGAGGCGTTTTGATGATAACGTTACACTTATCAAAGGCTTCTTTCTGAAAATGTTCGTTAGCGTTGGAAAACGGAAGCGCATCGAGCCTCTTTTGAGATCAAACTTGAGGGTCATTGAGCATCTGTGAGAAAATGCAAGTAAGATGCATTGAACCCATTCTCTAGTCAAAGGTAGGTCACCGAAGGCGTGAGTCAGCATGTGCTCCCGGTTCGCGGCCTTCCACTGTTCCTCTTCACTTCTTCACTGGATAGTTCGTACAATCCAGCACACAACCTGTATACCGTCATGGACGTGTAAATATCTAAATCTAAGCACACGGAATGATCACAGACGCAGGCGAGATTGGCGCGGAAATTACATTGCTGAGCACGACTGGCGCCGGTTCTCGGGTAGACGGAGATCAATCAGCGCGCAAGTTGTCAGACAAGTTCTGAGCCTCAGGCTCAACACGAGTGAATATACATAGGCGCGGCGAGTCAAGCCCGGAAGCGCTCGAGCTAGGGGGAGTCACTCAAGGACAGCCAGATGTCGGAGGGAGAAGTACGCAGTTCAGTCAGGATAGCCGCCATGGTCCGAATGATTGCTCGCTGCAAGATTCCAAAGATGCGGATGACGAGTGACGGAGAGGAGACGACGTTGGTTTGAAGGAAGTGAGGACGAAGGCGACGCGGGATCGAGATTTTGGCCCTGTCACGCGTTGGTGACGAGACCATGTTACATTGATTCACGCGAGTTCGCCTCGATCAACAATTCGACGTCGAGCTCATCAAAGGTCCACACTGATATTCCCCGTACATCGACTCGATCATGGAAGAAATAACGTTATACCCTCCATTGTTTGAAAGAGGGCAAGAAGAGGAGTTTCTCGAGAGTGGTCGGGCTCTCTCAATAGCCGCTTCACCCCGGGACAACTCTCTGGCTGTGTTTGCAGGGAGTTCTGTGCGTGATCTTCCTTCTCAGCTTTATTGTTCGTTAAACAAATGCGTGCATTAGATTGAACCAAAAGTGCCTCATGATCTCGACTCAGAGTATCCCAAGCCACAGGACGTATACACCGCGAGTACGGACCAGATACCCTCAGCAGAACATCGTTTGGTGTGTGGAAGTACATGTGCTTGGGCATTCGTACTCATATTACTTTTCGTTTCATTCAGTTTATATCAGAAACCTCTGTCATATTTTCCGCATTCCAAAACCTCATGAAAGCAACGCAGAACACCAGACCGTGCGTAGCTTGCTATAGTTCCAAGTCAGATGCTGAAAGTGCATGAATAGATTGCAAGACGAACCAACGCTTCAAGCAATAACGAAACTATGTGCAGATTACGTTGAGTTTATCAAGACCTGTTGGGTGCACACGTCGGTAAGGGCTCTAGTCAATCTCGGCTCCAATTGTTTTGATATTTGATGCAGCGACAAATGGCAAGAGATGAACCCCTACAATTCGATGCAGACCATTACCGGAGTCTCTACACGTGCTTTGACTTATTCGTGCTCTTGTACGCACCGGACAGTAAAGTCATAGATGTTCCGGTCGGAGACGAGTTGATGGAGTGGCTTAACAAGCATTTCATTGAACCTTCAACAGAGGAAGGAGATCAACTCAGCTCACAGGATCGTCCATGGGAGGACGAATCGTTCTGGCCATATTTGATCAGGTATTTTTACGTCTACTTTGACTCGAACAGTCTGAAACCGATCATGCCTTGAACAGAACTGTGTTACGTGGGCTTTCGAAATCTTCATTGTTTTTTTGGAGGTTCTCTCTGCCCGACATCCTTCTTCACATCTGCAGAGCATGGCAGAACACCTCATGCCACTCGTGGAAACCCATCCACGTCTGAGCGACTACAACCTTGAGCGCGATTTTGTCATTGACTCGCGTAGATGGAAGGACCAAGTCAAGTCATTACGACTTGAGCTTGACCGCGTCCCCGAAGATGCAAGGCAAGATGGTGGAGACAACTGGTGGGACTCGTTCAGCGACATCGTTGGTATTCTCGAAGGTCGTCCCTCAGTCATTCAACGGGTATGTCTTGATCTGGGTGCAGACTGGAAGGAGGTGTGCGCCGCCTGGGCCATTTTTGTTGACAATCGATTAAGAAGACATGAGTTGCCGTAGGTCACCTGTAGGACTCTTCCCTGACGCATTTGTCTAATGAGCTTTGTCGCAGTGAGGTGCTTCCAAAGATTCTGGACGAGATGCCACCCGACCCGACAAGTTCAGAAGACATGATCTATGTTTTTCTATGTGCTGGGAAGCCTGCTAAAGCATTATCCTACGCTGAAAAGTTAGATTTGTGGTTAGCGGCTCATCTGGCAGATATCATGGAGTCTGTAGATCTATTGGATCCTAAGGTTGACGAAGAGTGCGTGTTGCAAGCATATTTTCGTTCATGCACTAAATTTACAACTCAGATCTGGGATGTCACGGAGGCAGCAGCATGTTCTTACATATGCTGAATACCTTCATTCAGATCCACATCTGTGGCGTATAACCGTTGACTACATGTACTCATGCGGTGTCATTGGTCAAGAAAGGGCGGATCAAACACTGATGCGTGTTCCGTTTAACCCAGCCCATCGAGACGGTACAGCGACTGCTCTCGTAGCGGGAGAGGATGAAACTTTGAATTCTGAAGCGATCGTCAACACCTTGAAGGAGATTAGTAGGACCTGTTTAGAACACAATAGGGAGTCAGTTCAGAGAACTGTCAACTCCGTAAGTTTCCTTCATTCTCCTCAGCAACATTGATGTCCATTCCGTCCTCAGTTGGGCGCTCAAACCTTCCTCAAGCAAAAAAACTACAAATCAGCTATATCTTACATGATCGCTGCCAATGATTGGTCTGGTCTCGGTCGTGTTGTAGATTGTATTTTAGCTGAATACATCATGCATGGTCAGTAAATCTCTATGCCATGTCATCGCCCGTTGATCACTCTATGTAGGTCCCGAAACGTTCGCTCGCGTGGCTGCGACTGTTGCCTTCTCTCTCCAGGATCCACGTATACACCAGGGACCCAATGGCATATTCATTCATCGTTTGGCATTTGCTGTGCGATACGCTGAATATCACCAGAGACGCATGGACGGCGACTTCCAAGAGGCGGCCTTGGATCTCGTGTCGATGTTTCAAGAGGAGATCGCACCAA
The DNA here is from genome assembly GCA_039111635.1 of Heterobasidion occidentale. Taxonomy (NCBI): domain Eukaryota; kingdom Fungi; phylum Basidiomycota; class Agaricomycetes; order Russulales; family Bondarzewiaceae; genus Heterobasidion; species Heterobasidion occidentale. The sequence continues at coordinate 2,751,412 of JBCAQO010000008.1, forward strand.
AATCATGGTGGGGTACACTACTTGTAGATGCAACGGAGCTTCTCAAACTTGGTGAGTGTGATTCGGTTGTCGGCTCCACCGGTTGGGATCCCGATACTAATGGATCATTGTGGGTCAGATGGACGGATTGTTTTCCTCTTCTGGAGCTGTCGAGTTGCTGAAGCGCTTAGAAGAAGTCAATATTCGAGCAATTCAAGGCTCAGGAGAGGATTACTTATCTGTGCTGGTTAAGACGATGAAAAATGGGAGTCTCAAAGACGCTTTGCAGCGGCTCAAGGTGACACGGCTGGCCTTGGCTAAATATTATGCTAAGTGTACCGTGGTAGGCGCGACGTGAGACAATGTGACTGTAACGTAGTGACGTAGAAATTGGAGAATTCATTTAATTGATGATCCGCTGACGGCGACTGAAAACGTCTATGGCGAGTCTATGGCGCCTGTGATGGACGGGTATTCTGTGCAACTGCTACATCATGCATACGCTGGGCTGTCCGTGGTTTTGATCATCGATGCTTAACAAATGCATCGAGCGGAATAAAATTTCTCTCCTCCATTCCGTGGTGAGCCATGGGATATTCCACAAAAGGAATAAAGCAAATGCAAATTTACCTGCAGTCTCTCTCCAGATCGTGTGGATAACCAAGCATAATTGTCTTGTCAGGCGCGACCTGCTGGCTGGCCTTCATGCTGTATCCTGTAGGCACTGGATGATGTAGTGCATTTTGAAACCGACCTCGTCACTGCCGGCGGCAGGTACTCGCCTAGGACCTGCATTCACCAGTGCCCTCGCATCCTCTCATGTGCGCTGAATGCTACCCCGTGCCCGCTCTGCCTTCGATGTGAAACGCACTGTCTCGGATTGAACTCGCCTTGTTGATTCCCGTTTTCCAAATTAAGGCTGCTCAATCATTCTTTCGAACCGTTCATAACGATCCAAACAGATGATCTCTAGGATCTGGCACGGCGAGATGGATACAGGCGCGTCTCAATCACAACGTCACTGCATAAGGTTTCGGATTTTGGACGTCAATGATGGACAGGATCATGGCCTGCCGAGGAGCAGTCTCCGGGTCCTGATCGCTTGTAAAGGTGATCGCTTTCTTCTCAGTCTCCTTGTGCCAGCAGGCGCCCACTTCGATGCTGTCGAACCGGTCTGATAGCTATGATCGCGGAACGCATTCGCTTTGAAGGTGCGTGCCAGATACACCATTTTGTTTCCACTCCTCCGCCCGTTCATCTCTCAATCTGTTTTGGTTTCGAACGGGTACTCCGGAAGATGCAGAGATAAATTGATGATCATTGCAGAACTGGCACCTACCGATGAGAACACAGAGGACATTTGAACGTATAAATGGATTCTACCTTCTCTCCATGTTTTACCGTCATTCTCCAGCGGACTCTCCAGACATCTCTCATCCTATAGCCATTTTTCACCATGTGTAACCAAGTCCTCCTTATCCACCAATGCAAGAAATGTGGCTCGAGAACGCCCATTGGTTTACCCGTAATTCTTCGTCCAGGATCGCCCCCATAATTTTTATAACAACAATTCACAGGTGGTGACGTCTTGCAATAACCCACATTGTAAACACAGCCCCTACCACGAGCGTGGGCCCCACAATTGCCTTTCTTTATGCTTCCAAGAGTACGTCCTCGCTCACTTTGGGTATTATCCAAGAGCTCTTACCTTCTATATGTAGATATCGCGTAACCAGGAATGTTGAAAGCATCGAGAGCTGCGCCAGATGCTCTTGAGCGCATTTTCTTGCATAGTCCCTGTGCTTCAAGTAATTGGCATCATACCATCCGACCGTCTAATTTTTCGCTGCCGAGCTATTATATCTTGATTATACTTTACTATATCATTAGGTAGCGTCCTGTTTCTGACGGATTTCTTGTATTTCTCTTTCGAGATGCGGTCATTGTAACACCACATAGTAGCAGCGCCCTAGACTTGTATCACATTTCTTGAAGAATCACACATCTTGTTGCTCATGACTTCAGACCAATATTTGAGTGTATTGCCTCTGAGATCAGATTGCGTGTTTCCAGAGTATATCCATTAGGATGCAAGACTTGTAGACGACGTCGTCATTGGAGACGTTGAAGATATCTCCAACTTGCCGCCATCGACTCGTGCGTCTGCGTATGATGCAGTCATATCTGGTCAGTTGGCGAGAGATTCATGCAGCGTTCCTTCCCGCCATGTGTAGGGGCTCTCTAGAAGACGAGGCGCCGAACAGCCGCATACCTACCAACGCGTGCAGGTGGACTTCGCGGGTCAAAGGATAGCGGTTCAAATTTTATAAGGTTATTATCTTCACTATCTAGTAGATGCGGAAGAAACCTGCGCTGTAGCTTCCATAGGTGATATCAATGGTAGCGATGACGGCACCGTTGAAACACCATGACAAGCGATGGATCTCTTGTACGGGCGATCAGAGAAGCGAGATGTGGCGAGCGCCGTGTCCCCACGTTCCAAGGACCAGGGAAGCAGACCGCGAAGCGCCGGGAACGGACGGGCGTCTAAAGCGAACGCCCATAGCCAGGTCGTTGTCCGGATGTACCGTGCAAGCGAGGCCGTACTCTGAGTGCCATAACTCGAAAGCCGACGTGATTAGAAGCCATGAAATGAGGACATCGGTGTGTCCAGGATTCCGGAAGGATAAGCTCCCGAGAAGGTAGATCACAGAAGAGCAGTGAACGCGAATCGGCTATGTCAGTGGATGCCTTTCCACAGGCTTTTGAGCAGTCCTAGATCAATAAATCGGAGTCGAACCTTGTTTTAGATTTGAAACTAGAGATCTTACAGAACCATAAGACCGTCTATGACTCGGTGAATGCACGCACTTGATATAAGCGGAGCTTCAACCACGACCTGCCTCCGTGCAGCCAGCACGAACAAGTCCACCACAGATACACCGCAGGCCACCATCTACTGTTCAGCTTCGATAATATTGGATAACGGCATATGCAGTCGATCTTGATGACCTGGTTTTGCTAGATATGATCTTAGCTAAAGAAGAAGTGATGCTGCAGGATGCTGAGGTTCAAGCGGAGTTCAAAAAACGCGTTTACAACGGCGAATCTGAACTGGAAAGGGGGCTCTCCTTCCAGTTCCAAAATCTAGAAGGGGGATCTCAAGCTCCGACAGAATCGCTCGTGCCGACGCGGCAACCAAGCCATCGGAAGAATCTGGCATTTAGAACTCGCTCTAAAGGCCTGTGGAAAGGCATCCAGTGTTCGACTCAGAGCTAACACGCCTAATCAAGTCGGAGGTATCTTCTGGTTCACAGAGGACTGCTGCGTGTATCTCAGACATCGAGTCCGATGAGGACGTCAGATATGAATCAACAGACGAGTCAGATAGCGAGATCTCGAATCGCGAGTAGAGAGGCGCTAAACGATAAGACTTACTCGACTCATGCCTAGTGGTGTTGGGCGGTGATTCATCCTCTCGAACGCGACCCTGCAGCTGCAAGTATTGCGTGTGGTTCAGAAGTATACTGAAACAACGCATTACGCACACAGTACATTCATGCCGTGCAATGGGCGAGATTGGCGTAGCAGCGTAGCTCCGTGCAAGTCAGGTAAATATAGATTATTGAATGACGAAGACAAACCTAGAAATTCACAAGCGTCTCAAACCGGTAAATGAGATCATCCGTTCACCAAATTAACAGGAGGCTACCAAAACATCGGAACTTTAGACAACAGCTGCAGCCTGAACGTTAGACATCTGCGAGGTCCTACTAGATCAGTTTTTTGTACCGGCTATATCAGGTGTGTAACCAATATAAACCACGACGGCATTCCTTGACGGAAGGGTTGTAGAGATTTGTGACCTGTTTTCAATAGCATAGGCGCGCTTGAACATGATCAGACGCACGACAGTCGTGGGAGTCAATCTAGACACTTCATCAACGCAATCCTCTTCAACGTTTGAGCCCTTCGTCGTGTCTAGCAACTTCAAAAGAGCCACTGACATCATCTGGATGAAGGAGTACGGGTGCAGAGGCCGAACAGGCAACAATAGACACAGCTGAAGGACAAGTTGCACAGTGCGGAAGTTGCTGGCAGCTCGTAACTTAGCCGCAGCTCAGGCAGGGAAGTTGCCGAGGCAGGTTATCAATATGATTATCTAATCGCCCTGCTTTGGGCCTTCTCATCACCGAGCCCGTTTGCAACAGTGACCGCGGCAGCGTTGAGCAGCGACGACGGTGACGGCGACCACAACGGCATTATCGTGCTCGCAGGCATCGATGAATCCAACGATATCTGAAGATGGCTTCTCGCGGCACGCCAATGACAATACTGATTACCCAGAGCTGAGCTCTCCCGCGACCAGCTACAGTTCCCATCCTTTACCTGCTGGTTATCCACATTCACCAATGCCACCATCCTCCAGTAATTTCACCACCCTTAACCCATCCGCGATACCATCCATGAACTCTATAACGTCCTCACCTCCGCGCGCGAGTACAGATACAGAATCGACAGGTAGAACGTCTACTTCAAGGTGGCGGGATAGTGTATCCACCGCTGCGGAAAAGAAGCAGTCTGCCATGCCAGAACAGATGAGTGTGTTGAGCCAGGCTTTGATGAGACTGTTCTTCTTGCGCTGTGCGACTTGGATGTAAGTGGAAGGTGTTTATGCTACTTTGTCTGCGACTTATCTGCTTATGACTCCAGTGCGGTGTTCCCTTGCTACTTGATCGAATAAAGCAGAGTATGGTTTCATGTAGGGTACGCACATGTTCTTGTTTCTTGTTGTTCCTATGTCCCTTTCAATACCAGTCTTTGCTAGGAAGCGTCGGTCTTTTTCAAGAAACGAGCGGTATTGGAGGAAGAGTATGGAAGAGGCATGCAGAAGTTGGCGAAGACAACGTCGGAAGTATACTCAATGAATGACGGAAAAGCTGGGTACGCTTATTCATCGTGCTTTCCTTCCTGATCACTTCTGGAGATGAGAGATCCACAGCTCTTTCGTCAATTCCTGGCAGTCGATGATGAAGATCCACGAAATAATGGCCGAAAATAGAATACGTTTCGCTCAGAGGCTCAATGAGATGAGTGAGGAACTCGCTAACCTTGCTAAGGAAGTCGATAAAAACCGAAAACAGGTGCGTCTCTGTTCTTCATACGCTCATTACTGACCAACTAAGGACGCATCCTTCCAGACAAAAGAGTTGGCTAGCCGCTACGAACGAAGCCTGCAAGAATCTGAATTGGCCACCGAGAAAAGCAAAAACCGATTTGATGTTAGTGTCGAAGAGCTCGAGCGAATCCTGGTCCAAAAGGAAGGTGAATCCCTCAAGGATACAGGTATGCAAGGTCGATCTCCAGGGGGAAAGAGGGCCATCGGCAAGGCTGTAGCCAAGGGTGGATTGCTTCTGAAGGGCAAGAACCCAGGAAATGTATGTCATTCTGCAAGATTTATGATGGACAATTTGTGCCAATCGTTACATTTGCACAGATTCAAAGGCAAGAGGACGACATCCGAGCGAGGGTGTCGACAGCGTCAGATTCGTATCGAAAATCCGTTCACGAGACTCAGGGCCTGCGACAAGAATACTTCAATTTTCAACTCCCGCGGATTCTACGTGTCGGTTCACTTTTGGAATAGTCAGAAATCCGCTTATTTGCTGACGAGGCATATGTCAGGCTCTGAAAGAATGTGCAGACGAGATTGATCTTGGCACGCAGTATCATCTCACTCGATATGCTTTCTTGTTTGAAAGTATCATGCTCAGCGATGGCTCCACGCTGGCACCATCGGGAATCGAAGATGGTACCTTCAATTTAGTTCGTCTCTGTTTCAGGTCACATCACCGATCGGCGGTTTCAGGTCCTGGGCTCAAAGCCACAATTGAGTCTATCGACAATCGCGCAGACTTCAAAGTCTATATGCAGCACTACGCTTATGCACACGGCGGCGTGCAACGCGGGCCGCGGCGCACAGGTCCTGAGCATGAAGGCTTCGTAAGCAATGCTGGCCATCGCTTTCGCACAGCTCTCACTCCCACATGTTTCAGTTACCCCCTCTCCCGCCTCATAGAGACCATACGCAGCCCGTCGCGTACGCTCCGAACACGCCGAATGGCGGCACGGCAGCGTTGCCTGATCGTGGGCGCCCGTCCTTCGGGGTCGACCTCGCGGAGCAGATGACACGAGACAACGTCGAGTCCCGCCGCTGATGGTCAAGTGCTGCGAAGCGATAGAAAAGTACGGCCTATACTCTCAGGGGATCTACCGCATCAGCGGTACGATGAGCAAGATTGCGAAGCTCAAGGAACGGCTTGATAAGGGTGAGTTCGCTTTGTTCTGCTCGTCCATACCGAGTAGCCGCGTGCGGAGCGACGGCGGCTCGTGAAGTTCGTTTCGCTGAATTGAGGCTCGGATGCGTGCGCGACAGATCTTGATACAGTAAACCTCGACGCGGACGAATGGGCGTCTGACATTAATAACGTGACAAGCGTGCTAAAGTTGTGGCTCCGGGAGCTGCCTGAGCCGTTGCTAACCACAGGCTTACACCAGGGGTTTCTTGAAGCTGCTAGTGAGTCATCCGTCTCATCACCCGGTTAAACAGCAGGGAGGCGGTGATAATGACATGATGCCGATGTGATCAACAACAGAGATCGAGAACGACCGTCTTCGGCACATACGGCTACACGAGCGCGTCAACGAGTTGCCTGATGCGAACTATGCGACGTTGAAGTACTTTCTAGGGCACTTGCACCGGTACGAGTCCCCGAGATATTGATCTCACAGTGCATGCGAGTCAAGGCTGACGCGCCGACTTTGAAACAGGGTAGCGCAGCTTGAGGCACATAATTCCATGTCCATATCAAATCTCGCGATCGTGTTTGGGCCAACACTGTTTGCTCAAGGCGCTGTCAACGGCTCAAACGGTGCGCCAATCATGGTCGACGCCGGGTTGCAAAATAAGGTGCGTCGTGAGCTCCTGTTTCGGCTGTGGGCGTGTGTTGATACCTTGTTTACAGGCCGTTGAGACGATCTTGGACCACTATACAGATATCTTCATTGACGAAGGCGAAACATTATGAACTGTGTCTATCCCGCTCGCATCTCAGGGCCCAGGTTTCATGATGACTCCACCGGCAACTATTTGCTATCACGGCAGCAGCTACTCACGATAACCCCGAGGCTCAATCATGGCTATCTTGTAATATATATACCCTTCGTGTCCGCGGGCGCTTTAAACTTTTCAGCCCATCTTTTCTGGATTACCATTATTCTGCTATTCTTCCACACCCCATTCCATCCATCTATTTCACCGCATCCACGATCCACCCCCGTCCCTCTTTCCGAGTATGTGTAGTCTATTCTATGATTCGGACATCTTTGGCATCGATACTTTATTCTGTTCGCGCGTCTTCCGTGGGTCCCCATGATGTATTCTCGTCGACGTGTTTTTCTTTTATCTTAAACTTGTAATTGTGCGATTGGGTATGGTATCGCGTCTATCAATATCCATGCACAGCGAGATAGCTACTAATGGAGCGGAATGTAGATGGAATTGAGCGCAATGGCCTCGAGCGAGGACGTGTTCAAGCATACAATACAACAGATGGTGCAACAATATGAGTATGTGCAGTGCGCGGAAGATACAAATTTACGAAGAACGTCCATTGCACGATATAAGTAGGCCCAACAAGCGGGAAACGAATAATCAAGTTGCGTGGGGTGAATCCAAAGAAAAAATTGGAAGACCAGCCTACACAGTGCAGATGTCAATGCAGGCCTGAAACTCGCTTCAAGAGCAGAAAGAGGAGTGATTTTGTCTCACCGATGGGATCGTGAGATCGGCGGCGGGTGGTCAGCCCTGCAATGGACGGCCGACGGCGACCGGCGCGTGCGACACCCAGACATCGCTTTCCGTCTCGCGCGCCCACTCAGTTCCAGAAGGGAACACGATCTGGCAGAGGGACGAACATGCGCTTGCCCACGCGGCGCATAGCCGGCGCTCCTCCTCTTCCGCCGTGCCCGCTGCCCCGATGCCGCTGCCATCCACGGCGTGAGTGGGCGACAGGTCGAGCCTGCGGAGGGTATGGAACGCGCCGAGGACGGGGGTGAGCGCTGCGAGGAGCCTCTGGCGGGGCGCACATGGGAAATGCAGAATGGAGGTTACGGCTCGTGATCGGACGAGGTCAGGGGAGGGAGGGTGGAGACTTACGATGCCCGAAAGCGCAAAGTGCAGGGTGTGTCGCAGGGCAAGGCGCACACGGAGATGCTCGACGTGTGGGAGATACCGCGAGACGTCGCGCAGGAGAGGGGGCGTCACCGAGACGCCGCCGAGGTCGAGCACGCGGAGCGGGGCGCTCGTGTGTGCCAGGCGGGCAAGGTCCGCGCTCGAGACGCCCCCGTTGCTGTTGTTTCCGCTGTTTCTGCTGCCTGTGCCACAGGTATCGAGTAGTGCGAGGCCTTGTACCGGCCGACCTGGGAGGAGGGCGGCAGCGGCGGCGATGGGTCCGCGAAAGGCACGGAGCTCCGAGAGAGCATGAGGTGGGAGCGATAGCGGCGATGCAGAGGGATCGGTGTCGGCAAGGTGGAGGTGTAAGAGATGAGGATTCACAAGGAGTATAGGTGATGGATCTCCAAGACCCCCGATGATGAGGCGGCGGAGCGCTGGGAGCGCCGGCGGCGGGGAGGGGAAAAGGTGGGCGAGGTCGGACGAGGAGAGGATCGAGGAAACTGGGAGGAGGAGTGAGAGGGAGGCGAGGGAGACGAGGGTGGGTAGCAGGGCATGCATGATATGCTGAGTGAGGAGGAGGATCGAGGTCGGGTGATGGGAGGAAGCAGACACGGAGGTATACCAACGAAGATGGAGGCGCCGGACGTAGAGGGAGAGGTGGGGGCGGTTGGCGAGGGTTTCGCAGCAGCGCAGCGTGCGCGGAGGAACATAAGCTGAGGCAGAGGCAGGGTCTACGGAGGGTGAGGAAATAGGCGCAGATGGGGACTTGGGGGAACGCGACGGGAATGAGTGGGGAATGGCCTCGGAGATGACGACGGACTCATAAAGGGCGCGCTCGGCGACGGCATGCCAGCGTCGCGACACAAGGGCGACTTGCGCGAGGGTTTCTGGGGAGAGGTAGTCAAAGATTGCGCTGAGGGTCTCGTTCGGAAGCCAGATGCCTGCGGTCGGGGGAGAGGAGGACGATGGGGGAGACAACTGCGTGAGTGTCCGATCTGTTCCCGGATGAGTGAGGGACGTCACGGAGAGTGCTGCATGGCCTGAGAGAAAGGGATCACTCGCGGAGGAGATTGCGTCGGCGAAGCTGGCGACGCAAGTGCGAGACATGGGAAGCGCGGCGCTGAAAGATCATGGGGGGAAGAGCTCGCCTTGTCGATGTCTGTCTTAAGCCAGTATTCATCATCCGGGTCGATTACGGCTGGCGGCGACTGATGTGTCGGACTAATTGCGGAACATTTGCCTCGCCCATTCTCATGCGCTCCCATTCAGGTAGCGCGCGGGCCCAGCGAGCGGAGTACTCGCCATATGTATGTAACCGCCCCGACCTGGAAGGCCAGCAGTAGGCCAGCTTGCTTCTGTCCATGGAGAAATCACAAACGACGCTGGGAACCGTCGCCAGAAGGACACGCAAATTATAGCCAGGCCTAAGCCAGGCCTCGCACGCCCGCCGCGTCTATTGAATGCTCGACTATGTCCTCGGAAAGCCAACAGCAAGTTTGGCTCGATAGGTGGGTCATGGGGCTCTGCCATTCCTCCGTGCTGTGTACCGCCGAACAACTAAACACTCTCTTATGGGCATATTTTTGAATCGCAGATATGGCCCGTCTGTCCCGACCTCCGAAGGACAACAAATCGTATGCTTCGCGAAGAGAAGCACAACTGCCGTGTTCCCCGCGTTTAGTACGGCCGTCGCCAGACTCTCAACGCTGAAGAAAAATCTGAATCGGCAGTCGGCAAGACTATACGCAGCACTCTGGGGTCTTCTGGCGGGACATAGATAAGCTCGACAGTTCTCGGGAAACCGTGTATGGTGCACGCAGCAGGGGCGGCAAAAAACGCAGGCAACCAGATATCGCCCAATGTCCACAGCGGAACCCACGCACACCCCAGAGGTAGCCCTCATACCCGAGTCAAAGATCCTCGGGCCCTTCGCACATTACGACATTGTCCCGATCTACACTGCCTCATCCAGCTTCCAGACTTCCAAAGCCATCTATCAAAAGGCCAAAAGCAAGGCAGTCGACCGCCTGGGTGGGGTAATTCCCGCGCACGTTCTTCAGGCTAGAAGCACGCCGGGCCACCCGACGCGGTCTGTATTAATAGCCACTGCGAGGAAGAGCCACTCAAACCCATTTTGCTCTGTCTTAGCCAGAGATGAACGAGTAGAAGACCAGCTGGTCAAGGAGTTTCTCCGTGACGAGTCAGGTGCAGGGGCCAGAGGTACCGCAGACTCTTCCAATCTGCAAATCCCCTGCCATCTTTGATGGTTAACGTGAACCCTCGTTAATCAGTGCCACACGAGGTCGCGCAGGACCAACGCATAGGCCGTTGCTATACAGGCCTATGTATACCACCAAACAATCGAACCCGAATAGAGCCTCGAAGTCGAACGGTAGGCGAAGAAGACGCACCGATATGGCACATTCGACGGCTGAAGCATATTATGTGTGCGAACTTGATGCTTATCGCTGTTCTCTGCCTTGATTGCCTCTTAAAGGGTAGAAAATAGCGACTCGATGAATTCAAGGTGTTGCTACGATAAATCAATGCCTCAGATGGCGGAATGGCAGGGTCCGCTCACCTTCCTACAGCTCGATCCCGTTCTTCGAACACAGTGCCGTGGCATGCCGCAGACCCTGGGATCCAGACGTTCGTGGCTCCGTTCCGCTGACGCCCTTTCGCCTCGGCCAACGGATGAGGTGAGGATGCCAGGAACGGCAGATTGGGACAAGAGTGCCTGAGGAGAACGCCTTCCGTTTGCACCCCGATGATTGAGGCTATAGCGGGCGTGAGAGCTAACAACTCAATGGTTGGCGGGCATCCGCGTCGTCCCTATCGCACGTACGTATAGGAGCAGCGGGTGCACGGGTGCGCGAAACTGAATTGAAACCCTGGTCACGAGCAAACCAACAGCGCAAGGTCACAGGGTCCAAGGAGCGAATCGGAGAAGGTGTATTCTCCGCGCGACAAGAGGAAAGGCGGGGGATAGCCATCCAAACATAACAAGGAACCCAATATGCGATCGGGATCGTGAGCGATTGGTGCTCACAAAATCAGAGGAGATCATGTGGCTGAAACAAATAGAACGGATGAGGATCCACGAGGACGCGAGCCGCAGATCAGCCCGATATCATGGTATGAGTGACTCGCCTCTTAATGCATTCCTTTCCTATTGCAAGATCCAAGCCTCAGAAGATTAAGTAGCGATCGTGGATCGGCGTATTTCAGCGTAGCAGACCTCATCAGCGCGCTCGAGATTATCGCTAGCCCAGAACATATCCTGTACAAGTCTCTGGGGTTCTGCGTTCTTAAGAAGATGGGTGCGTGAGCAAGATGGGAGAACAATTACAATCGCCACTTACGGAAGGATGCTTGAGCGCTGTCATATAGGCCCTTATATCTCTTCAATTTGTCTAGCGAGGTCGATTTGTCGCGAATTCGGTCCCGATATGGCTTCCCTTCCAGTTGTTGAACAGTGCCTTCGAACAAGAGGTGCGAGATAGAAAGCCAGGTTTCTTATATTTCAGGGAGTGGGTAATGGCGACAGCAGTAACAAGCAATGACAGAACTGGGGATGTACGATACCTAGACAGCAAAGTGGAGCAGGGTTTGTAAAGATGCCAAGGGGATTAGAAACAGCTATTATTCCGAGTTGATGGAGGGGGGAGCCTTGAATGCGCCGGATGCTACATCCTTCTCATACTCCTTTTGAGCAAATATTAGCCAACGCTCAAACGGCCCCTTGTAATATGCATTCCACATATGCTTCATCCAATGGTTCCACCATGGTACACCATAAACATAGTACACCGCACCGAACGCGGCGCCACCGATGTGTGCCCAGTGGTCAAATCGTCTGGTGATGAGTCATTGAGGAAGGACTTATCAGAGTCAAGATGTTATGGTCCGCACCTCCATCCGTAGAAGACGCCTAGGAAGTCAAAAAGTAAGGCTGCACTGAGACCCTGCTGGAGTCCGATGGATGGTATAGGCATGTTGCTGAACATAAGCTGCGCATCGGGGGCTGCAAGGACTGACAGAGTTGCAAGGGCATAGATCGGTCCGGATGCCCCGATTGATACAGGTTGGGGCATATCTTTGACATGGCCTTTCGGAGCTGGTGTAAGATATCTGGATATCCGTAACCACAGTCGCGAGGGCAACGGAGAACGGAGAGCATTGCTGGGTATTGACGCATGAAGTTGAGACAGTGTACGACCATTCATCATGCGTCTCCATCCCAATGTCAAGAAAGCGATTTGCGAGATAGATACAGACACAATGGACGCTGAGGAAATCCAGTATGAAGATGTGCAAGTATGACGCTACAAAGACTTACATACAGGAAATGATGAAAGCAAGCAAGTGGTATTCTGACGTTGATTCATATGTCGAAGGATTAACCCTGTCGTCTTGATGTTGAGTCATCCATGCAGCGATGGGAGTTCCTGGATCAGATGGACGTTCACAATAAGCATCGACACGATGAAAATTTTCAAGACTACAAACCAAAGCATGTCAGAGCAGAGCAGCTTACTACCAAGTGCACAATTGATCTATGGCTTTGAATGGGAATGAGGTTAACGTTGACGTGAACATGACAAAAACTCAAGTACCTGAACATGCTCGTGACAGTAGTGTAGAACCGACCGTCGAGAGGGTTATGTGTGAACGCGTGATGCATGAACGGCCTCAACGGTGTTTTCCAAAGGAGCCAGAAGAAGCAGTTGGTCGCGCAGATAGTCCAACATACTCGGGTAGCATCTTCGGTCATGAAGGTCCGTAAGCCCTTCAAAAAAACAATGAGGCCCTGTACGGTAACTCTCCGCCAGAGTACAGGCAAACGCTTCCACTTCTCGACAACATCTTCTTTGATTTTCGAGAAAGCCTGTATGTGCGTGTGTTAACATTGCAATAGCAAAAATCTGAAACTGCGTACTCACCAGCAGGCGTCGGCGCAAGCGAATGTTCCGTAGTAGTTTGTTGGTCAGTTTCCGCAGATCGTCGGGTCCATGAAGTAGATATGACCGACACCATAACTCATACATCACGGTGGCACGGTCCGTGCGTACACATGCAATCTCGGTACATACGGTAACACCAAGCAGCATGCTCTTCAGTGGCGCATCAAATGATACATGTCAGTACAGGTCATGGTCACATTAGGATTTTTTTTAAACTCCTAGGAGTCGAACACATAGGCCCGAGTAATAACATGTGCCACAAGACCAACAACGATAGAATATCAAAAGAGCACTCACGAAGATCGTCCAGAACGTTGACGGTTTTTCAATGCGCTCTGAAAATGACTTCAAAGCCGCCCGTGATTGTGGATGACGCACGACCTCCTCCCGAGAAGATGCACCCGCGCCCTTAAAGCTCATCTTACCGACAGAACCTCCAGCGCTAATGCCGCGCACTCTACACACAGGTATACCCGCAATCGTTGGCCCATAGATGTACTGCGGACCGATTCGGAGGCCTCGCAGCCGCAACGTGAGATGGCGGCGTGACAATAAAATCATGTTCAACATGAACTGCGGTGCAGCGGAGGTCGGTATTGAGCGTGGTTGGGGTAGAGGTAAAGAAAGAGACTCTCTGATGCTCATGGGTCATGGCCATCCACATTTGTTGATGCCTCTTGAAAGCTTGAGAGCCCATTGCTGCATGTTCGCGGTAAGTTCGCCGCTGTCAATGGAGACGAACGCGTCAGTGCCATGCCGAGGGCTATTCGTGCGCACCTGCTGAAGCGCCGAATCACCAGATATCACCAGATCGCTTCTTTTTGTCCGAGATTACCCAAACAGGAAGAGCATTGTTCCACGTGCAACACCCGTCGAGGATGAGACTAGCTGCCGAGACCTCAGACCATCCATCGTGCCTCGAGCTGCCTTGTGTAAGTTGTGTCGTCTCTTCTTCTATACTGTATTCACTGATCCAACTCACCTTGCGGCCAAAGCCCGTTGAATTTATTGCGCTTGTATGCTCTATCGCGACCACCATCTCTTTCACGACCTTCGCTTATCACAACATCCAAATAATTCGGCAGCTTTGCAGTCGACTCATCCTGATGAGCATATAGCTGGCGGAGGATCGTAGACGGGATGTCCTAAATTCTCGAGGGAACTCGAGAGGATGGGAGCTTGAAGGGGTCAGAGATACGGAAGGAAGGGGCAGTCAATTTGGTGAGTTATCGGACTCCCACTATTCTTTGTTTTTGTTTTTGTTTATCTTAAAGATGGTCGCATCTGCGTACGCTCTGATGGGAGTGCAATTTTGGGCCTAGTGGGACGAAGCTATGTAAATACTATCATAGAGTACATACAGCTACTCGTCTAGACATGCGGGCCGATGCGGCGCGCCGCCACTAGACGTTAATATACGACTTCCTTCACGCACACACACACAAATACTTAATGCTAGTGCCTTCGTGACAAAAAACGCCTCTTTTTTGCATCTATTTCGTGGCGATCGACTTTCAACGTTTTGGATGATAAGGATCGTCACCCTGATCCTCTGCACACTTTCTCCCTTGTTCGTTCATGATCTTGTTTATTTTGATATCTTTATCCGCTGAGCAGGTTCGCATCTCACCACGTCTTGGTGCAGCTTGGTGCGCATCTCACAGCATCTTGGCGCGCCTCGCACCTCTGATCCTACCATCGTCACTCAATCAGGAATCTGCTAGCCGCCAAGCTTGAGCGGATATCCCTGATCATTTCCGTTGCGTGCTTGCCAGATGAAGCCCAGCCTTTTTTTATGCCCTTTGACTCGAGCGGTTTGTGTCTGGCATTCGAAGACAGGTACATCTCTGGGGCAGTCTTTTGCACGGCACGTAGGCTACGTTATATGTATCAAATTTCAACTCAGAAGTGGGGAGTTCAGCGCTCACGGCCAAATACATGTTGTTGTCGCTTTACACACATTGTCGCCTGACAAAACGGTGCTATGAGCCAACAGCGGTTGCCTGCGTCATTCATGCAATGTAACGACGTATCGATCTTCTTGAATTATGTACTGCGAAGGTGTTCTGATTACAGCCAAGTACTCGATGTAACAAGTGAAAAAGAGGTAGAAGAACGGGCCACGTGGTTGAGAGTTCAACTTCCGGGACCTGGACAAGTCATTATAACAACGATGAGCAACGCCTCTAAGAAGAGACCGAGACAATCTGAAAGTACTAATGGAATAGTAAGATGGTGAGAAGATGGATTGATCGAGAAGATAGCGTAGAATTGAAGAATCTGATCAGTCTCCTAAACGTAGCAACATTTGCGATTCCCCGCTGACCTCCGGTGAAACCTAATGGGAAGAGATATATGAGTTCTAGTCCTTATCGTCACTGTAAGATGGCCTTCTACCTGTATCATGGTAGTCCTAGCTAGAAACAAACTGTGATGATGAGTAAAGACCCGCCAACTCGGTCCAATGGAACGGTGCACACCCACAGTATTAAACCCAACCCTCGAAATCATCCTTGAGTTTGGCCCACTCGCATTTCCCAATCAATGATCCACGTTCGTCCGCCCGCTCTTCATATCGTTGGCTCTGAAACCGGTCATTTAAAGCATCGAAGACCAATCCGGCATACCAAAACCCTTGGTAGTCGTTCTCGTGGGGAGGATGCTTCTCAGAAGCGAATTCGAGGATGTTGAGAAGATCGACGTCTGTCGGGTGCTGTGAAAAATCGAGGCGAGACAGAAGAATGGGGCGCTGCTCGCCCCGCTCCTGGCTGACGAACTGCATGTAGTTTTGGTCGGGGGGAGGAATTGAAATGCGTTCCCTAGCGAGAATGGAGGAAGGGAAGGAGGGGCTTTTGAAACCGGGAGCAATCAGGAAATCTGGGTAAGCGACGCGATCGATGAAGAGGACAGTGGGGTGTTTCTTGGGTCCGGTGTGGATGGGATGGTTGAGGTGGATGGCCAGGAATTCGTTACTGAAGCGGCCAGTGCACTTGAAGTGCTCAACTTTTGTGACGATAGCCGGAGGAGCGTCATTGAGACGCCTCTTGATCATGTCAGTCCAAAGAGCGACATCGAGACCTCGCACACCCCTTGTAATGATGGTATGCTCGGGATAACGATCCCAACTGCCATTTTTGCGAGTGGACATCGAGGGCATCTAAAGGGAGACTGATGAATGGACGGAGGGATGGTTGGTGCCCTTGCAGTCACAGTGCAGCTCAATTTAAGCAAGGAGGCGAGAGAGATGTAGTGGGCGCTTCGATGTCGGAAATCCTCGGTCGTAAGGAGCTGTTGGAGGTTGAGTTTAGTCCGCTGTTGGAGCGTCAACGCTGCAGGCCAATACACCTCTCGCATGGAGAGATTGCATCGCCCCACGGAAAGGGTCTACATGCGATAATTCACAAGATCTTGAACTGTATGTGGGCATTCGCAACTTCATCAGGTGGAAGAGACAGGCGCCTGGCGTGCTTGACGTCGATGTGTGATATTCGTAAAGCTATGATGCGGAAAGGCAATACCATCCGATCGCTCGGATGATCCCACTTCCCGAGCCCCCCGCGGGATATCCGCGACCCTGTACGGACTCACACCATCCCCTATCGACGAAAACGAACAAAAACAAGCCGCAGCGCCGCGACGATACGGAACAGAGTATGTCAATGTCATGTCCATCATAAGAAAGAGGGTGTATGAGTGAAGTGGGCGCGCCTTCTAAAGGCAATTATCACAAAGCGCCTTCTGAGGCGCCTGTCACTCCACGGTATTTCCCGGCAATTTTTCAGACGTCGTTCGGGTCCATTGCCAACATTCCGCTTTGGTCCATGTGCCTGGTGAGACAACGGATTGATAATTTAGAGATATGGAACTCTATGACGGCGAGAGCATTCAAAGCTTACTTACGAAAGTGTTCAACGTTCAACGTTCAACGCTGTCCCCATGCTTTGGCCGATCTATGTCCACGCGTGGAGCTTGGGAGAGTCGAAACTCAGAGTGTCGTTCAACAAGTCTCTGGATAAAATAGAGTCCAAGACACGTAGAACTGATATTCGTTGGAAGTCGAAGGACAATTGATAAAGTTGCTGCTGTTGGGAAACTGTCCGCGGGCGCAGGGCGCCACATGAGTAGATGTACGATCTTTAGCGCTGGACCTTTGATAGGAAAAACATCCATGGGACTTGACGTACTAAGACTGTATGATAGGTGCTATTTTTGACCTGGAAGTATTCTTCCGTAACCCTGGAAAAACAGACCTCTACACTTAAATTATCGACGATGCTGTTCGAGAATTTCGAGGCAGCAATAGAATCACATGGCTGCGACGACTTGTGAAGACTTTTGTCCGTGTCCTAGAACTTACATTCTCAGTTCTTGTCAAAGGAAAGGCATGCAAATGAGAGGTCGCGGAGCAAGAGCAAGAGCGTATTTCGTGGAATAGGGTCAAAGGATACTATTCTCTGGCTCGATAGGAGACACCTGAGAACACAATGCACGTAGTACTCAAAGACGAAGATACGTACATTGCATCTCTTGTCGCGTCAGATCGCGGATGCGCCGCCCACGTTGTCTCCTCATTGTCCTCTTGATGTCTGCATTCCATGCAGCCGGCTGTCCATGTTGACAGAGCCGACACGGGATCAGTAACTGTAGACTGCTCGGCGTAGACGTCGGTAACGTGATATGAGGAGCGGAATGAGGCGGTACATGAGCTCAATAGGCGGCCTGATAGAGGCAGAAACAGAAATAGACCTTTGCGGTGTCACCGGTCTGCGGGTTCCCATCCATTGCCGCTCGCGGAGGGCGTCAACAAGAGAATAGCATGAAAACAAGTCGGCTTCGTCGTAATGCATTTTCGAGCTCTTCAAGTTGAACCAGTTGTCATAGAAAAACGAAGACCATATACCGTAAATGCTGCATGCATTGTGTTCGACTTCGACGCTTCGTTGTCGACTTTGCCAGAGCTCGCCAGTCTCCAGAGTCATTCCGGGCCTTTGCGGGCACGTTGATCGCGAATTTGTCAGATAGTCACTTTCTCACGTACGTACTTCAAACCTGCGGATGTTGCCGTCCTCATTGACAGCCTGTGATATTCGGATTGACCAGCTCGGATCCAAAAATTTGCATGCACTTGAACGCCCATCGCTCGAGATGACGGGCCCACGCAGAGATATACGGCGCCAAGGTACGCGTTCATGCATCAGTCACTCGAGGCCTCTTCTCCGATAAGCTCAAAGATTTGCGATGTATTTGGACTCGGAACTTCGTTCCTCTGTTTCAGGTACATGTGGTTCTGGGGACGAGATGTGGGGACATTCCGAAGGGTTGCTTTTGGGCCCTAATAATCGGAGACATATCTGGACATGAGCACCGGCCTATAAACTGGTATGGCACGTCCATCGATCACAGTGTCTTCTATCTAAATGGATAGAAGGGGAAGGTGTTCCGTTGGCGCATTGCAGCATACTGCGCATCGAAGGCCCTTGATTTGTGTCTGCAATCGATAAAACACTGTATGGCATCCACCTGTTCGCTTTCGTATAAGTCGTTAACGTGTTCTGGATAGCAGTATTCAGTGTACGCTTCGGGAGTCAGTCCTTTGCACATGCAACTAATCAGCGTGCAGATGTCAAAATCAGCCTCCATGTAGCCCTATGGAGCTCGAAATCCGCGAGGCCATCCCGCAAATATATATCACACGCAGAACCACCCACAAACGCACCATGTATGCTACAAGCCTCATGTTACTTCATTCTGCGACGGAACCTCTCATGCTCATTCATGAATCTCTCCCGCATTGCATCATGATACATATTCAAACTCTGCCGGCCATCTTCTATTTGAAGACAGGCGTGCTTGCAGCTGCATGGTCTCCGCATGTCCACCAGGCGATATCTCGAGCGATCTCGCATCGGAGTCTACATTCTTCCATCCCCAAATGCCGTGCCGTTTCCGAGGCGATCGAGATCAGGGCTTGGGGCGTATGCACTACTTATTCATTGAGGAGTTTACCTCCTCGGCGCCACGGAACCCCCGAATAACGTGATGAGTGCTCTGCCGCTCAATCAAATGTGTCGCTGTGGCAGAAGTGGGCATATCGAAGAAATGGCGCTCAAGAAGAAGGATTCAACATCGCTAGGGTGCAGCGTTTTTTTTTTTTTTGCCTGGCCTCCTGACCGATTCACACGCTTCATGTTTGCTAGGAGAGAGTTGATGGGAGGGATATACTGCCACCTTAGCCCAGTGACGGATCTCGGTGAAGGGTATGTTATGCTATGGCGGCTAACATTGCTATTACAGGCCGTGGAACGAGATAAATTTGGATGATCGGTGTGAGGGCATGTGATGGGTTCAGGAAATTCACGTCGGGCATCTAGGCTTGCGAAATGACTTTGCGATCAATCTAGGGAGCCTACTTAACGCAAGTTTGACTGTGCGTCTCCTTGCCACTCCTGGCATTCAAATATCACACAAATCTCTCACAGATCTTACTATTTTCTCTCACTGTCTACAGTCCCATGGAAGTCCAGACCCCGACTGATGAGACCGACTCCGTTCTGTGCGTCTCTGATTTCGACTCGTCATGTCAAAGTGCTCATCCAATGTTCGCTAGTGATAGCATGCCTCGGCTGTGTATAGGCGCAGAGAACGAATCAGAGCACAGAGTAACATCTCCATCTTGCACATGTCACAAAACGGGACGAAACCTCATCGTTTGCATTGACGGAACTTCGAATCATTTCGCTCAAAAGGTACTTATCTTATGAATCCATATACTTGTTCACGCATCAAACACCGTGCTGCTAGAGCACCAATGTGATGGAGATGTACCAGAATCTCGTCAAAGATGATAGCCAGGTGGCATGTTATATCAACGGCACTGGAACATTCACAAGACCATCATGGATGTCATTGAGTTTCTGGAAGCAGACTTTGTCTCACACGGCTGATCTCGCTTTCGCTTGGTGAGCAGACGTCACTCCTCTTTTTAGTCAGTTTAGTGTTGACATTGGATTGTCTCGAGGAAATTCAAAGGCACCATTATCAGCGCGTATCATTGGCTCTCGGAAAATTACACCGAAGGAGACCGGATTTTTCTATTTGGTGATTATATGAACTGCGACATGTAGCACTTTCGTGCTGATTGTATGCCTTGCAGGTTTCTCTAGAGGAGCTTACGAAGTTCGCGCTTTATCTGCAATGATCGACAAGGTGGAGTTCTACGTCCAGTTTACCTCACCGTCTAAGTGACAATCTTGATCAGGTTGGGCTCGTGCACAAAGGCGATCGCGACCAAATCCCTCTGTTCGTGCATGCTGATCAATTTTCCTCGTCATCAATCGACTAACTTCGACTAACTTTAACGATAGCGCATACAAGCTGTATACAAGATCAGAGAAACAGGGCACACAATCGACTGCCATGAACGACGATTTTGAGAAAGTACAATGGAAGCCAGGAGCAACACCACCAAATTCTGCAGACAGCTTCAAACGAACCTTTTCCAGAACAGTGACGGTACATTTCGTGGGCGCCTGGTATGCATTGTTCGTATCTGTATTTTCTGAAGTCTCAGCCTTCCCAGGGAAACAGTGTCGTCTATTGGGGCGATCCGACGCAAAACTGTGCCCGGTACGACCGATAGCATGAACGTCTGCTTTTTTCGACACGCTCTCGCACTTGACGAGCGTCGAGTCAAATATCTTTCGACTCTCCCAGAGTCGATAAGCACGACACATCCAAGCATCATACAAAAGAAGTTTGGTTCGATGGAACTCATTACGACCTGTAAGTCTATCAACGTTCTGCGCCGTATAGTTTGGATTTCAGCTGTCAACAGAGGAGGCAAACACAACAAAGACACTACGATGGAACTCGGCAAGCCGCCTTTGCTGTGGATGTACCGAGAAGCCCAATCTGTCGGGCTTCGTCTGTCAAATACGGACGCGAGATTGAACTGGAGCCCACATGACTATGTTTGTAAATCGCCCACCTCTCCCGAAGGTGCTTTCCGTGATATGTCTATGAAGAGGCTGTCGCGTAAGGTCGTGCGCAATACGACAGCCTTGTAGGTCTCACCAGTCTCATTTATCAGCAACTACTTCTCAAAACTCCACTTATAGCATTACCCGTAGCGCTGGACGACAAATACAGCTTGGACAAAAGATACATCCAACAGTATTCTTTCCCTCTGAATCGTGCAAGCCAGGCGTTCTCCCTCCGACACTGAGAGATGGCATCAATCCAACTCCATGCCTAGGCGAATCTCACAATCAGATTCCATTGCACAATGGTCATCATGGATAGACATGGATTTCCATGACATCGCACGAGCGATCATCAAGCATTTCGAGGGTTTGCCCACTAACCCTGTTTCGGGAGCGCGAGCTCTCAAACGTTTGTTCTCCGTTGGTGCGTGGAAATACACGCTCGTATTATTTCGTGCTCATAGGGTCCATTCGATCGATCTAGACGAAGGAGTTTCTGCTCTACGCGAGATACCAGAAGCAACTGATTCTCTGTTATTTGCCTGGGAGAATTTGTGCGAGAAGGACTTCGAAATAGCTCGAGATGCTATTCGAGACGCGCTGGGAACGACAGAACAGATTATCGACAATTTCAGTCGCTACGCAGCTCAAACAGCCGGTGTAACATCCACTGCGATTTCTCCGGACGGGACACTCATCGTCTCAGGGTCGATGGATCACTCTGTTGGAATATGGGATGCAATCACTGGCCATCTTATAGCGTCTTTCGAAAAGCACAGTGCTCCAGTCACCTCCGTTGCCTTTTCGTATGATGGGACGAAAATCGTTTCTGGTTCCTGGGATCAGACAGTGATCATCTGGGACGTCGCTAACGCCGATATTACGGGGAAACCGTTTAAAGGACACACGAACCGTATCACTTGTGTCGCTTTCTCACCAGACGCGAAATTCGTCGTTTCAGCTTCCGTGGATCAAACGATACGACTGTGGGATATACAAACGCGAGGAATCGTAAGAATTCTCGAACAGCCCTACTCGATCAATTCCGTCGCATTCTCGCCAGATGGGACTTGCCTTGTTTCAGCCTCTTTGGATCGAACGATCCGAATCTGGAATGCAAAGACTGGTCACCCTACTGACCAAATGTTCTCAGGACACACAGGCTCCGTTACTTGTGTCGCATTCTCGCCTGATGGACAGCGTATCGTGTCAGGATCTGTGGACCAGACCATACGTGTCTGGGATGTGCCGTCTGGAACTCTCAGAACCTCACTGCAAGGGCATGCCGGCACCATCACGTCGGTAGCTTTTTCGCCTGACGAGAAACACATCGTGTCCGGTTCTTCGGATCGAACTGTTCGAGTTTGGGAGGTCGATGCTGGCGTAGCCGTCGGCGATCCCTTCAAGGGGCATAATGGATACGTCACATCCGTCATGTTTACACCCGGCGAGAGACATCTCATGTCCAGCAGTCTGGATGGGACTATCAAATTCTGGCGCGCCTACCCTTTCATAGGACACCAAGATAGCGTCAATTGTATCGCATTCTCGCCAGATGGAAGACGCATCGTTACGGGCTCGGGCGATAAGACAATTCGGATTTGGGATGCAGAGACTGGGACGCCATCGGAAAGCCATTGCAAGGGCACACCAACGCGATCTACTCGATCGCATTTTCTCCAAACGGAAAGCGTATCGTCTCGGGCTCAGGTTCTGTTGACAGAACGATGCCTGGGGTCGATAGGACGATCCGCGTCTGGGACATGACAACAGGCGAGGTTGTTGGGAAGCCGTTCGGGGGGCACCGAGACGACGTGAACTGCG
The DNA here is from genome assembly GCA_039111635.1 of Heterobasidion occidentale. Lineage (NCBI taxonomy): Eukaryota > Fungi > Basidiomycota > Agaricomycetes > Russulales > Bondarzewiaceae > Heterobasidion > Heterobasidion occidentale. The sequence continues at coordinate 2,774,397 of JBCAQO010000008.1, forward strand.
TCGCATATTCGCCAGACGCGAAGTACGTCGTTTCGGGCGCTGGAGACAGAACAATCCGGTTCTGGAATGCGAGGACTGGCGAGGGTATTGGAAAGCCGCTGCATGGGCATCGAAGCGGTGTCTTCTCCATCGCGTATACACTAGACGGAAAACGCATCTTTTCGGCATCTTGGGACGGAGCTATCTTGGCATGGGATGCAGCTGGCGCTGCGGCCGGTGGAGTCGTATGCAAACCCTTTATCGGACGCGCACGACTCGCTTCATGTATCGCCTACTCTCCTGACGGAGCGCGCGCTGTTTCGGGCTCCGAGGACGGAACCCTACGACTCTGGGATACTGAGCGTGGTGAGGCCGTCGGCGAGGCTTGGCAAGGACATCGAGGACCTGTCTCCTGCGTCGCTTTTTCCCCAGACGGCACGCGCTTTGTTTCAGGATCCGAAGATCAAACGGTCCGAGAGTGGAGTGCATCGACTGGGGAAGGGATCGGGCAGCCGTTGGAGGACCACGGGATGGCCGTCTATTCAATTGCGATTTCGCCAGATGGAAAACGAATGGTGTCCGGTTCTAAAGATGGTTTCATCAATGTTTGGGTCAGGGGAGAGGGAGAGAGCACTGGCGCATTGTCCGCGGGGTGGCAGCCTCATTCTGCTTGCGTCGAATCCATCGACACGGCATCTCAGAAATCTTTGAAACACAACTGACCGTGTAGGTTGGCAAGTATTCATATGAAGCAAGTACGAGGTCAGGTCTCTCAAATCCCTCATCGGCATGGATAATTGGAAACCGATAATCCTCCCTCTACAGCGTATATGTGTTTTCATTCATTCACCCAGCATGTCTTATCTATGCCCTCGCCTTTCCTTGACTTTCGTACATGTCATTTGGTGTAGTGACTCAAAGTTACGGCTGAGACTGGCGTATTCACTGCGTACTCGATATCAGGACCCAAAGAATTGAATCCCAAAACTCGTGGAAAGATTTGAGCGCCTGGGGATTTCCCCTTGCAACAGCATCTAATAGGTGATGTTCAGCGCGATCTGTAGTCTGATACTCTGTGATTCCATTCATTCCTCCGATATAGGGAGAGATTGAAAGGACATTTTGCGAGACGTGACTTATCTCAAGAAGCGTAGCGAAGAAATGGCAAGATATGGCCGAGACAAAGTGGCCAAAGACGCGGAAAATGCCGCAAGATACTCGGGAGATGCCGCTGATGAGCGCTGAGCGTCGACGACTCGATAACGATCGACCACGTTACAACTGCTGTTCCAAGCCTAAGCCCATTCAACATTTCGGTATCACTCCTTCTCGACTAGCTGCAGGCCGGCTGGATGGAAATGTTGCAGGGATAGTTGACTTCGTGAGTGTTGCTATTTCTCATTTCAATGCTCTCTTTCCTGACTCTACACATGCTAGTATATAATCGAAACGACCCACTATGAAGCTGCGAAGACTCTCGTCCTTGACATAAGTATCTTCAAGGCGCGATTTCCGCGTACATGGCGCTCTGTGATCTTTAATCTCACTCGCAAGCTTGCCACGCGCCTTCGGCACTCCCACTCGCCATAATCAGCACCAGACCCGCACCTACTCCTCGTGCAGCACTGTTGACTGCTGCATGGCTGGCTACCTCGTTATCTTCTACGAGCAGGTCCGTGCACTTTGAGAAAAGGTCTAGAGTCACATAAGGACAAGATATGCGCGCCGTTGAGGCGTCTGTGTTGGCCCTCGTCGGAACAAGCGATCTAAGGTCAAGTTCGATAACAAAACATCACGACCTTAGTAACAGTCAACCCGAACTACTGCTACTTAGCTGCGCCAGCTCCAGCAGACCTGAATACGACCAAGCGATACCAGATCGGGTTCTCATTCCCCTCATCATCCCTTCATATGATCGAGTGTAAGGGACGGTTACATGTTGCATACTCTTCAAGGCACAAGCGTACTCTTGAGCTTCACTCACATCATCACATTAACCCCGTCACAGGCAAAGTCTGAATACCTATCTTCCTTCAATTCAACGTCAGGAATATGACAGTATACTTGTGCACTACATAACCCCGCTGTCTTCTCTTTCCACTGCGACTTACTGTATCCCATGACACTTCCTCCTGAGATTCTCAGTTCCATATTATCATGCAAAACCACGACACCTCTCAGCGCTGGTTAGTGTTCTCTTCTACCAGCTCAAAGTAATAGTATTGACGGTCATTGCATCCTACAGGGACACTGGGCCAGATCGGTACAACTCGCCTCCTCCTGCATATATTGATTCAGAGCACGAGGCGAGGCCTTGCAAATGTTCGAGGAGGGGGAGGAATCTGGTCGTGTGCATTGATGGCACCCTGAATGAGTTTGGTCCAAAGGTGTTCCTGATTCCTTGATAACGAGTTCAAATTCTTCTCAATGCTTTTTTATCAGAACACCAATGTGATCGCTCTGCATGGTGATCTTGTCAAGGACGAAGACCAGATAACGTTCTATAGTAGCGGGATTGGAGCAAGCATTCAACCGCCGTGGCGGCCAGTCAGCTTTTTGAAGTTTGTCGACCCAAAACTTGACTCCGCTTTTGCTTGGTAATGAACATTTATCTACGTGTTTTTTTGTTCATCTCTCATCCTTGATCTGTATGCATAGTAACGTCGAAAAGATCGTCATCAAAGCATATCGCTGGCTCGCGGACAATCATAGTGAAGGCGATCAGATCTTTTTATTTGGTAACTGGACATCATACTGTGACGTTTTTTAACCAACACATGTTTCATAGGATTCTCTCGGGGAGCCTACCAAGTCCGCATTTTGTCCGCAATGATTCACAAGGTAACGAGTCCATATCAGTCCACCGCTAGTCAGTCGACCGACGTCCACGCATCAGGTTGGGCTTATCCCAAGATGTGACGAAGAAGGAGCTTGGCGGTTTGTTCCCTTTGGTTATGCTCCTCCCTTCAAATGCCTAACTTTGTCAATAGTGCCTACAAATCTTATGTTGATTCCAGCCCGGACGGTTCGGAACCTGGTGGTGCTAGAGAATTCAAGGAAAAGTTCTCCAGCAAGGAAGTCCAGGTGCATTTTGTGGGTGCTTGGTGCGTAACATACGTTTTTGAAGCTATATATCTATTGAAACGTGAGCGTTAAAGGGATACCGTGTCTTCAGTGGGGGTCGGGCGAGGTAGGGTCCACCCTGGGACAACTGAGGGAATGCAACATGTTTGCTTTTTCCGTCATGCTCTTGCGCTTGACGAGCTTCGCGTCAAGTTCCTACCCGAATATGCATGGGGCGGAGTGGCGCGACTCGATGGGCTGGACGATTCAGATAACACAGTATCAACTTCTGCGAGTCCTCATACCAAAGAAGTTTGGTTCGCCGGCAGACATTCTGATGTGTAAGTGATCAATTTGATGTGCCGCCGTTGATGTCGATTGACTTGAAAACAGAGGGGGCGGGAGCAATAATAAGGATCTCAGCATCTTTCCTTTGCGATGGATGTCTCGAGAAGCCCAGCAGGCCGGACTTCGATTTCAAGCCTCAGGGAACGTAGCAATAACCGATAGGCTTCGCTTCGTCAACGAATCGCTCGCTTGGTGGAAGGTTTGCGAGTATCTACCATTCCAACGGCTGATATATGGAGATACGAGCAGCACGACATACTCGTGAGTCTTGCTATTTCATGTTTCCGTCGACAGTCGCTCATATACTCTGCCTATAGCTGGCATCGTGCCGCTGGACGACAAATTCAACCTGGCCAAAAGATCCATGCATCGGTATTTTTTTTATCGGACTCATACAAACCGCGAGCAGTTCTTCCAATAAATTCTCCTTCGCTGAGCGAATGGGAGGATCTGATCCCATCTCTAAACAAGGCGTCGTGGTCTTGTTCTCTCGAAGGCTGGTCCTCGTGGGTGGAATCAGACCTCTATGATATCTCAAGGGCAATCATCAAGGGCTTTGAGAGCCTCCCTGAGGATGCTTCCTTGGTGTCACGACAACTGAAACAATTAATAGCCTTCGGTGCGTGCAAAGAACACATGCGCCTCAAATGAATGCTCAATTGATATATCGTGATCTACCCAGATGAAGGAATCAAAGCTCTTTGCGAAGTGCCAGAAGCTATCGGCTCCTTATCTTATGCGTGGGAGAATCTGCGCGAATCAGAAACGGCATTCAAGACAGCACAAGACGCTATCAGAACTGCGCTGAAGAAGATGGGAAAGATCGTTGACATAGCTGGACGATACGCGGCGCAACTTTCGGGAGTGACATCGCTTGCGACTTCTCCCGATGGGACCCTCACTGTCTCGGGATCCATGGATAACACCCTTAAAATCTGGAATACATCCTCTAGCCGATGTCCCATGAGGCACTCGGCTCCGATCGCCTCTGTTGCATTTTCACCCAACGGGAAAAGGATTGCTTCCGGCTCCTGGGATCACACCGTAATCATCTGGGATGCCTTCACTGGCGAAATGGTCGGAAAGCCATACAAAGGACACAAGCACCGGGTCACTTGCGTCGCATTCATGCCAGATTCAAAATGCGTGGCTTCGGCTTCCCTCGATCGAACCGTACAACTGTGGGACACGGAAAAGAGAGAAGTAGTGTGGACGATTAATCAAGCTACTTTCATCCATTATGTCACGTCTTCGCCGGATGGACGACGCATTTTTGGAGCTTCTTTGGATCAAACGGTCCGCGTATGGGACGCGGCGACAGGTGTTCCCATAGGCCAGCCATTCAAGGGACATACAGGCTCTGTTATATGCGTCGCATTCTCGTCTCTCGAGGATCGAGTGATATCGGGTTCTGTGGATGGAAGCATACGCATCTGGGACCCGGTAACTGGCCAATCTAGCAAAACATTCCTAGGACATGGCGGTGCAGTCACTTCAGTCGCCTTTTCGCGTGACGGGAAGCATATCGTCTCCGGCTCTGTAGATCAAACGATCCGCGTCTGGGAGACGGATTCTGGTGAGGCCGTCGGCTTTCCGTTCACAGGACACACGGGATCCATCACTTCTGTCATCTTTTCGCCTAACGAGAGGGAAATCATCTCCAGTAGTATGGATGGGAGCATTAAATGGTGGCGGGCCTGCCCTTTCGTAGGACACCGAGGCAGTATCAACTCTATTGCGTTCTCGCCGGACGGCAAACGCATCGTCACAGGCTCAGACGACATGACGATCAGGGTTTGGGAAGCAGAGACTGGCGAAGCTGTTGGGAAGCCGTTCGAAGGACACACCAGCCCAGTCCTCTCGGTTGCATATTCACCATGCCAAGAGCATGTTGTTTCGGGCTCGGGTTCTAATAATAGAGCGATCCGTGGTGACAGAACGGTCCGAATCTGGAACGTGGAGACCGGAGAAGCCGTTGGGAAGCCCTTGAAGGGGCACAAGGACGCTGTGAACTCTGTCGCATTTTCGCCAGATGGCGAGCGTGTGGCCTCGGGCTCAGACGACAGGACGATACGACTCTGGGACGTTAAAAGCGGCGAGGCCCTGGGCAAAGTACTAACAGGGCATCAATCCGGCGTCTTCTCTGTCGCGTATTCGCTAAATGGAAAGCGCCTTCTTTCCGCGTCTTGGGATGGTAGCGTTCTAGCATGGGATGCTGTCGGTGCTGAGACGAGCACTGTATCTGGAAAACCACTTTTTGGACGCGTAAACCAAGTTTCTTCCATCGCATATTCCCCAGATGGAATGCGCGTCGTTTTGGGATCTGAGAATGGAGTAGTCCATTTCTGGGACACTGAGACTGGTCACACTATTGGAAGGCCATTGGAAGGACACCGACTTTCTGCCACCTGTGTCGCATTCCCCCCAGACGGAACACGTGTGGTCTCAGGCTCAGAAGATCAAACAATCCAAGAATGGGATGCACTAACGGGTGGACCTATCGGGAAGCCGATGGACAGTCGCGGTGGAGATTCTTTCCATTGCAATCTCGCCTGATGGGAAACAGATGGTGTCGGGTTCTCAAACGGGCCATATCGAGGTCTGGGACGTTGTTGAGAGCGGGGAATCATTGTCCGCTGGATGGCGGCGGCGTTCTTTCTGCGTTAGAACCATTGATACTCGATAGTCTTTTGCACGATACGCTCAACGATGCGGGTCGATCGTGATAGTTGTTATGTACAGTATCCAGCTTACCTCGAGTCACCAGGAACGTAGCATTTACACTCCTGTGTTGACCTTGATGAGTGTCTGAGAATACCGCTTGACTTGAGATAATGCCTACGAGTTTTGTACTGCTCCGAATCCATATCCGACATGGAAGAACAGTCCCAGATTATCAGTAGGATATAACGAGGAAAGGAGATCATACTTGTCGAAAGCGGCGATTACGACAAACCGTCTCAAAACATAAAGGTGCACGTTGGAGACAATGAAGTTATCATCCCGATCCCTAGAAGCTAGATGCTCTTGCAAGATGTTTAACCCTTAGTGAGCGATCGCGAGAAAAGCGAACAAAATAGATAAAATTACAGTAGCAATACAGGAGTACACCGCAGCCTCGGCCACGCCACAACCATCAACGACAGATGCGGATAGAGAAACTCATGCGCCAAAACCGTAAAGCGTCCTGCCTGACCGCTTGAGCGCATATACGACGTCGAGCGCCGTCACCGTCTTTCGCTTCGCATGCTCGGTGTATGTAACAGAGTCGCGAATGACCTGCAACCAGTAACCACCATTACCGTCAGACGTCGAGAAGATATGGAGACGGAGGAAGAGCACGCACGTTTTCGAGGAAAATCTTGAGAACACCACGGGTCTCCTCGTAGATGAGGCCCGAGATACGTTTCACACCGCCACGACGTGCGAGGCGGCGGATAGCGGGCTTCGTGATGCCCTGGATGTTGTCACGGAGAATCTTGCGGTGACGCTTAGCACCACCCTTTCCGAGACCCTACGTAGATGCATCAACGACGTCAGCTAGGTTGGGCAACTCGGACGAGGAACGCGACCGCACCTTTCCGCCCTTTCCGCGTCCAGACATTGTTTATAAGATGGGTATTTGTTAGATTGAAGCTTGGATTTGCTTGCGTTGCGCGAGAGGCGGAGCGCGAGGGTGAAGGTAGACACGAAAGATGTGGTAGGCGGAAAGCAAGGACACGCGTGGGTTATAAGTACCTCAGCCGGCGGTGTGGCGCGAGGCCCTATTGTTGTGCTTGTTTGTGGCTGTCGTGGCGGGGTGGCTGTGCCGCGACGCGCATAAGGTTCTGTTGATTGCTGCTCGTTGACTGCACGTGACCCGCGTCGCGTCGCGTTGGGCCCTAGATAAATACCGCGCGGGCCCGCGTCCTCGCTCTCTTCTCAACCACCACCACCCATCCCTCACTTTCAAAACCTTTTCACATTCTCCACTTCAGTTCAAGCCTCACCTCAAATGGCCCGTACCAAGCAGACTGCTCGCAAGTCCACCGGTGGTGTGTATTACCTGCCTTCTTCTGTACTCTTCTTAGTGCTCACCTGCTCTTGACATCAGGCAAGGCGCCCCGTAAGCAACTCGCCGCCAAGTCCGCCGCCCGCAAGACCGCCGCCGTGAGTCACCATTTTTTTTTGCCTAACCACCATTAAGCTTCACAAGCCACATGCTCAACATCTTTCCTACGAAATCATAGGCTGGCGCAACTGGTGGTGTGAAGAAACCTCATCGTTTCCGCCCGGGAACCGTCGCCCTCCGTGAAATCCGGCGCTACCAAAAATCCACCGAGCTCCTCATCCGGAAACTCCCCTTCCAGCGCCTCGTCCGTGAAATCGCGCAGGACTTCAAGGTGCGTTTGCCTCCTGCAATTTAGCTGCCGTTCTATGGACTGATAATTATGTCGTGCCACCGTTCAGACTGATCTGCGCTTCCAATCTTCCGCCGTCATGGCGCTTCAGGAGGCCGCCGAGGCATACCTCGTTTCGCTGTTCGAGGACACCAACCTCGCTGCTATCCACGCCAAGCGTGTGACCATCCAGCCAAAAGACCTCGCCCTCGCACGGCGGTTGCGCGGCGAGCGGTCGTGAGCGTGCGCTTCCTGTTCGCTCGGCTGTGTATATTGTGTGGGACGTCATTGGGGTGTACGCGGTAGCGTTGTATTCGACTGTACTATCTTAATTATTTTTTCTCTTCATCTCTTTGAGCCTTCAAAGTAGTATGCGATCTATGATTCTTGGTGAATTATGTGCCGGTATACGAATGTATGATACTGCAAGACAGGAGAAAAAGATAGTCGTCCTTGATAATGGGGATCAGCAAGTCAAAGTAAGAGCAGTGCGCGATGAAGACATGGCCCCTAAGGCCTAATCACCTTCATCTCTGATGGTCAACAACCGTCATCCAGCTAGATCATAGGCGCTCGTGATCTCCAGATCAGAAATGATTAACATATACTCGGCTATAAAGAGATGTCTGGTTGCCTCGCTAAGAGGCTGGTCAATGCGTTGTGCTTGGAGACACGTCTTGTTCGAGTTTCCGCACATGAGATTCCGGTCCGCTGACGTCGATGACTCGTACGATGACGCACCGTTCTGCGACAGGCTTACACCCGAGACATTTATCCAAGCGCGCCGAGCCAGATTCCGCCGAAGCCTGCACCCGTGCGCTTGTACGATGAGTGGGTCTGCGCGCCTACAAGCACCTCCTGACGTGCAGCCTCCTCGTTTTGCCCCACGCTGACGGCTGACAGACCTTCATGACCAACAACGGAACGCATGGGCTGCTCCAATTCCAAGCAGACTCTGACAGATCTGACGCCAGCTGCGAACAAATGATACAGGTGAGACTTTGGAGTTCTCAGCTGCCCGCCGAAACAGACTGAAAAAGTAGAAGAGAAGCCATTGATGTACCCCAGATGAACTGAGAGACTTCTGCATGCATGAATCCTTGCCTTGGAGCTAGACGAGTTGAGGCCGCGGCAAACTATATCAGGAGTTTGGAGGACCGAAAATCTCCCAGACTCTCTGCCCAGACACCGAGCCATCGCATTTGGCTCTGGGACCGGACGCCGAGAAGGTTTGCTGGGCTGCGGAAGGCGCGCTCCTGCTGCGGACGACAATGACAAGCAGGTCAGCTGAGGCATCGTGCGCAGGCCTGCAATAAATGCGATGCCAGTGATAGTGGGCGACGAGCGAATGCGCAACGAGCCCAGGGTGAGCCACATTTATGTGTGATGACCCAACGGTGAAGGAAACAGAAGAACCCGTCCAAGACAGCCAAGGTGTGCTGAGCTGACACGCTGACTCCACCGGCATGACGCAGTGTAAGCAGACGGAAGCAAGCCCGACCAATCGGCTCTTTCGGCTTCTGGTTGATGTAAGAAAAGCACCGGATTTGCAGAGATTTACGGACGAAAGGGGCAGTTGGTTACCAAAAGCGGACGGCGGCAGAAGGCGGCCAGCCGGGATCGGAAGGCGGAGAGATGGCTCGGCACTGGGCTGGCGACCACGATGACCACCGGCTACCTGCTCAGCACTTGTTTCCTCCTCTTCCTCTCTCCGCATCCTCCATCTTAAAATCTCCTTACAGACTCATAGCTGTGCAGGTCCGCAGCGTTCCCATTCCTGCACCGCCTCTCTCTCTCCTTTTCTATTCAATAAGTACTCTCTCATAATAGCATCTCCCCCTGATCTCTCCTACACCTTCCATCACCACCACACCACTACGACTACCACACTCTATCCTCCCCCCTTAGAATAACCCCCCTCGTATCCTCCTACTGATGCGATTCGACTCACTCCCCCTTGCTCTCACCCTTCTCATCGGCGCCCATGACGCACTTGCAGCCCCTCGGGCGCCCCGCGCGCTCCACGTTCCTCTTGTCCGCCGCGCCGCTGCCGAGCGCACCGCAGAAGAGTGGGGCCTCTGGGCAAAAGAGCAGAAGAATGTCCTCGAAGGAAAATACAGCGGCGACGCCGCACGAAAGCGCGCCGAGGGCATGAATCTGTGCGTCCCCTGTCTGCTGCTGGCCCCCTATTTCCCGAATGAAGCAGGCTAACGACGACTCAATCTACGCAGCATCGTTAACCAGAATGCAGACTCGAGGTGCGTTCTACCCCTTACCCCTTTTATTTTATCCCTATCTTTGTTTGGTTCGCTCTGCGGCTGACTCCGGCTCCCGCCTTTCCGCAGCTACTACGGCTCGCTCGCCATCGGTACACCTGCTACTGCGTACAATGTCATCCTTGACACCGGCTCCTCCGACCTCTGGCTGGCCGACTCGGCGTGCACCACCGGTTGCGACCAGATCACAACATTCAACCCGGACAGCTCATCCTCATTCAAGAACCTGTCCACCGCATTCTCGATCACGTACGGGAGCGGTCAGGCTGCCGGCGTGCTCGGAACAGACGTCGTGCAGATGGCCGGTTTCGAGGTGAACGAGCAGGTGTTCGGTGCGTGTCGCGTCGTGGGCTTGCTTCTTAGCCCCTCGCTTCGTTAGCGGTGTGAAAGCGCGTGCTGACTGTCATTCTTTTGTTTTACCTGTCTGCGCGCTTCCTTCGTTTTGTTTCTGCTTCTGCGATTTCTATCATCTTTTATCGTGAATGCGTAGGTGTATGTAGCGTCGTCTCCTCTGGTCTTCTCAACGAGCCCGTGTCTGGTCTGCTCGGCCTCGCGTGGCAATCGATAGCATCGTCTGGCGCGACACCTTTTTGGGAGAATCTCTACCAGAACAACGCTTGGGATCAGCCCCTCATGGCTTTCCAGCTGACGCGGTATCAGAACGACAGCCGCGCGGCTGCCCTTGAGCCCGGAGGAACGTTCACAATGGGTATGTCTTCCTCCGCCCCTCGCGCTTGCGTATATTTTGACAGACGCTGACTCCAACCTGCACTGTGTGACGTGCAGGTAATGTCAACTCGTCTCTTTACACCGGCGACATCGACTTCCAAGACATTCCGACGAGCACCCCGACGTACTGGACGTTGCCGCTGAAGACCTTGACCGTAAACGGCAACTCAATAACACTCGCCTCTGGCTCGTCGTCGTACGCTGCGATCGACACCGGCACGACTTTGATTGGCGGCCCGACAGACCAAGTCGCCGCGATCTTCGCGCAGATTCCCAACTCGGCTGCTGGGACAGGGAATTATCAGGGGTATTACTTGTATCGTGCGTATCCTCTCGCGTTCTGTAAATCGCACATATCGATCTGACAATCGTGATTTCTCAATGCGGTCTGCAGCATGCGATACGACGGTGTCTGTCACCCTGTCGTTTGGAGGCAAGGACTGGTCAATCAGTCCCGCCGACTTCCAATTGGCACAGGTCTCTAGCAGTCAGTGCCTCGGCGCCTTCTTCGAGTTCTCTAGCTCGAGCTCCGCGCCGTCTTGGATCATCGGTGACACGTTCCTCGTACGTATCCCCATCATATCCTCGTCTCTCTCATCTCTTATCTATTTGTTTCTTCTTGCGCAGAAAAATGTGTACTCCGTATTCCGCGCGTCCCCTGCCTCGATCGGCTTTGCCGCGCTCTCCGAGACCGCCGTCGCGATGAACGGTGCCTCGGGTACTGTACCCTCGCCCACGATTGGCTCTGTTTCAGCGAGCGTCACGGGGTCTGGGCGGTCTGCGAGCGCCGGGCAGTCGATCGTGATGGAGCGCGGAGCGCGGGCGGCGGTGTTGTTGTCGGCGCTGATGAGCGCAGCGGTGGGTGTGCTCGTGTTGTGATCTGTTTAGGTCGACGCTTGGTTATTTGGAGGTTGAAGCTCTCTGAAAGACGGATTCTCAGCCGGTGCGAACGGTGTACGAAGCAATCAAACCATCCCATCAATCAAATTGACCCCGAGAAATACTTGAACAACTTGAGGTGAAGCAGAGGAGAGAGCAGCTGTAGCATACTATTCCGAGATACTTACTCACGAGGTTTCATGTTTTCTGATTCATCGCCTTTTTTTTTCACTGCATCTCCCTCATCATCACGCATTCACACTCAGCATCATACTTGGCTTTCCATCTGCTTTTTTCTTCTCACGTGCATTATTCCACATCAGCATCTACCTCAGGCTCGCACTCACGCTCCTTTCACTACACGTTACGTAGGGTCATTTAATGAACTGGACTCTCTCGAGGTTTGCCAGGTACGATAGGGTACGATGGACAGAATATCTCCATTTTCTTGAATGTATCTACTAGATTTGACAACAGAGCTTTGTCTGCTCACCTCATGGATGTGGATGACTTTGAGCTCCGACGGAGGTTTTGACTTCCGCGATGTTTGCTGAGATAGCCGTGAGCCCTGTTGACTTTCCACCGTTCCCCGGTATGATCGCGTCCGACCGCGCGCGCTGCAGTCAGCTTGCTCATCGTTCGATGCGACATCAACGCCCCGGGGCCACTCAGCTCATCTCGTATAGCGCTGAATCTAGCCAGCCAACCAGCCAGCCGCTATCAGCACGATGCTTGGATGGACGTCACGACTGCGCTTTGCTAGCGTCTCAGGCTGCGCACCGTCACGGCACTGGGCGCAGTCGCTGCTCCTCGTCTGCAGACCGACTTTGGAACATTCGTTTCCTAATGGCCAATTGACTCGCGTCGGGAGACATGTCAGCGTCGGAAAGCGTAGTCTCGGGACTGACAGGAGTGGGAGGGTGAATTTGATGCCGCCTATGGCGTCGTTTCGCGAGCAGGTCGCGCGGGGTGCCCGTGTGAAGCCGTTTTCGGAGCGTATAGATCGCGCTGGGTTGATCTCTGGGATCGTTGTGAGTCTTCTGCTCTCCTCTTACCAGTCTCTCTGGAAGACTAGGGCTGTGGTGGATCGTTGCCAGACCTCGCCTTCACCCCGAACCAAACTGTCCCTCTGACCACGCTATACTTATCAGCACTCTGCATGGTATTCCAGGTTGCTTTTGTTGTACCTCCCGTGATATATGGAATTGCTAGCCTGCTCACGATGACGGACACCGTGAGGGTGAAAGTTGGTGTTGCGTGGGATTCACGCACAAAATCTAGTCAGCCGCGCCAGACCAACGAGATGCTACGCAACGTTTATGCTTTTCACAAGTCGAATGTGGTGAGTCCCTTCTGGCTTCCTCGCCGTGATTCATACTTCTCATGTCGATCGGTGTGTACAGCCGTGGATGCGACTCAACCAAAAAATCAAAGAGAAAGATATGGCCAAACCCCGAATCTGGAGGAAAATAATTGCTCTCGCATACTTGCATGTCATGCGGAAATATTACCGCTCCGCAGAGGGTGCCAAGGTTTGCCTCAAAATCTGCGCCGCCAATGTGTTCGTCTGGTTGTTGTGGAAGGTGCCGTTGGCGCGACCGCTCGTAACGCGCTGTTTCACACACGATCCGCTCAAGAAATCGCGCTATACACTTATCACGAGCATGTTCAGGTATATAATTCACTCGTCACCGCGTGAGGACCGGTGGTTCAATGCACATTCTCTTGCCCTACTTTTGAAGTCATAGGTCGTTTGTGCATCTAGTGGCTAGTTGTGCAGCTTTGCCATGCTTTGGTATGGGAATTGGTGACATATCCGCCTACGACGGCTTATCATATGCATTTTTTGTCAGGGGCTGCTACCGCAAGTTGGATGAGCAGGCAGCAAGATCACCTTTCCAACAGGGGGGCCCCGGAAGCAACATCCAAATATCACCTTCTTGCTTTCATTTTAACAGGTACCTCCATTGTTCCCGTATGTGTCACTCCACTGACTCGCCGATTGCCCAAAGCCGCTCTCGTATCCAACGTCGTTTCGAAGACCATGTTTCTGACGCTAGGCTGGAGCCGTCTTATGAGTGGCCGGACGCCCTCTCAGCTTCATGCAATGCTGCCCGATGGGCTTGCCCATGGCTCGTGGCTCTCATCGCTCCGATTTCGAATATCCAGGTTCTTTGCACCAGCTCCCAGGGGACAGTTCAAAGATATGCCTGGCCCTGTTTCGTTTGGCACGTCTGGCTCCATCTATGCTCTCGCGACAGTGACGGCGTTCGCATACCCTGATCTACGAGCCTCGTTCAACTGGATGCCAGGTCTGAGCATTGGAGTGCAGCACGGCCTCAGCGGAGCCTTGCTCCTTGATGCGATAGGCGTGTTTTACGGATGGAGGTGCGTCTTATATCACGAATCTTTCGCCCACATTGCAAAGCAAAACTCCATCACTGAACTCTTACAAACCCTCACGAACAGACGATTCGATCATTGGGCGCATATTGGCGGCGCGACATTCGGTGGACTATATTATGTGTATGGCGCAGAGCTGTGGAATGGTCTAAGGCGAAAGCTCGGACCTTTGTGGCTATATCACCTTATGGGGGATGTGTATCTCGCATTGCTCAAGGATGGTCTGTCGAGGAAGGATGAGAGCTCTAGATCACGCAAGTCGGGGCAATCATAGTTCCTCTCATCAGTGGCCGTATGTCTTGATTTTGCCTTCTTATAGCTGTTTTGATGTCCAAATTCGACCAACACTCAGTTTCCGCCATCTGTACTGCATGCTTCTGTCAATTCTTGTTTCTATCGACATATCAGGTATTGTTCGGAATGCACACCGATCCCGTGCGTTTTATCCTTACAATATACCCCTTGCATTTGTAGCACCCATCTTCGTGCAGTAATCAGAGCATTCAATAAATCATGCTCATTTCATCGACTATTTATTCGTACATGACCGGACTGGCGTGACGCTCTCAAAAAGCGAAGATGAGGATAGCCTGGGTTGGAATATATGAGTATATGTACTAGACGTTTCCATTCGAAGTTTGACTCACTTGAGAGAACATTCAGACAGCGAAAATCAAGGGGTCGGCGCAAAAAGAGCAACGGTAGCACACGTGGCGGAGCACCTTGAATGTCCGATGAGACCCATCGACGAAGGCAAAGCAAGAGAGCCCTCACGTTCCTAGCGCGGCGTTGCAGGCCAGGATGGTCGCAGGCGCCGCGACGGCGGCAACTACAGTCCCGAACTGGAACCCGGCGGCTGCGTAGCACGCAACCGCCATAGTGTTGCAACCTGATATTGCGCCCAGCGGAGCAGAGGGAGAGGACAGCAGTCAAACATCGCAGTGACCTGTGAATCAACACGGGAAAACATACCAGTCTGGCAGAGTCCGTATGCGATAGGCCCCCCGGCCACAAGTGGGATGACAGAGAGCAGGGAGAGAGCAGCGAGGGATGTGATGCGGACCATGGTGTCAATGGCGAGGGGCAATTGGTATGGGGGAGCGAGGGTATTCCGATCGCCTGTGCCTTTATGTACTCCGTGCAATGCTTCTTTTGACGTGAGAAACGAAAGGAAACGGTGTCCATAATGGGAAATAAGCATTATCTTCTGTGACACAAGACCAAACACGCTACAAATTTAACGGCACCAGTTGTCTGGTTCGTCTGATAACGCCAGCCCCAAAATGAAGAAACAAAGGACCACGGAAGGAACAATTTATGCAAGGAGGTTTCCCCTAGAAACCAGGCAGTCTAGGGAAATAATACGGTCGAACTTACCATTCGAAAACCGAAGCTAAAACCCAGCGAAAGTCGAGCGGAGCGATGGTTGCTGACAAGCGCTCAAACGGTCCTTTGTGACTAGTGGCAAAGGAGGCCCGATCAACAGAATCAGCCACCTATACATTAGACTCATCCGTCACACTACTGCGGATACTGACATGACTTACCATAAGGGAAGCACGGTGATAAGTCGGAGCATCTTCTCATCACCATCCCGCAGCAATGCCCCGTTTGCAACCACTCATGCAGGCAATCGCGAGGATAATTGTATCACAGTGTGCATCCTAGCACGAATTAGGTCAAACATGCAACATGTCGACGCCTGTCTTCGAGGCCAAGTGTCAACCTATACGCTGATGGAGTTTTCCACCTCAATGCATCAGTGCTTAGGTGCCCTCGGTACTTGACTTGAGCACACCTTGCGGATCGTCTCCGATGCATTAGTGACACGTTCTTCAAGTGCACTCGTCGTTTTTTTCTGCTCTACCTTCCACACACCCTGGCCCGTATTTCCTCTCTCTTCGACACTGATGTCGCCACAAATGGCATCTCCTCTTTACCCAAACAGACATCTGTCATCGAAACTGGATATTGTCGATCTGCGAGCATTGTAGGCTAGCCGTTTATAGAAGATGGGGTAGGCACGGCACTATGTTCATGGGCATTCGCAGTTGTCCGCAGGAGCCTCAAGGTATGCTGTCGTGTGCAATTCGGGCGGCAAGCTGAGAACACCTGTCACGATCAGGCGATGGGCAAGGAGCACGACTGTAACGTGGTCAGTAAAGCTACTTCGAGCGTCCTATGGGATTCGGCAATGACATGCAGAGTCAGGGACTACTCACCTTTCTAGTGCAGGAATGATACTGTTGCTGATAATAGCTTCAAACTAGATTACAGCAAATAGCAGTAGAAACAGAGCTGTCGCAACCGTACATAGGTCAAGGATGGACAATAGTCAAGCATCGCAGTAACCTGCTCATAACCCGAAGAATGCTTCCCGGTGTCAGTGCTACAGGAGACCCCGACTACGAGGTGGCCCCTTGCGAACATTCAAGTGCTGACGACACCGCAGAGCCACGCTGGAAAGGGGAAGAGGTGTCGCTATAGAGGTAGGATGAGTATACAATGTACTTGAGTTTGTAGCCTGAAGAGATGGAGCGGTCCAAGACCTGGAAGTAAAGCAGATCAGAGCAGATCAGTGGATTTGACAGAGATTCCCACGGCCCGGCACGCCGACCGCGACGCGTTTGCTGCCGCCGTTCTCCAATTTGTGGCCATGATTTGGCTTCATCGTGCACGAACATATCATCCTCCTCTGGCAGGAGCTCATCAGTTTCGCTCTTTTACCATCAACCAGAGGCTCCAGCTTCCGCGCTTCGCTCAAACTTTGAGAAATGAATACACACCGAAGAACGCTGTCCCGTCGTTTCGTGAGCATGTCGCGCGCACGAGTCCGGTCAAATCCTTTGCGGACTCTGTGAAGTACCCAGGAGTCCTGAAACACATTTTTGTGAGTGAATTTCTCTGTCTCATGTGGTTGTGCTCACTGTGTCTCCAGTTTGCTTTGGGCGGTTCAGCATTGGTGTATGGTATGCTGCACAGAACACGAATTCCGTCACCGACATATACACCCGCTATTTCCGACAAGTTACGCAGGACTCTATCGTCGGTCAATCCAAAGGTCTCCAAACTCTGCTGAAATGCACTATGTGCGCGATGTGCTCCTCGTCAAGGCAAGTCGCCCGATGCCCTGCTCATCCTGTCAGTAAAAACATCCCGCTTTTCCAGAAAGTCCAAAAGCAAGTCGACAATCTCGGCGAGTTTGTTTCGGGCTTGCCTGCTCTTATGAAGCAGGTCGTGGTGTACACATATGCATCGCTCGGGCAGACGTACGTTTCGTCATCGGAGGGGCGGCGCGCTGGCTGGGCGCTTTGTGCTGTCAATGTTGCAGTGTGGGCCGCATGGCAGATACCTCGGCTGAGGCCGTTCATGCACATGCACTTCGCGCACAATCCGCTAAGCGGTAAGACCTATACGATGGTTACGAGCATGTTCAGGTAAGCGAATCGTACCTTCTTATGTGTATGGGCTAGACGTACAGGATTGATGGTCGCCGTAGCCATGCTTCCATCATCCATCTAGTCTTCAATTGCATGGCTCTTACGAGCTTTGGTGTGTCCTGCTGCAGTTTCGTGTCGCCTGTTTGATCTACATGTATACTCTGCTACCACAGCATCCGCGGCTGGCAACTGGATGGGACATGAACAAAGATCAACTTCTGAGCTTCAAGAGGCCACTGAGATATATCACTTCTATGCCTTTTTCATTTCCGGTGCGTTCATATTCAAGTCCCTCGTCATTCCGGTCAAAACGTTGGCCTCAATGCAGAGATCATCATCGCCTGCAACATCTCTTATGATCTTCTTGAAACCCACGCGACTGACATCCTTCGCTCACAGCTGGTATCTTCTCGTCACTCGTCTCACATGTCGTGTCCGCCCGCTTCCGATTCCCCCGCCTCGTCGCTCAGCTCGCGCGCAAGTCACCGTCGGAAGCAACAGCCAGAACAAGCGCCGCGGCGAGTTTGACCTCCAGCCTCACGTCCGTCGCCAAAACGCCACCCCCTGTGACGGGAGCCGTCGCAGCAGCTGAGGCTGCAACCCCGGCAGCGGCGATCCTGCCGTCTCTCGGCTCGTCAGGCGCGGTGTACGCATCGGTGATACTTTCTGCGCTTGCATTCCCGAATGCGGAGGTCAGCCTCGTGTTTCCGCCGACAGGATCCATTCCTATCGGATATGGTGTCGGGGGGCTACTATTGCTAGACTGCGTTGGCGCGTTACGTGGATGGAGGTAGGTTCATTTCTATCTATGTCGCATGAAATGTCGTCTTCCCTACAGCTTCCTTCATATCTCTCCTTGGTCATTGGTCTTCTCTGTTATCAGCGCTGATCAAATGTAACTCAGAATCATGGACCACTATGCGCATCTGGGCGGCGCAGCCTTCGGGGCGTTGTACTACGCATATGGTATGCAGACCTGGGACGCGACGAGGGTGCGCCTCATGGGCGTAACACAGCAGCTCAAGAAGTCGGGCCGAATAGAGCGTTCAGGTGGTGAGGGCGGGAACCGCACTAGGACCTAGAACGTGCACGTATGGCGGAGCGTCAGGCTTAGATTACGGGGTACTGGCGAGAGAACCACAAAAAAATGAACAGTAAGAATTACACGTAACCATCGCCACATCTCTGTATATCAGCACAACCCAATGATTCATTTACAACTCTTCCCGCTCATGGACGCCAGCCAAGCTTGAGTCGTGGTGAAGAAGGGTCAACTCTCCCCCCATTCGAAGTTCGCACACGGAGCGCATTGGAGCGCAGCACGTAGCGGCAAACCCTATTCCGTAAGTACATGCTTGGGACTAGACGAAGGAAAAAACTACAGCAACGGCGCCATGCTTACCGAAAGACTCCTCGCTACCAGGTGGACTGTAAGGCGAGCCGGCCGCGATGAAGCACGCATGAAGAGCTATAGCTCAATTGAGGCATCGACTGTTGGCCCTCTTTGTCAACTCTGGCTGTCTACGTTTATTCTGTAGACATGATACATTCAAAATCAGAGATGTATGTCCGGCGATGCTATTGGCGCTTCTGCAGGATTCTTCTGCTTGACAATCAGAAGCAACGCCGCTTGCACGTCGAAAGTCAGTATAAAGATATCTCCAGTCAATGATCTACACATAAATAACCTGATAAGACATCAAACATCCTTTCTTATTATTTGCCGTTCTGACCCTAACTATGAATCTAGAGCCCGCGTTTCCTCCACATGTCCATTCTGTACAGCGGGCTCCAATTTCAGCCGCCAGTCCACGAGCATCCCGACGCTGATCATCTTGACGCCCCACCGATCCGCGAACGCGCGGCACTCGTCGCGGCGCGACATGCTGCCCTGCTCGTCGTCGTTCACGATCTCGCAGAGGAGGCCGGCGGGCGCGAGCCCCGCGAGCCGACATAGGTCCACGCTGGCCTCGGTGTGCCCGCGTCGGGTGAGGACGCCCCCGGTGCGCGCGCGGAGGGGCACGAGGTGGCCGGGGCGGGTGAAGTCGGCGGGCGTGGAGGACGGCAAGGCGAGCGCGCGGGCGGTGAGGGCGCGGTCGTGTGCGGAGATGCCGGTGGTGGTGTCTGTGGAGAGGGAGATTCATACGCGTGGAGGACAGGGAGGAGGGAAGGACGCACCGTGCTTGTAGTCGACGGTCACGGTGTAGGCGGTACGGTGTCGCTCTTCATTTTGGGGGACCATCATTGGTATTTGGAGTTCTTCTAGGCGCTCGCCTGAGAGAGCGATGCAGATGTAACCGCTGTACAGGGCGTTAGCATTATGTCCGTGGGTACCGGTCAGAGTAAGAATAGCGAAGAGTGATTATTCGACTGGGGTCGATTGGGAGTGGGTGAGTATGAGCGAGACGAACCTCGTATGTTTGATCATCCACGCCATCTGCTCCGTCGAGCACCCTGACGCAGCTACAATGAGATCGCCCTCGTTTTCACGCGACTCGTCATCCATTACGACAAGAAACTCGCCCCGCGCGAACGCCTCGAGCGCATCCTCGATGGGGTCGAATGCAAAAGCAGTTCTTGGAGGAACGTCGCGCGATTTGGGATGCCAGTGGTTCACCGACACTAGCTCTGCGGGTTCCGAGCTCAATGCCGTCTGTGCCGAAGTCAGTTTGAACGAGCTCATCGGTGGATGAAATAGCTGCTCACCGCTGCGGGGGCCATGGATGATATGGACGAGACGGCGTTTGATGAAGAAATGCAGCGAACCGTTGTTTTTGCAGGCCCGTTGAATACCACACTAGTTTCCAAGTAACTTACAAATGCACAAGAGGGTGGAATGTTGCAGCTCGGGAGACCAGTGAGCGCAACATACGAGGCCGAATCTGACTCTTTCAAGCGCCCTTGCCAGGTGATAAATCTGCTGACGCGCATGATCCGTCAAATGCCTGTGGCACGTGCGCGAGCCAGTCATCCCGAGGCCTGGCGAGGCTGGAACAGTCATGGCTGGCGAAGACGAGAGATTCCACGATGAGCTGGGCACCTCCAGTGTAAATACACCAGCACAGACCCCCATATAATAGCGACAATGTTGGACGAAGTGAACAGCGAGGACGTGCGCGATACACCGGTGGAGTCGGCTTCTGCCCGCGGGTTTATTCGGCGCAGACCGGGGGAATTTGGGCCGCGCGCGCCGTGCCGACAGTTTTTGAGGCAGATTCGGGGCTGTTCGCTGTCATCACCCACCACCCACCACCTCTCCCTCTTATCCACTCCCTGCCCTCTGCGGCTGCTTGAACTCGGACAGGCCATCCAGTCAAGCCTCTTAGACCTCTACAGATACACATAATTTAACGATCATGTCGCATCTCGCACCTTCTGGCAAGTGGGACGCCAGGTGTGTATTATGCGTTCTTTGTTGGCGAACTCTGTTGGCCTTGGTGTTGATGCGACACGGTATCCAGGCTTCTCGGCCCTGTTCCTCACGATAGTAGCTACTACGCCAAGTGCATGCTTGGTGGTGTCCTCGCGTGCGGTATCACCCACGCCGGTATCACCCCGCTTGATGTCACAAAGTGCAACATGCAGGTCGGTCGTCGTTTCGACTTTGCATCCTATCATAACCTTTTCCTCACCTTTATCGCAGGTCAACCCCGGTAAATTCAAGGGTCTCGGCTCTGGCCTGTCGTTGATTCTCAAGGAGGAGGGTCGGAAGGGTATCTGGAAAGGTGTCGGCCCCACTTTTGTCGGCTACTCTCTCCAAGGCATGTTCAAGTACGGCCTGTACGAGATCTTCAAGGATGCGTACATGAACCTGGCTGGCGAGGAGGCCAGCGCCAAGTACAAGGGTGCGATTTGGCTCGCTGGTTCCGCGTCCGCCGAGTTCTTCGCAGATATCGCACTTTGCCCTCTTGAGATGACCAAGGTCAAGATCCAGACGTCCCCTGCCGGTACTTTCCCCGTTCCTTTCGGTGCTGCCCTCGCAGAGATGAGCAAGACCAAAATCGAGACTCGCTTCCCCTTCGGCTCTCTCGTCCCTCTGTGGTCGCGCCAGGTCAGTTTTCTCCAAACACGCCTTTTATTATCTGCCTTCTGATACGCGGTGCCCTGCAGATCCCGTACACCATGGCCAAGTTCTTCTTCTTCGAGTACTTCGTCGGTCTCTTCTACAAGAACGTCTTCACTGCTCCCAAGGACTCCTACGGCAAGCCCACCCAGCTCGGTGTTACCTTCGCGTCTGGTTACCTCGCCGGTGTCGTCTGCGCTGTCGTCTCGCACCCCGCCGATTCGCTCGTCTCTCAGCTCGGTAAGCCTGAGAACAGGGGCAAGTCACTTGGTGCTATCGCCAGCGAGGTCGGGTTCTCCAACTTGGCCACGAAAGGTCTCGGTACCCGTGTGTTGATGATCGGTACCCTCACTGGTGAGTCGCATCCTTTTCATGTAACTTTCGTGCTTACAGTGGCTTATCTGCGTTATAGGCTTCCAATGGTGGATCTACGATTCATTCAAGTCTGCCATGGGTATGGGTACGACTGGTGGCAAATAAACGCCTCGCCCCCAAAATATCTATACCATAGTATGTGCATTTCTTTCACGCGTGCGCATCCACGTCCTTACCGGCACCGCCTCCTCAGGACGCCGCTTTGTTGTGCTGGACAGCTGTAGATGTAATATCCCTGCCCTGCACTCGTTTTACTCTGGCCTTCTCTATCTCGTAGTAGCGCTTAGTTATGTCGGTGTAGGGTCCTCGGACATTAGACCGCGAGCTGAATATTACACGCATGCAGACTTTCGTGTGGCGAACATGCGTAGGCATGTGTTTTAAGCTTGTTGACTCGATGTGTCATGCTCGGGAGGTCTGAGTGTTCGGGCCATCTGACAGCATCTCACCTATGAGATCAGGTGGGTTTCACTTCAAGGCGACGAGATACTGACGAGATCCGAGGCAAGGAGACCGGTGTTGTGGCTCGGACTTCCGGTCGCTTAGGCACGTTATGACAGGAAATTTGACTCCTTCCCTGTTCATGTTCATGAACGGCAGGTGTCCCTTCTCCAACTTCATACGCAGCTGTGCGGCAGCTCCACAGAGCCATGCTATAGCTCCTAGCATGTCCGACTCACTTTCATTAATGGCTTCCCGTAGGCCCGAGCGGCGAGCACTGTGTCATGGCATCCGACAATTGCAGGCGACGGCGGCCATCCCATCCATTCGCATTAGCGCTACTACATAGGCGAGTGGCTATACGGCGGCTCCACTTCGATCCAATCTTACTAGATTTTACTTGGCTGAAACTGTAGGCTGTGCTTCGCAAAGTGACAGCTTGGCTGCCGGGCAAGTCGATGAGACGCGAATGCGCTTGGCGGGCGCAGGCGGGCGCGCGCTGTGTTGTTGAGGGCATGAGCGTGACTCTTGTTGGGAGACGTGTGCAAGGGCCTTCGATGGCCATGGTCGGTCTGAAACATGCGGGGTGGTGGCTTCGATGTCGGGGTTTCACTCGTTTTGTGGCTTTGCTCTGACTAGGATGCCGCTGTGGACTCGGACCGCATCTAATCTTGGTTCTCATCAGTCTCTTGATCTGAGAAGGCGAACTGAGTCACAGTATGAGGTCATGATTGGTGGAGGCGGAGGGCTGTTACCGCTTGCCATCCTGGCTGCCGTTCGAGACGCCTCGATGACGCAAATCTGCCACATGTCTCTCTTTATGGGCCCTTGCCTTTTGCCACCCGAGCTTTGGCCGCGCGCTTTGGTCGTATATAAACCACGCGACGCGTCGATAGAACCACGTTCCCCGCAACACCCTCTGCCCGTGCACCCCTTTGTTCACGTTGTCCAAATACCGTATTCCCTTCTTCAGCACCATGGCTCAAATATCGCAAGAATCTGAGGCTTCCGGTGCGTCTTTTTTATCTGATGCCACCATTTCACCCGCGTCGCTGCCCATCTCCGTGCCGCGCTCTGTTTTATCTAATGAGCTGATCTCTTTCTTTGTGCTTCGTCGGTGCCTCGCGGATCAGCCATTTTGGAAGCATATGTGACCAAGCTAGAGGCTCGGTTGACCGCGCATGGACAGCTCGAGAAACTGACGGTTGAAGAACGCACGCCGGGTGGGAAGTATTTTGCTACTTACAAGTGTGCGTGATCCGTCCGCGCTCTGTTCGTGGCTGGTCGTATGCTGACGCGCCTGATCTCCTTGTGGCTTTTTTGGTTCCGGTTCTTGTCCCATGCAGTCGATGCAGAGAGGATCGGCGAGGGTGCCTCGTTCGTCTCGTTGGATTTTGCAAAAGGCGCGGCTGCGTTCCAGGCATTGCAGTGGCTTGACGGAAACGGGTTCCCTTCCAAGGAGTGATTGGGAAGAAGCAAGGCGAGCGGCTTTAATACGGGAGACGGCGCTTGGAGATACCGTGGCTGTTTTCGGAAGGGTGATTGTACGATAACATGAGTATGTTGAAATTTCCGATTGCAATGCGACTGCTTCGTTCGGCTTTGTCGCGAATGACACAGGTGCATGTCGACCATCAGTTCCATCATGTCAGCGATGGGTGCATTCTGTCGCCTCGCTATCGATGGGAGAGCGGATCGCGACGCGAATGCACCAGAAAGGTGTCTGATAGGAATCTGCTCGGGTGTATCGGAGCCCGCCGCGTCGTGTTCTTTCTCATCGCTCTTCTGTCCTTTCCGTTATCATTCGAGCGCTTCTTGTCTGGGCACCGGTAGTGATGGATGATGGAGCGGTCTGTGATAGTTTTTTTTTGTTCTTTTGTTTGTCTGCTCAACGTTGGTCCTCCGTGGCCGAGGGGCCTCCATCGGCTTGGGATTCCTCGTGCATTTCATCTCCTGCAGGCGTCACGACGACGCGTGGATGATGCAATGGCGACGAAAATTTCCGGACTCGACCGTGCTCGACCATGTAGATTCTGATTCTTTTTTGATGGTGTGGTGATAGGTACACCATAGCCTAAGGTTCGAGCAGGGGTGGTAAGAAACCAATCTGAGCGGCGACTTGGAGTTCGATCGACGGGGCCTCGGGGAGACCGAGTTGGACTGGCCGAACGGTATCGCCTGCTGCGGAAGCATATGGAAACTGACGCGTCGACGGAGGCAGGAGATCTGCGCAACAGCCAAGCCAAGGCCCGTCGAAGAGCGAGGGAGTAAGAAAGAACGTGGATCGCGGAGCCCGAACTTGGCGCTGCGTCATGCGGAGATGGGATCGGACATGGGCTGAGGAGCGCCACCGCAGTGCTGCAGCGTCTGGGCCAATAGGCGCCGGCGGTTGCTCGCGTTCATTAACGAAAAACGCGTGCGAAAGGATGGAGTCGAGAACGGGACGCGTCTGTTATCGCGACTGGCACCGCCTGGATGCTTGGCGCGCTAGAACACCGAGGGCGAGGTTGTCGTCATCCGTCAGATCGAGGCTTGGCTCGACTAATGGTCGCGGACGCACCAGTCGGCACGCGTCGAAGCCCATCGGTGCCACAAGACGTGTCTCCTTCTCTGCCTCGACATCCTCCTCCGGGCTGTCCTACCAGCCCAGCCCTCTTCCTCTTCCATACGTACCTGTACCCCTCTCCCAACTACTTAATCCGCCCCCTCGCTCCTTACCGTCCCAGACCCTACCCCCCGTCGCCTCGACGCCCACATCTCGAGAGCACGCCGTGCGTCTCATCCATTCTCTCTCTCCTTCTCCTCTTTCTCCTTTTCCCCTTTTTCTGTCTGTATGTTGCAACAGTCATGGAGTCCGCTCGCCCTTCGTCGCACTTGGACCACGAAAACATTCCATTGGGCCAGTGGACTAGCCGCGCTTCGTCTACTGTCACGCTCGCGCCTCCACTTGGGGGGCGCTACACGCTCAGCCCGTCGCCCCCGCTGCCCACAAGGCAGCTTCAGCCCACGTCGAATCCCCCGTGAACCGCGTCGCGAGGCGGATACACGGCTGGTCATGGCAGGCCGTGCGTTTCTGTTCACCGTCGTCGGTAATTTTAAATTTCTCAAAATATCCGCAGTTCCCGATAGGTATGGGCACCGGCGCGGTGTACGTCACGCTGTCTGGGATCAAGTACCATTCGCCCGTGCTCACGCACATCGAGACTGCATTCTACTTCCTGAACATGGCCCTGTTTATCATTAATACGACGACTTTGCTCCTTCAAGCCCTCCGTGAGTGCATATATGCATCTTTACATAGAGGATTAGGACACTCATTCAAAATCATGCACACAGTCTATCCTCAACAGGCAAAGCGTCTCATTACAGACCCTACAAAAGGGATCTTCGTCCCTCTCATCGTATGCGCTACTCTACTTTTTTCAGTTGTCCGCTGAGGATCCTGCCTGGCAGGTCTTGTCCTTTGCGACAATTCTGATTGGCACAATTAACTACGCCGTCCCACCAGGACATATAGGTCCGCGCTTCATCTATGCCCTTTTCTGGTTCGCTTTATTTTATTCAACTTCGACGCAATGCTGTCTTCCGCGTTCTGACCACGCATATATGCAGGGTATATGTATCCCTTTCCGTGCTAGTATGCTTCCCGATGCTCATGATCTGGTTCAACAATCCGCACGACCTGAAGACATTCACGCCCGCGTGGGCGTTCCTCGTCAGTCGACTTCTCCTGCACTCCTCCCTCCCTTGCTGAATCTCACGTTGCGCACGGTAGGTATTCCCGATGGTGAGTCCGCGTATAGCGCGTTGATGGTGAGAAGTACCTGATCGTGCAACAGATGCTCGTCGGTGTCGTCGCCTTCAACGTCCTGCGCGTAATGGAGCCTACCGACACCCGTGCCGTTGGCGTCCTTTTCACAGGGTACTTCTTCCAAGGCCTCGGGTTCTTCGTCACGCTGTTCTACATCTGCATTTACATGCTGCGGTGCGCTTTGCCTTACCCGCCTGTTATATGCATTCTTCGCTAAATACACAACAACGTGCAGGGTAATGACGGTGCGCAGAGCTTGGCGCCTTGGTGCATGCTGACACTGACGCGCTCGCTTGTTGTTCTCTGTTGTTCTGGTCTTTGTGCCACCTTTTTTCCGATGCAGACGGGATTCATGGATGGCCATCAAGCTAATGGCGCGTTCGTCGCGTGCGGACCACCGGGCTTCACTGCACTCGCGCTGATCAATCTTGGCGCACACGCTAAAGAAATGTGCGTCCCTCTAACCTCATATCGACCCTACGCTTGGCTATCTGCTAACAGTCTTGGTTTTCAAATATCTGGTTTTAATTTCGATCGTGCCCTAAATGAACGGACGATGTTTGCGTATCGCATGCGCATGTCTATGATCAGCCTGCCGGCACACAACCTCGTTTCTCCCCAGGCGGGCGAGATATGGTATGCTTCCAGCGTGCTCTGGGGCTTGTTGCTCTTCGGCCTCGCGGTGTTTCTGTTCGTGTTCGGCATCCTGCCGTACTGGTTCAAGTTGCACAAGCACCTCAACGAGATCCTTGGCTGTGCGTGGCCTTTTGTGTTATCAGGCTTACTGATGCTGAACAAGGACTCGATTCAGGCTGGGCGTTGACCTTCCCGAATGGTACGTTCCCGCACCGGTATCCAATAGTTTTCCGAGGATGCTGTGCCTGTTGAATAGCTTTGGAAACTGACCATGCACATCTACACAGTCGGGTGGATATCGACTCTGCGCGTGCTCGGCGACACGCTGCATATCCCAGGCTTCTACGTGGTGCACATCATCATGGCAGTGCTCATGTGCGGGACGTGGCTCATTCTGTTCGGGCTCACGATCTTGGCATTTTGGAAGGGTAAGATCTTCCTAGCGCGCGGGGAGGACGTGCTGCGGGACACGAAGGCGATGCGAGAGGGCGAGGTGTGAGAGTGCGCTCGTCTGGTGGTGTTGGGAGGAGCGCGTTGGACACGATCTTCTCGTAACGATTTCTTGTTTTTCTTTCTCTTTTTCTTTCTCTTCCTTCATTTTTACGTCTCTATTTTCTGCTCCAGTTTTGCATGCCTTGTTTTGTCATCGCCTCCGCGCATGTGTGATTCCACACACAGTACATGGATTGTCGACTCCTACTCTTTCTCCTCTCTTTCTTATCCCATCACATAGAGCGGAACAGGGTTCCACTTACACACAGAGCTATACAGGCATCCCTGACTCCCGACTCCCGACTCCCGACTCCCGATCGTCCTCGTTACATAGACACATAGACTTCCGTAGATTTTTTAGACTGATACCAGGTACTACCACTGTGACATTGCTTGCTTGCTTGCTGCCAGTGGTTGGTGCGCTCACTGCCCTTTCCCCGCGCCAGATTGTATTTAGTAGAACTGGGTACGCTCTGTTGTGGGGTTCCCTGGCGCCCGTTTTGTTTGCTTGTTCGGCTTGGGATGGGACGGCGGCCGAAAGGTGGCATGAAACTCGACGGTGAGTTGACTGTATGATTGGAAGGCGGCTAAGCAACGGGGGCGGCGTTGTATTGGAGCCATATTGAGGTAAGTTCTCTTTGAAAGTGTCGCCCCAAACGCGGAGATGATAGGTTCCACAAGAGTGACGTACAATGGTGGGTAGGCGCTGGACGGAGTCTTCGTCGTCGTCGTCGCACATGCAGTTCCGCTCTCTTCTGCGACTACAGTCGTTGGGTTTATAAGTCGCTGGCCGGCCCGCTTGATGAGTTAGCATCCGCGCCCGAGCATAGCCCCATACGATGAGAGATGAGATGTTTGGGAGGTACCGTTGCGTTGGGCCAAGTCTGCCAAGCCCGATCCATCTTTGCTCTCGATTTCTCATCAAACAGCATCAAACGCGTCCTCGAGCCTGTGCGACAGTTTCCGTCCAATCGCAATTTCCCATCGTTCCCACGCTCGCTCGTCGAATCGACGACCATCCAATCACCTCGCGCATCGTAGGCTTTGCTCGTGCCGACTCCGTGCTTTTGCGGGTGCGCTGTACGGTGGGCGTCGCGCCGTCGCGCTCTTGGTCCTTGCGCAGCACGACACCGCAGAGCGCAGGTGCGCCCGATTCGACGCCTTCCATTCATCTCATCTTTGGGCGACAGATTTCAAAATCAAGCTTGGCAGGATCGTTCCAGGGAGCTGCAGCTTACTTTTATGGGCGCGACGAACAATGAAATTGCCAAGCTATCAGTATATCAGTGGGAGGCTCTAACAGGTCGAGCGAAAACGCCGCCTGTGTCAGATGGGATCGATATCAGGCCTTGAGGACCTTTGTTCACCTATGCATCGTCATGGCCCTATATACATCATCACATCACAAATATCACGATGATCACAAGTCCTTAGTGGGATTGGGCACTGCTTCACGCTTGGCGAGGACGGAAGGCCGGCAGAGACGTGATGCTATTGGAGAGGATAGTCGGTGCGCTTGGCTGGAGCAACGCGTTGTTTTCTTCCGCCACGATCTTTGTGCGCGGAGTAAGCCACGAAAAGCCAATGCCAAGGTATATAGGCAGGTCTTGTCGTGGAGCCAGCCTAGCCTCCTTCCGAGCAGGTTTCAAGCGCTGTGCGTTCCCTTTCTTCTCCTCCCTTTATTTTTGCTCCTTTTTCCCCTTTCTTTCTCTTTTCTCTTTCTATCACTCCCCCTTCCTTCTGCCCCCTTCACTTTTGAGACCGTCCCCCGCATACCATGTCGCCCGCGTATGAACAGTACCAGCGGCAGGACCGCTCATCGTTCTCGACAGCCAACGAGCCAATGCCCGGCACATCGCACGTTAGCAGGCTCGCGCGGCGCATCCACGGATGGTCATGGCAGGCGGTGAGTTGTGCATTGCCCGTGTACCTCGTGTCCGTTTTGCTAATCCTACATCGTGGTCATGCGTGCGCTCGCTCCCGAACCGTAGTTCCCCATCGGTATGGGCACTGGCGCGGTCTACGTCACCCTTTCCGGCCTCAAGTCCCACTCGCCTGTGCTCACCACCGTCGAGACCATCTTCTACTTCCTGAACATGATCCTGTTTGTCCTGAACACGACGACGCTGCTGATCCAGGCCATTGGTGAGTGTGCACTCACCATCGCTGCCGCAATGCGATATCCTCCTGTGAACACGGCTGATCTTGGTGAACGCCATAGTGTATCCTAAACAGGCGTGGCGTCTTTTGCAAGACCCAGTGAAGGGTGTTTTTGTCCCACTCATCGTATGTTCATCCGTTATGCGTTTGTTCCATCTGAGATATAATTCATTCCGAAGGTCCTCTCCTTTGCAACAATCATTATCGGCACCATCAATTACGCTGTCCCAACAGGTCATGTCGACCCTGGATTCATATACAGCCTCTTCTGGTGCGTCCGTCGAATCCTCCCTCGTTTCTCTTATTCACTGACAGTCCCTCCATCATGTAGGGTTATGTCTTCTTTGCGGTTATGGTTTGCTTCCCGATGCTCATGATCTGGTTCAACAAGCCACATGATCTTACCACCTTCACCCCGGCTTGGGCTTTCTGGTACGTCGGGCGATCCGACGTCTTCCTTTTCGATTGACCGAGTTCTTTCTATTTTAGGTTTTTCCCATGGTATGTCGATCATGTTCCTCACAGATGAATCCTCGTTAATGACAGATACTAGATGCTTGTCGGAGTTGTCGCATTCAACGTCCTGCGTGTCATGGATCCCGCGAACCCTAAGGCGGTAGGTGTGCTCTTCGTCGGGTACTTCTTCCAAGGCCTTGGGTTCTTCGTCACGCTTTTCTACATCTGCATCTACATGATCCGGTACGCGCTTCCAGCCTCCTTTCTTTGTTCATCTATTCAAATTTATCCTGCTTGCTCCGACGTTGCGTTCAGTGTCATGACGGTACGTGCTGTTTTCGAGAATGCGTGACCCGCGGGTTCGTGCGATGCTGAAAATATACTTTGTGGTTTGCAGACTGGTTTCATGGACGGCCACCAAGCCAATGGCGCTTTTGTGGCGTGTGGTCCTCCAGGCTTCACCGCTCTCGCTCTGATCAATCTCGGCTCTCGCGCGCGCGAAATGTGCGTAGATGGATATTCTTGTCTTGGCTGCATGCTGATCCCTTTTTCGAATACCTTCGTCGCGGCAGTCTTCCCAAGCACGGCCTCGTATCCCCTCAGGCGGGTGAGATCTGGTTCGCGACTAGTGTCCTCTCAGGCCTCTTGCTGTTTGGTCTTGCTATCTTCCTGTTCGTGTTCGGCGTGCTGCCTTACTGGTTCAAGCTGCACAAGCACCTGCACGAGATCCTTGGCTGTGCGTATCTCACAGGATCCCTTCTTGTGAATTTGGAGCTGACTTCTGGTCGTGGATAGGCTGGGCGCTGACCTTCCCGAACGGTGGGTAATCTCTGCATGTTTGCGTGCTGCCGTAGCTGATGGGCGCTTTTGTAGTCGGCTGGATCTCCACCCTGCGCGTGCTCGGGGACACGCTCAACATCGAAGGCTTCTATGCTGTCCACCTCGTGATGGCCATCATCATGTCCGCAGCGTGGGTGGTCCTCTTCATCCTGACGATGATGGCGTTCTGGAAAGGCAAAATATTCCTCGCGAAGAGCGAAGATGTCATCCAGGACGAGCTCGAGAAAAAGGCGATGACCAAGGAGATGGTCTGAGTCATCGATGAATCCAGTCGCCTGTTTTTTCGGCGGCTTGCTTGTGGTTGTGCGGCCGAACGTCGAATGTCACGTTCGGCCGCAGCGCTCGATCGGACTGTTCGTGGACGGTGCAGTACTAGCCTTGGACACTTTCTCACACTTTCACATCTTTACTCCTCAACTGTCGCTCGCTTGTTTTAGATTGTGCTCTGGGTAGACCCCGTCTGTGTTGCTAGAGATTCCTTCGGGATGGACTGTTAGATTAGATGGGCTGTTAATAGCGCGTCGCGTAGCCTGACCGGAACCCCACACATCATTTGCTATCATTTGCTAGCAGACATTGGTTCCGTACGCACGCATTCTTAGACAATGAAGATTTTTGCATTGTCTTTGTGCCGTGCACGGGCGCTTCGTGGCCTGGATGAATTCGTAGCGAAATCGGGGCTTCCAGATTTCAGCAGCGGGAGTAAGGCCGGTGGACTCAAAAGTCGATGCCACATAATGTCACATGACCTCAAATCTTCGCGGGAAATCACGGACGACAGTCTACGGTGCCATCCGGGCGCCACCATGATGATCGATCGCCACATCGACTTTATCGAACTTCATCCACCTCTACAGGCTCTACTTGCCATGCTGGACAAGTATTACTCCTGTCAGATCCAACTAAGGCGCATAAGTGACTTATTCGATCTTCTGTTGGCCATTATGAGCATAACCTCTCATTTTTGTTGAACAGCCCGGCTGTAGAGGATATATGACAGGGTCATAGGTAGAGCGGCTTAGTGAGATAGGCATTCACATGCCATGGGCTTAGGGCTTATGGGTAAGCACCTTGTTGCACCTGGATGAATTGGTGTGACTGGAGAAGTACAAGAGTAGGCGCTAACTGAGAGAGACAGCGACCTACGCTCTCCTGGGACGGGAACGGACTCTTACCCTACGCCTTATACAGTATATAAGGCCCATAGAATAGGCTGAGGAACTTCAGGCTATTCTCTTCGTTCATCCGCAGTCTTTACACTGTAGACTTCGTCCCCTACTGTCTCCCTACAGTAGGACTACTGCGACCACTCCTGTATTAATCTTCTAATACAGTCGAGACTTTGTTCCCCACTCAGTCCATCGTGCAACCTAGGAAAGAACCTGTTACTCTCGGGTTACCAAACAAGCAGTTTGTAACACCGGCCGCTGTCGTGCGGTGAGATGCTTTGAAGTTGGAGGGTGGGAAATAGTCTCGTTGACACACTGATCAATTCCAGAAAATCATCGCCTAGACTGACTCAGGTTTTCCTTCTTTCCCAGAGCAGCCTAGTTGTTTGTTGTTGAGGGTAATTCTCTGTTTATATAGTGGTACCAGTTTATCTTACTATGCAAAGCTATGTACCTGTGTCGGGAGGTGTATGGATCCTAAGAGAGTGGTTACTAGCGTGCTGCGAAGTGTGTTGTTCCTATAAAGGTACTGTGCATTAGGATTGGTGGAGTAGCATGAGAAATACTTTTGTTAGGACCGCGTCCTAACACGTGCTTCGCACGTGAGTGGATGGGCTGGTCAAGTGCTTCGGACGTGTTACAGACTTGGACCGTTCTCGTTGATTCCTTAACATTTACATGCTGACGCATGAACGCTGACTTCTAGTTCCTGATCCTTGATGTGGACAGACATTGGTTCCTGACCCTGTTCCTGGTTCCTGATCGATCGAAGATGTGGACAGACATTAGTGATCGGATTACTATATTTAGTTATATGACAGGTCGATGACATATCTTAGCTTACGGATCTCGATCGTTGACTTCGGTACCTGAGAAGTGCACAGACCAGATCGTGATCCGGCCCTAGATACTTCTTTGTATATATAGGCGAGATGAGCTTCTAAGAAGCTCAGCTCGTTCACCTGTAATACACTCGATCTCTGCACTGCACCCGGCGTCTGGCTACCTTCCTAGCCCACGCTTCGTGATCTCTGTCAGATCTGAGAAACTCATTGCACAGTCTGACGAAGCACTGGACTCGTCTCCCTTCCCTCCCCTCCCTCTACTCATCCGCTTCTATACCGGATTAGCTGCCTTCCGCGTTCTCAGCTGGACACCCCCTCGTGTCATCTGTTGGACAGGAGAAGATCATCCGGTTCCTCCTCATCATCGAGAAGACCTCGAAGATCACCTTCTCAATCTATTTGAGAACCAAGCCGACAGCGACCCCGAGTTCCTCGAAAGAGCCCAAAGACGATCCATCGTCTTTATCCGTTGGAGTCTACGACTATACGAACCAGTGGAGGTTTAGCCTAGGGACCCCTTCGTGCATCGGTGCACGTGATAGGTCTCCGACCTAACACTTGAACAAGCTCTCCCATCCCTACCCTATTCCAAACTGGACCCCCAACAGCAACGACTCTTTCTCCAATCCGTAAATAACATTCTAGCAACAGCAGCCAGGGTAAACCAAGTAGGAACCCTGCAAGGAAGGATCAATAATCCAGGAACGATCGAAGTTGCAAGACACCGAAACCCAGGAAAGGTCTATTCAGGAGTAGCCACATTTCGACTACAGGCATCACCCAAAATCTTCATTGACCTCAGTAAAACTGGATACCAGTTTTCCGGGCTTTGTTTTTATCAACGAACCAAAGACGCCGTTTACTCTCACAGACAACGGAGAGCCCGACGTCGTCAGATCCGAGAACACTGTCGAGATACACGACGGAAGACCAGACGACTTCCCCATCGCCGTTATCGCCGATCTCAGAAGAACCATTGCCAGGAACGTCAACGAAGACGGAATCCGAAAGGAGCTTGTCAAGAACCAGGAGAACCGAGACCACTACTCAATCCTCATCCACTGGACCTTCTCCTCCACCTAGGAAAACACACTGGAAGCCCCTAACTCTCCGCCAAACAGAACCGAAGTTGAAGGGATCGTTTTTATCATCCGAAGAGGAGAGTTCGCCCACAAAACTTATCATCTCCGCACCCTCATCTCAGGACACACGTTCTCCGAGATCATCGAACTCATCGACCAAATTGATATTTCCATCAACGAAATTATCAAAAGGGACCCAGACCTCCAAGAAGCACTACAAGCTGGAAGAAGACAGGCAGTACCCTTCTTCTTCAAAGAATAAACAACGGCCGAACTCCCCCCGGGATACCCTCCCGACTACCGGACAGACCCAGCAGAAGTCTACGAAGACTTACCCGAGGACTTCGACGAAAATCAACTTTATTACGACGAGAACAAGAGACACTTCTACTACGCCGGAACCCTCACCGGATTCTTCTACAAACGAGGAGAAAGTAGATACGAATTCCTTACCTGGGAAGGAAAGCAAGTCCAAGCAGGACCACGCCTACACACAGTTAAGGTCAAGGACTACGTCGCAAGGAAACCCCTCGACAAGCCTAAATCACCGGCAGATAGGCATCGTAACTCGCCAAGACCGCACATACATACTCTACCCAGAGAAACAGCCAGTGGAAGTAGAATCCCTGGAAGAAACACACCCGTTGCATCCCCCTTACAGGAAACCACTCCCCAAGCAGACTTCCGAACCCCAGCATCGGACCAAGTCCCCGAGTCAGGGTATATTGAAACACCGGGTAACAATCCAGAACCACCTGGAGATCCAGAGCCCCCGCCCAATACAATGCCGACAGATCCTGGAAATAATGAGTCCAAGGGACCAGCTATGGCCAAACCCTCTCCTTTCAATGGAAACCGAAAGCGAACGGAGCAATTCCTCCATGAAATCGACCTGATGATCCTTGCCAGGCAAAAAGATTATGCAAATGAATTCGCCAAAATCGCCTATGCTCTCTCATATATGAAGGAAGGGTCTGCAGGGATCTGGGCCAGAAACTTTACTCAGGCCAGGAACGCGTTGAATGACTGGGCCCAATACACTTGGAAGGAATACGACGGCCATATTTCCGTTCGAAAAAAGATAGCAACCGACTTCGAGGAGTTCAATAAAGAAGCGGATGCGCGAGACAAACTAGCCAGGGTGAATCAAGGAAAGGAATCCTTTAACACCTATCTACAGCTATTCGAACAACTCGCAGCTCTCGCCGGAGTCGACGAAGAAACCAAGAAGACACACTTCTTGAGAGGATTAAAATGGGAACTCGCAAAAGGAATTTATGAAGATCCTTCCAAGGACGAAACTTGGGAGGAGCTGGTCGAGAAGGCAAAGAAGCACGAAAGGATGCGAATTGCAAGAGACAGAGCCTACGACCTCCGGAAAGGCAAATTCCAAGTCTACACGCCGCGGACCTTTTACGATGAAAGGGCACCTCCGCGACACGATGGAGGGCCGCAATACGAACCCATGGATGTAGACGCAGCAGAGATGGAAGCCGATGCAGTTCGTACGCGCTTCAAGAAGCTTACCCCGGCGGAGAGAGATCGACTTGCCAAGGAAGGCAAGTGCTTCTTTTGCAAGAAGCCCGGGCACATGGCGCGCAACTGTCCCTCTCGACCCAAGAGAAGATTCCAGCCCCCCCGACGCAGACCAGTGCGTGAAGCAGAAATGGACGAAGGACAATTCGACGATGAAGACGTCGAAGAAGGAAAAAACCGAGTCAACCACATCCGACAGATGATGATGGGACTCAGTATGGAAGAAATCGAGGAAGTTCGAGCCTTTAGCGACTCGAAGAATTTTTAAAGCCTCTCCCATCGGCAGCGGATGTGGAGAGTAGTATTCTTGCAGGAAATTGGTACACTCCTCTGGCCAGTAAAGATACTGACCAAGAGCATGGACATCCAGATGTATTGTATCTTTCGGAAATGAAATCACATGGTGCACCATCCCTCCGACTCGAGACAATGCTCATAGGCAAGAATAGAAAAGCTGCTACACAGGCACTAGTGGACAGTGGAGCCACTGGAATCTTCATGCACCCTCGCTTCGTAGAAGCACATCGAATCACTACGCACAAAACCCCCACCCCTATCCCAGTCAGTACGGTCCAGAACACCGAGTTCAAGGGAGGACCTATTACGCGATTCGCCAAACTCAAACTACAGGTTCTAGGCGAAAAAGGGGGGTCGCATACAGAATCAGCAAGGTTCTATATTGCGGAAATAGGAAAAGAGGATGTCATCTTAGGAACCGACTGGTTATTGGAACATAACCCAGAAGTCGACTGGCATGCCTACGGGCTGCACTTTACCAGATGCCCGCCCTCCTGCCAAATAAAAGGAGGACCGGTGAAAGCTAGAAGAGCTACAAGAAAACCAGGACATCCTAAACCAAGCATACGGCGCATGGAAACAGTACCGCAAACGGGCGACTACTCAATACCAGTGCAAAAGCCGGGAAAAGCAGTACCAGGCCGGAAAGTGGGAAACACCACAGTACCACATCCGCGGACAATACCTACAAGTCCGGAGTTCACAACTCGAAGGTTGAATGCCGAACGTCTGAAGGCCCGAACCAGAAATTACAAGGTTCCGACATGGGCTGAAGAAGACGTTCCGGAGGACGGTGACGGACTTCCGGCACTTCCCTCCAAGGATCTTGAAGAAGATGGAGTCTATCTCGTTAGATGCCTGGATACAGGAACATTACAGGCACTGGAATTATACAACGACTCCGAAGAAGGCGTCGATATACATCGCGCCGAAACCACGGAACTTCCATATGCCAATACACCGGCTCAAGGAAGCAAACCTGCCAAAGCACCGACAGGGAAACAAACAAAGCACACTAACTCGCAAAGACTTGCAGAAGAAGCCGCCAAAGGGAAACCCGAACTATCCTTCGAAGAAATAGTGCCGAAGGAATACTGGAATTATAGGAAGGTTTTCGAAGGTCGACCAAAAGGACAATTGCCACCCTCTCGACCTTGGGATCACAAAATAGAAATCAAGGAAGGAATGGATCACTCGCTCAAACCCAAGCTATACAGCCTCAGCCCGGGAGAGCAAGTAGAACTCAAGAAATTCATCGACGAAAACCTTCAGAAAGGATTCATCAGAGAATCCAAATCGCACATGGCATCCCCATTCTTCTTCATCAAGAAAAAGAACGGGAAACTACGACCAGTAATGGATTATCGCAAACTCAATGAAGTAACAATCAAAAACAAGTACCCGTTACCGATAATTCAAGAATTACTGGACCTTCTGGCCGAAGCCGCATACTTCTCACTAATGGACGTCGATACAGGATATAACAACATACGCATGAAGGAAGGAAGTGAGAAACTAGCAGCGTTTGTCACCAATCTAGGAATGTACGAACCCCTGGTCATGTTCTTTGGATTAACCAACTCGCCGGCAACATTTCAAACAATGATGAATGCACTCTTCAAAGACCTCATCTATGCCGGATTAGTAGCAATCTATATGGACGACATCCTAGTATTCTCCAAAACGCTGGATGATCACATCAAGACGGTGCGAAAGGTTTTACAGATTTTACAGGACAACGATCTGTATCTACAACCCTCAAAGTGCCACTTCCACAAGAAGAAAATTGACTACCTGGGATATGTTATATCACACGGACACCTAGAAATGGACCCGATCAAAGTGGCCGGCATTATGGACTGGCCAACACCTGGAAAAGTCAAAGAAGTGCAATCATTTTTAGGGTTTTGCAACTTTTATCGCAGGTTTATCAAAGATTACTCTAAAATAGCACGACCGCTATTTGAGTTAACACAGAAGGAACGCACCTGGGATTGGACACCAGCATGCGAAGAAGCGTTTCAAACGCTAAAACGAATATTTACAGAATCTCCGGTGCTTGTTATGCCAGACACAAGGAACCCGTTTCGCATTGAATGCGACGCTTCCGACTTCGCCACCGGAGCAGTTTTATCACAAGTCGCCAAAGATGGAAAATGGCACCCATGTGCTTATATCTCCAAGTCGCTCTCACCAACAGAACGCAACTACCCGATCTACGATAAAGAGTTGCTGGCGGTCGTTCGAGCTTTTGAAGCTTGGCGACACTATTTGGAGGGCGCCGACCACCCGGTAGACGTCTGGACGGACCACAAGAACCTCGAATGGTTCCGTTCAAGCCAGAAACTAAACCGTCGACAAGCACGATGGTCACTCTACCTCTCGCGTTTCGACTACAAGTTGACGCACAAGGCAGGAGTCACTAATAAATCCGACGGTCTGTCACGGCGTCCAGACCATAAAAAGGGGGTGGAATTTGACAATTCAGGCGAAACACTCTTGGAGCCCAAACTTTTCAATAACACAGAAAAGATCCGAAGACCCTTCGCAGAAATCAATGCCATCAATACAGACAACAGTTGGGACCCTCATCAAATACTTCACATTAGGGCAACTGGACGAGGAGGCGTTACCATAATAGACGACGACCTCCGGAAACGAATCATTGAAGAAAACAGGAAAGACGAATGGCTATTAGAAACCCTAGCCAAGATTAAAACCTTAGGACCTCGGAACATGAAGAAAGGTTTACAAGAATGGAACGAAGAAGAAGGATTGGTCCTTCACCGAGGAAAAATATATGTTCCTCGGAACGAACAACTTCGCCAAGATATCATCAAATTAAACCATGACAATCTAGCAGCAGGACATCCAGGACAAAGAGGAACTCTAGCCTTAGTCGGACAGGAATTTACTTGGCCAGGAATATCAAACACAGTTCACCAATATGTGGAAGGATGTGCCATCTGTCAATCCACCAAGAACGACACACATCCTACCATGGTACCATTACAACCAACAGAAATCCCAGATCGACCCTTCGGAACAATAACCATGGACTTTATTACAGATCTACCAGAATCAAATGGATACGACTCGCTACATGTAGTAACCGATCGATTCACCAAAACCGCAGTAATAACTCCATGCCTGAAAACTATCGACTCTGATGGAACAGCCAAAATCTTGCTAGAAAACACCTGGAGACGCTATGGACTGCCAGATAAAATCATATCGGATAGAGGAACTCAATTCGCTTCAAAAGTAGCGCAAGCCCTGCTCAAAGAATTAGGAATCAAATCTGCTTTAAGCACAGCCTATCACCCGCAGACGGACGGTGCTACGGAACGAATGAATCAGGAACTAGAACAATATCTAAGAGCATTTTGCAGCTCTTCACAAGACGATTGGGCCGGACTAATCCCCTATGCGGAATACGCCCACAACACCCATCAGCACTCAGCCACGCAGAAGTCACCATTTGAACTTCTCCATGGATATCAACCACGGGCTTACCCAGCCATCATCGGAAACACGAATGTCCCCACAGCCGACGCTCGCCTCGAAGCTCTGCAACGTGCTAGGAAGGAAGCACAAGCCAGCCTCGAAATAGCAGCCGAAGCCATGAGGATACAGCACGACCGTTTTGGAACGGACCTGCCGCCTTTCAAGAAAGGAGATCAAGTATGGCTCGATGGGAAGAACATCCACACCGATCACCCATCAGAGAAACTGAGACCCAAACGCTTTGGGCCATTTGAAATCATTGACACCATAGGAAATGTCAACTTCAGGTTGAAACTGCCCAACAGCTGGAAGCGCATTCACGACGTCTTCCATGCGAGTCGACTCACGCCCTACAAGGAAAATGAGGTCTATGGTCCGAACTACCCTAAACCGGCTCCGGACCTGATCGAAGGGCAAGAAGAATTCGAAGTTGAAGCCATTGTCGGAGCCAGGCACTTCGGACGATGGAAGATCCTGCAGTACCTGATCAAATGGAAGGGCTACCCAGAATCGGACAACTCTTGGGAAGCCGCGGCAAATGTCACTAACGCACAAGAAGCCATAAAGGACTTCTACCGCCGGCACCCTCGAGCGGTCAAAGGAATGGAAGCCTCCATTCTGGCCCTGGTGATCGAATTAGAACTCAACAGGGTAGCCGAAGAAGATCAAATCAGAAAGAAGCTCGAGAAGCATCCGATCGGAAAGAAGCTTCTCGCCACAGGATTAGCTATTCCCCAGATCATGGAAGAGATCAACAAACGAATGACGCAGCTAAAGAGGCCGCCCCTGGTTCCTCGATCAAAAGTGCCACCACCGACGATCAACGATCGAGAAGCGCAGCCAAAGAAGCCCAATATAGACTCGTCTCGATCAAAGCTACAGCAGAAGCGATCGGACAACTCTAATTGGCGGACTCAAGCATACCAGGAGCTACAAAAGCAGACCAACCGAGGATTGGCATGGCCAGGAAAACGGCTATGACCCCTTTCGACCCCACTCTATCCACAGTAGCCGTTTATACCATCGTCGCGACTCTTGCTCTCACCGCTGTCTCCATCGCTATCGCCCTTGTCCTCGGATCCCTTCACGCCGCTGCCACCATTGGCATCTCCTCAGCTGTATAAAAGACACACCACGTCAGGCAGAGACGTTCCTCAGCATCCCAGCTACAATTGAATGTCCCTCGCCCCTGCACAACTCCTCTTAGCTCACTCCCCACGCTACATCCTCAGTAACATCAGAATGACTTCTGCCACGACCTCCCCTCATGCTTCCAACCCTTCCTCCCCCAACCCATTCCTCCTCCGCACGGTCTCCCCTTCCACCACCACACCCACGCTAGTAGACGACACGGACTTGGAATACGATGACGAAGACGACATCCCTGCGGAAGGCGTTCCCGTCGCTGACCCCCTCACGGAGTTTGTCATTCCTCGCTTCCCAGCCGAAATGACGAACGCACACATCGCCGTCCCTCCGTTGATTTTTGCCGTTCACAACGAAAACCCTCGCTTCCGCATCCGGGCCATCCCCAACCCCCCTCACGACCTCCGTCTCTACCAGGATCTGAAGACGAACAATAGCGTATACCACATTACGCTGGCCAAGGACGAGGCCCCCATCATCCTGAATCAGCCGGGTTTGAAGGATCCCTGCACGTTCCTTTTCTATTTACAGCAAGCAGTCTGGGCGCAAGCTTATCAAGTATTCTCCGGACCACTCACCCAGCACCAGTCCATCCTCCTTTCCAACCTCACCGTCACCTCCTATCGGATGAAGGGGATAATAAATCTCCCTGCCATCCGCAACGACATGATTAACTTCAGGCTAGGCGGGATCTTTACCAGTAGCTCGGTCTTCATCCAGACACACACTATACCAGAGTGGCTCGACGTACTGGCTCGGATCCGCTACAAGGAAAACACGGTTTGGTGGTTTCGTCTAACAGGGCATAATGGAGCACGTCTTGAGATCGAAGAATACGTCCCTAAAGGACTATTGCCAACTCGCTCTTTCCCTCTGAACAGTCGCGGACATCACCCCGTTGCAAGCTACTGGCCCGGCGGAAGAGTCCCTGAGGATGACGTCAGGCCCTGGGTCATGACGAAGCCCGACATACGGGAACCGGGTTTTCATCGGATCAGCATTGAAGAACCCATGGCCGTTGATCCCCCAGCGGTCCCGGAACCTGACCTCCCAGCTGCCGAACCCTTTCGGCCCACGGACGAGGAAACCGCTGAATTCATGCGGCCCAGCAGTCCCCCTTACGATCCCGAACAAGTCGTCCGGGATCGCCAAGTACTTCGCCCGCTACCCCGGTACCACCCCCGTCATCCCCTACTGTGCCCCCATCCCCCCCCCTACTCGGCGACGATCTCACCCATCCTATCGTTGTCAACGAAGCCTCCCCCCAGTCTCCGGACGTTCCTGTCGCGACAGACAAAGGATGGCCCGCGGATGCAATGGATTCAGAAAACGTCTGGCCTACCCCGACGACTCTTCCACCTCCTTCACCCTCCGAGCCCGAAACCCGTTCCTGCTGGGAGTGCGGACGCACCGGCCATGTCGTCGTGGGATGTCCAATCACGAGCATTAGACAGAGAACGGATGTTACGGCGCGCGGCTTTATACGGGACTATGACAGACACCGCGCACAATCTCGTCAACTCCGTTTACAGATGGATCGCGCGGCTGAAGAATATGGGTACCACAAACAGACGTTGGAGCACATGATCGACACCGCCAACTGGACAGGGTATCCCACTCGCACCATCCCTACCTTCGACGAGAAACATCCAAGGGAGCCGCCTCCCACCGTTGGTGCCCCTGCCAAACGCCGAAGACTTGTATAGAGAGGGGGTAGTGTTAGGACCGCGTCCTAACACGTGCTTCGCACATGAGTGGATGGGCTGGTCAAGTGCTTCGGACGTGTTACAGACTCGGACCGTTCTCGTTGATTCCTTAACATTTACATGCTGACGCATGAACGCTGACTTCTAGTTCCTGATCCTTGATGTGGACAGACATTGGTTCCTGACCCTGTTCCTGGTTCCTGATCGATCGAAGATGTGGACAGACATTAGTGATCGGATTACTATATTTAGTTATATGACAGGTCGATGACATATCTTAGCTTACGGATCTCGATCGTTGACTTCGGTACCTGAGAAGTGCACAGACCAGATCGTGATCCGGCCCTAGATACTTCTTTGTATATATAGGCGAGATGAGCTTCTAAGAAGCTCAGCTCGTTCACACTGTAATACACTCGATCTCTGCACTGCACCCGGCGTCTGGCTACCTTCCTAGCCCACGCTTCGTGATCTCTGTCAGATCTGAGAAACTCATTGCACGGTCTGACGAAGCACTGGACTCGTCTCCCTTCCCTCCCCTCCCTCTACTCATCCGCTTCTATACCGGATTAGCTGCCTTCCGCGTTCTCAGCTGGACACCCCCTCGTGTCATCTGTTGGACAGGAGAAGATCATCCGGTTCCTCCTCATCATCGAGAAGACCTCGAAGATCACCTTCTCAATCTATTTGAGAACCAAGCCGACAGCGACCCCGAGTTCCTCGAAAGAGCCCAAAGATGATCCATCGTCTTTATCCGTTGGAGTCTACGACTATACGAACCAGTGGAGGTTTAGCCTAGGGACCCCTTCGTGCATCGGTGCACGTGATAGGTCTACGACCTAACAACTTTCCTGAATTCAGACTCTTTCCGTTTGAAAGAATCTAGAAGATGAGTGTAATGAAGAGACAAGACCAGGATATCAGACTAATAGGTGTTGAACTTGGTGTTTTCAGAGCTTCCTGACTGATACAGATTCAGACATTTTCTGACCAGATCAGACTCAGAACTAACTCAACGTCCCGTTTGGACTAACACAGCTTTAGACTTATCAGAAGATACTTGGTGCTGACTTTAGAGACTTCAGTGATTAGTGAAGACTACCTTACAAGGTAAAGATGACTTTACAGGGCAAGAGCAACTTCAACAACATGGGCAACAAACTACTTATATTTCAGGGCACATACACTCCTCTTTTATGTGTTTCTAGAGAGGCTGTGCATGAGACCTGGATTTGGGTATTTACAGATGTATCTAGGTGCTAAAGATTCTAGAATGAAGTGTCTGGTTTAAACTAAAATAGAGTAGGCTTTCCTAGATTCCTCCAGAGCATGGCCTGGAATTATTCCAGATTCTCTATTGGTTGCCTAAGCAGCTCTAGGTTCTCCAGCCTCTCGATTCCTCATCCGCCTACTAAGCCATTACAAAGCCTCTCAGTGCATTAGAAAGCGCACAAGGTCCATGCAATTCTGTAAGAGTCTAGATCAGTTTGGCTCCACTTCGGTCCCTCCTAGGCTTCATCCAGTCCATTAAAATAGCACCAAGACAGCTTTGTTAATGAATATAGATACTTTAAGTCCCTGATAAGTCAAGGTTTAACGAAAGACAGCTACATATATTCACAAATATAGATCAAAATGTCTATCCACATCCTGAGCATGAGACTGGAGCCAAGTGAGAGTGTGATACCTGAAACGTAAAGACTGTATGATTTTAGGGAAAGAAATAAACAAGAAACACTAGACTAAAGGAATAAGAAATTAATGAATTATAAATGGATGAAGCGTTCATGGCCTAGCAAATCGACGAAAGATCATCTTTGGTCTAGACTTGCACAGTCATTTCTTCTTATGGAACAATCTTGGAAAACATCCTGCCAAGACACAAACTTGTTTGCGTCGTGACACCACTTGCCCGATGATACTCATGGTTGCCTCAGTCAACATCTCTGAAGCGGATTTTCTTCTGCGTCACATTTGAAGCTGCTCGCAAGAGCGACATGTCCTCTGCTTGCATGCCCCCATGCCAAAAGCTTAACAAAGGTGATGAATACTTGTCATCAGCGAGAAGGCATTCTAGACACGCATCATACGTTCAAGCTTATCGGACAACAAGAAGGATATCAAGTTGAAAGACGGTGCCCTTCTTGGAATACTGGACCGAGAATCAAGGAAGTTGAATTAAGTTTTGGAAGACTGACTGCTTTTCCAGATCGATATCCAACTACGGGGTAGTCCAGGGTAGTCCTCGTGCTCTATGTGGTAAAAGAAGTAGATCAAATGTTGGTCTAGGAGGCGAGACCAAGCCTGAAGCATCCAAGACTGAGCAATATGTGGGCACGCTCAAGTAATCACAAGAGGGTCAATGCACAGTCCTTGTTTTTGTTCTCATCAGGTGCCGTTTGGGACAATGCGCGCAGCTCGTTCCTGATATTTGTCCCCCATGTTTTGATCACCACAGCGTTTGTGACGGCATCCTCAGAAACCTTACTTATCTTCATTGGCGACCATTTCTCACAGAGTTACGAGAAACAGCACTAATGAACCCAAGGTAGTGCCGTTCGAAGCAAGGATGTGTGGCTGATATTAATGATTACTAGGGTATAGGCTTCTCCACACCAAACTTCATGTCTTCAGACCGGAGTGATGTCCTCCGCGAGGTCATCTCAACTTGACATCGCGCCGACAACAAACATTGCCTCACGCCAACTCCCATCGTGCTTCACAACCTAGCTTGCTATATAAAGCACAGATTCTCTTTGTTTCCCCTACATCTTCCACAGCTCTCTGCTGTCTCTCTGTTATTTTACACGCCTTCACTGGATAGATAAGATATCTCAAGCTC
The DNA here is from genome assembly GCA_039111635.1 of Heterobasidion occidentale. Taxonomy (NCBI): domain Eukaryota; kingdom Fungi; phylum Basidiomycota; class Agaricomycetes; order Russulales; family Bondarzewiaceae; genus Heterobasidion; species Heterobasidion occidentale. Next base: position 2,819,297 of record JBCAQO010000008.1, read on the forward strand.
AATCGCAACTGTTGAACAAAAGTCTCTATGAGCTTGGATTTGCTCAGACGTTCCCCAAGGACTCATCTGGAATTAGCATCATCATCGTTGGCTACGGCTTTGCTAGCCTGGTTTGTGCTATTGAGTCTTTCAGGAAGGGCCATTTGGTTGTCATACTTGAGAAGGATCTGGAACATAGACAGCTCAGTACACCATCATTCAACCTTTTTCTAGATTCAAAGTCTAAGCACTGACATTTTTTTCTCCAGGCGATGTGCATTTATACCACGGCCTTGATTGCCATGATCAGCTTTGATATCACTACTGACTCCTCACCTGTTGTTGTAGATCATCGCGCTTGATCTGAATTTGGGCCCTTTCATTGACCGTTGGGGTCTGCATGACATACATGCTTCTTCCTCCCGTTTATAGGTCTCCTCACCTCCTGACATTGTCATCGCACTCAAATAGCCTTTGGCCAGTCTGCGGACATGCAGAATATGTACACTTTCACAACTACAAGGGAGAACTAGTTCAGAAGGAGACTTTTCCCAAGCACTCTATGGAACGCATGTGTTACGAACTGCTCGTTCGATAACCCAAGAGTAACAGGTTCTTCCCTAGGTCGCACAATGGACTGAGTGGTGGGGGTGGTCTCGACTGTATCAGACAATGATACAGGAAGGAATAATGTTGATTCTACCGCAGCAAGACGGTAGGGAACAAAGGTTTACACAGTAAAAAGACTGTGTAGGAACGAGGTGTTCGTGTCTTCCTATACGAACAGAACAAGGTTCTGTATGTGAAGATACAGAAAGAACAAGGAGAATAGACTGAAGATCCTCAGCCTATTCTATGGGCCTTATATACTGTATAGGGTCTAGGGTAAGAGTCCGTATGCTTCTCCGGGTACCCATCCCAGGAGAGCTGTGGTCGCCGTCTCTCTCAGCCGGTGCCTACTCTTGTACTTCTCCAGTCGCACCTATCCATCCTGGTGCGACGAGGTGCTTACCCATAAGCCCTAAGCCCATGGCATGTGAATGCCTATCTTATCTTCCGCTGTACCCATGACCCTTCCCATATATCCTATACCGATGTCTTGAAGAACCATCGGTCCAGTCGGATCATAAGGACACGCCAAACCTTGATGTACGCTCCGTAGTGGAGCCGCTAGCATGTGATGCTTGAACCATCAGATAGACCAGCCCCGACGGGCTCCAATTGGTCAAGTCATAACATTACCCCCTTTCTAGGTCCCAACTCCTGAGGGGACTACTCGCCTCCGCGAGCCTCATCGTCTTTCCGTCAGCAATTTGTTTCTTGACCCATGAGACCAGATGCGACTTCTGGTATGACTTCGTTTTGGGGTGAAGCTTGACTTACGTCGCTGGATCACCTAGGAGTTTTCCGTCTCCGTTGACTTCATTTGATATGGATACCTAGCAATATCGCCACAATATTGCGTCTTCTCCCGATGTTTTCCTTCATTGGATGTTTTGATGCGAGGCAGTTCCTTGAGTCAAAAGGCAACCCCTCGAAGCAGGACTCCCTGCTTGTGTTTGGTAAGCCAGTGCAGCTCTGGCTGTGTCAAAGAAGGTGCTGATGCGAATGATTTAATGGATGAGTTAGAACTCGTCTGTGGATGGGTGTGTGTGTTGTTCTTCAGAAATGCCGAAGGCATGTTTCAGTGTTTCCAGGATAGATCTTCATCTCCGTGATGATCTCCGGTATCGAGGGGACTCCAGGTGTGTGGGTTGATTGCTTTTCTAAGGCTTAGGCCCACCAACCTATCAAGAATAGACAGTTCTTGACTGTTTTGAGTCCGGCAAGACCCCTTTGAAGATCCCTAACTCTGTCAGCCCCATACGGTGGCCGTCCTGGTTAGAGATTGGTGTTTGTCCAGAGTTTGTTTGTCACATGGGAGCGAGCATGCAGCCACGCTCCACGTATCAAACACGAGGTAAGGATTTTGAAGAATAGACTTTGAACCCATGGTTTCTTGAGTAAACCATGGTATCCACCTTGATGGTAATTATTTGGGGTCAGCGTAAGGTATGTCCTGGTAGTTTAACGTCGTGCCGGACGTCCGTAGTTTGCGTCTTTGCGGACGTCCTCTAGTTTATCCTTAAGTCTTCGCGGACTGAGGCTAGTTTATACATAAGTCGTTGCGGACTGCCCTGCTAGTTTACACCAAGGTCGTTGCGGACCTATCCATCTTCCAAAGTAGGAGTACCTGTAAACAAGATGGAAGACCTTTTCTGCGCGCCGGAACATTCATCGGTGATGCGCATAGAGCCCTAGACCAAGTACAGCCGTCTTGACAGGGTTCCCATTGAGGCAAGATGGTGACGGTTTATACTATATCAACCGGATAACTTATAGAGTTGCCAGAATAGACTTGAGAGCCTATTTTGACACAACTCACATGGCCCTGTGAATGAAGGGCTGCTCAGTTATCGTCATGAAGGACGGCAATAGTTTATAGTCATTGCGGACGTCCGCTATTGCCTGGCTTGAACCTCCCGGGCCTCGATAGATTATTCCTCCGGGGTGAGGGTAGTTTAAGGTCATTTGGACTAGTTGGGGCTAAGGTCGTAGCCATCAACCACATCTCCTATGCTGAAAGGAGCAGATAGTTTATCGTCATTGCGGACTAGATCAACATCGTGGGGTCAACAACGATGTCGATCGACATCTCCTATGCTGAAAGGAGTGGTAGTTTAACGTTTGCGGACGTTGGCCCTGTAAAGGAAAGGGCAATCCCAGTTTACCGTCATGGAGGACATTCTAAACCTGAGGCACTATCCCAGTTGCCTCTTGACTGGCCCTTGAAGCGGAATCCTTGCTTCGGACTTCAAGGGTAGAATGGGCACACCATGGCGTAGTCATGGTCCTGTCGGATGGCTGACAACCCGCTCCATGTCCCCAAACCCCTCGCACGGAATTGAACCGTGTCAACCCATATTCTTTTACTGTAAAGGCGTATGGAATATGGAAGAGCCTGACCTAGTCGGCAGGGTTCTGCAATGGTGGAGGCCCTCCCTTCCACCATCTGCCAGAATGCAACCACGCTCCGATGGTCCTTGGTAGCTTTAACGTTGTTCCGGACGGTAACTAGTTTATAGTCATTGCGTACCAAGCCTCCGTAGTTTTACATCGTTGCAGAGTTTTTGTCCTTTTTGGCTACTTAGTGGAGTGCGGCCACTAGGCACCAGCATCGCAGATAGGGCCCCCTAATGCGGAAACGACCCTGTAAAACTGGAGATCCAAAGTGGGACGTCCAAGACACCTGTCAGACCTTGACAGCGAGGTAGGGTCCACCGTTCCCCAACGGTGAACATGCAACACGATTTCCCACCAATATTCTTGCATCATCATAGCTTCTCGGTCGCGCCACACGATCGAGAAGCCGGCATATCAGTACCAGCTATTTGTTGAATCCAAGGACCTCCTAATGCGGAAAGGGTCCTGTAAAACGGGATCCAAGCGGGACGCCCGATTCGCTTGTCAGAATACCTCTTGACAACGAGAGTGTTAGATGCTTGTCCTTCCAGACTGGAGGTTGAAACGCGCATGGCCAGGTACTTCCCCTGCCTTCTTATCTTTTCACAGTTTAACGTCATGCAGGACGTACCTTCGGCATCCTGTGCGTGAAACCAGTACTGGGTGCGGAGGTCCTTTCCTCTCCGCTACCTTCTGAGACAAGGGGTTCCTTAACTCCCTTGTCTAATATCCTCCACCAATGTCCCCGAAATCTCCGTACCCCTCGTCGGGTCGGTAATATGGGTCGGCGTCATCGTAATTCCCATTATCGACCTCATTCCATGCGTCTAATTCCGCTCGAGTCCAGGCAGCAGTTCGCTGAGCTGGTCGCTGGCGGACTTGAGTTCGTCTGCCAAAGTGAGGATGCGCTCCCTCAGTTCGATTATTTGAGGATGGTTTGGAGCCGGCGAATCTCTTGGTCAAGTTCTTCTAAGACTGTCTCGGCCAGATTCGGGTGCTGCTCTTGTCCTTGGGTTCCCTCGTCTCTCGTTCCTCCTGTACCTTGGAGGATGCTCCTCATTGCTGCCTCCGGCGTCCTGCCGGTGGATTGTCCTGTCGATACGGGAGAAAGGGTCTCTCGATCTCGTCGTGCCTGTCGCTGTACCGTAGTCCAGACATATTCTGTCTGGACAGCTGCGTCTCGACTGGTTGGCGCTGGCATGGTTCTGCTGGCTTCGTTTCTCTGGTTGGACACGGAATGGGTCAATCCGAACGGGCTGGGGGTGAGGAGAGAGTACTGGATCTGCGCTCAAGATGAGGGCAGGTAAGAGCTCCAGGTTGATGAAGGAGGAGAACTCGTCGAGATGGATGAGTAGGGCGTACACCCCATTATTTCCTCTGGCATAACCAGGAGGCCACTGTTAAGAGCCGGCCTCATAAACACATGGTATATGATCACCTGATCATATGACATGCGGTCTATGACCAACGGATATGACCTATACCCGGTGACCGACCCTTGACTTCACCAACAGACATTGAGTTATCTTATCTTATCTTTCGTTCCTGGATTAACGATCAGTTACATCACTGACATCATTGATTGCATCATGCTTCTCTGATTGCATCATAGATTGCATCATTTCAATCGTTGATCGTTTACTTCTATTTACCTCGGTACCTTAAGAAGCACGGACCTTCTGTAGATCTTGCCCTAAGCAGATCGCGTATATATAGAACGAGCCAGAGACCTGTCTCGCCAGCTCATTCACCTTTGTTACCCCCACCTGTTCTTACTCTTGACCTTTGGTACTAGCCATACCTCTGCTACATAATAGTCTTTGCCACTAGGCCAGATTATCGATTGTCAATAGAAAATCTGCTTGAGCATCGGTTTGACTTGCCTGCGCTTCTCTCTATCATCATCCTCAACCACTCAGTCGTCATCTCAATACTGGCTGAGTTCTATACAGGACTAGCAGTATTCTATCTCGACTTTAGTGGGCAGCATATCTACTGTCATCCCAGGACCGCATCAGGTTGTACCCTCACATCTGTGGGAAAACCTTTGTGCTTTCTTGGAGACACGATACCATCACGAACCTCGTGCATTCCGAATTGCGCATACAGTTAGCCTGGTGCTTTCATTGACGCACTTAGATTTGGCACGTCCCTCAGTGACTCAGGAGCCTCCTGGCACATCACGTGCGAAGACCAGGTCTTAACACTTGAACGAGCTCACCTGCCCCTGCCTCACTCTGGACGGACTACCCTCCCCAAACACCGAGATTGTCGGCGTCATCACCTTCCATCTACACGAAGGCGATTTGCGCCGAACACATACCCTCTCCATCACCCTTGTAGCAGAACCACCCGAGGTCATTAGCAGTGCGCTTAACCAAATCACCGACAGTTTGTTTAGACCGCTACTCCACCAACCCCCATACCGATACCGACTTGAAAGAGACGGATTCGTTACGTTCCCCATCTCTATCAGGATCACACCCCACTACTCCAACCTTCGCCCAGCCAGCGAAGATGAGTACCGCCAAGAACCCGAAACCGGAACCCCCGGACAAAGTCTTTCAGCTGCCCGGCGTACCAGACCGACTACTACAAGTCACCCAGGGAAACAGAAATTGGGTCCAGTATATGCAGATGTTCGGGGCGATCGCCCTCCTAGCCAGAGCGGACGATCGACTCAAGAAGAAACACTACCTGAGAGGACTCAAGAAAGAACTCGCCGTGCGAGTCCTTCAGGACGAGTACCAGATCGTTTGAAGATCTAATAACTCAAACAGGGAAGCACGCGGAGTCAATGGAAGAAGAAGCTTTTCAAGAAGCCTACAGACCAATCCTATCGCCATACCAAGGAAGGAAAAGGAAGCGCGAAGGTACTGACAACGACATTTGTTTTAGTTGCAGTGAACCGGGACACTGGGCAAGGGACTGCCCAAACCAAAGGAACAAGAAGCCGAAGAAGACCCTATGGGAAGGATGCAAGGGACCCCAGAGCGGAACCGATACCAGGAAAAGAAGCTCACGGAAGCTTCGGAGATCCAGCGTCTCTTGGAACAGATCCCGGATAGACGCCAGCCAACGCCTATTCCGACAAGCAATCGGTTCTCGCCGATCGCACACTTGTGCGAAGAAGTCGAAGTCAGAGAAGATCCCGAACCAGCCATCTCGATCTCTGTGATCTCCCAGATTGTAAAAACGGGTGCACCATCACTTCGAATCGAAGTAGACCTCATAGAAGCCAACAGGACGGCAAGGACCTCCGCATTAATTGATAGCGGAGCAAACCGCATTTTATAATCGCCGGTTTGTAGAAGAACATCGAGTTGCGACTATCCCCACTCGACCCATCCCCATAACCCATGTGGGAGGAGAACAATTAGGAAAGCCCATTACTGCACGGGCAAATCTAGGTGTCCGCATTCACGGAGAAAATCACGGGACACATCAGGAACGGACCTCATTATTTGTCTCGGACATAGGAAAAAGATTATATTTAGGAACCGACTGGTTGTTGAAGCACAAACCAGAAGTCGACTGGCATGCCTACGGGCTGCACCTCACGAGATGCCCACCCTCCTGTCTAATACAAGGAGGGCCGGTCAAGGCCAAAAGAGCCTTCAAGAAGAAAACAATATTCCCCACTCTCGAGGAGAACAGGATAGAGGCCGAGAGCTATCAGCACGGGACTACAGGTCCCATCACAGAAGGCGGGAATACCTAGGAAAGGCCGGAAAGTGGGAAACGTTAGGTCGGAGACCATCACGTGCACCGATGCACGAAGGGGTCCCTAGGCTAAACCTCCACTGTTCGTATAGTCGTAGACCCAATGATGAAGACGATGGATCGTCTTTGGGCTCTTTCGAGGAACTCGGGGTCGCTGTCGGCTTTGTTCTCGAAGGATTGAGAAGGTGATCTTCGAGGTCTTCTCGATGAGAGGAGGAACCGGATGATCTTCTCCTGTCCAACAGATGACACGAGGGGGTCCAACTGAGAACGCGGAAGGCAGCTAACCCGGTGTAGAAGCGGATAAGTAGAGGGAGGGGAGGGAAGGGAGACGAGTCCAGTGCTTCGTCAGACCGTGCAAAGAGTTCTCAGATCTGACAGAGATCACGAAGCGTGGGCTAGGAAGGTAGCCAGACGCCGGGTGCAGTGCAGAGATCGAGTGATTACAGGTGAACGAGCTGAGCTTCTTAGAAGCTCATCTCGGCTATTGTACGTACAGAAGTGTCTAGGGCAGGATCCAGATAGGTCCGTGCGCTTCTCAGGTACCGAAGTCAACGATCGAGATCCGTAAGCTAGAATCTCATCGACCTGCCATGTAACCAAATATAGTAATCCGAACACTATGTCCATCCACATTTCGATCGATCAAGAACAGGAAGGGGGGTCAGGAACCAATGTCTGTCCACATCAAGAATCAGGAACAAGAGATCAGTGTTCATGCGTTAGCATGTAAATGGTTAAGGAGTCATGAAAAGCGGTCCCGAGTCTGTAACAAGTCCGAAGCACTTGACAGCCCATCCATCACGTGCGAAGCACGTGTTAGGACGCGGTCCTAACACTACCCCCTCTCTATACAAGTCTTCGGCGCTTGGCGGGTGCACCGATGGTAGGAGCGGGTCTCCTCAGGTGACTTCGTCGAAGGTGGGGATGTTCCGAGCGGGTATCCAGTCCAGTTCGCGGTGTCGATCAAGTGATCCAACGCCTGCTTGTGGTATCCGTATTCTTCAGCCGTCCTATCCATCTGCAGACGAAGGCGCCGGGACTGCATGCGATGCCTATCGTAGTCTTGAAGAAAGCCGCGCGCCGTAACGTCCGTTCTCTGGCGAATGCCCGTGATTGGACATCCCACGACGAGATGGCCGGCGCGTCCACATTCCCAGCAGGTACGAGTAGCGGGGTCGGTGGGTGGAGAAGGCGGGAGAGCAGGAGGGTTAGGCCAAACGTTTTCTGAGTCCATGGCGTCGGCAGGCCATCCCTCTTCAGTTGCGACAGGAATGTCCGGCGACTGGGGGGAGGTTTCGTTGACAATGATAGGATGGGTGAGGTCGTCGCCGAGTAAGGGGGGGGATGGGGACACAGCAGGGGGTGATGGGGGTGGTACCGGTAACGGCTGAAGTACCTGGCGATCCCGGACGACTTGTTCGGGGTCGTAAGGGGGACTGGTGGGCCGCATGGATTCCGTGGTTTCTTCCGTCGGCGGGTCGAAAGAGTCGGGCAACCGGGAGGACTGGTTCCGTGATTGCCGGAGGATCGACAACCATGGGTTCTTCGACGTCGACCTGGTGAAAACCGTGTTCTTGGATATCCGGCTTGGTCATAACCCAGGGCCTGACGTTATCTTCCGGGACACTTCCGCTTGACCAGTAGCTTGCGACGGGGTGAACTCCGCGACTGTTCAGGGGGAAGGAGTGAGTCGGCAAGAGTCCCTTAGGAACGTACTCCTCTATCTCTAGACGCGCCCCATTAAGTCCTGTAAAATAGAACCAACGGATTGTGTTCTCCTTGTACCTGATCCGAGCCAGAGTTTCGAGCCAAGCCACGACGGTGTGCGTCTGGAGGAGGACGGAACTGCTGCCGAAGATGCCTCCTAGCCGGAAGTTAATCATGTCGTTGCGGATGGCGGGGAGATTGATCAGCCCTTTCATGCGGTAGGAGGTGACGGTGATGTTGGCGAGGAGGATAGCTTGGGTTTGATTGAGCGGTCCAGAGAATACTTGATAACATTGGGCCCAAACCGCTTGCTGTAAATAAAACAGGAAGGCACGAGGGTTCTTCAAGCCGGGCTGGTTTAGAATGATGGGGGCCTCGTCCTCAGCGAGCGTGAGGTGGTAGACACTGTTATCGGTCCTCAGGTCTTGGTAGAGGCGGAGGTCGTGAAGGGGGTTGGGTAGGGCGCGGATGCGGATACGAGGGTTTTCGTTGTGCACGGCGAAAGCCAACGATGGGACGACGATGTGGGGGTTCGGCATTTCAGCCGGGAAACGGGGAATGACGAATTCGGTGAGGGGGTCGGCGACATGGACGCCTTCCGAGGGGATGTAATCCTCGCTGTCGTAGTCCGAGTCCGTGTCGTCAACGAGCGTGGGGGTGGTAGTGGGAGGGGTGACGGTGCGGAGGATGAAGGGGTTGGGGGACGGGGTGTTGGAAGCGTGAGGGGAGGTGGTAGCGGAAGTCATTCTGATGTTACTAAGAATATAGCGGGGGGAGTGAGCTAAGAAGAGGTGCGCAGGGGCAAGTGACATTCAATGGTAGCTGGGATGCTGAGGAACGTCTTTGTCCGATGTAGGGTGTCTTTTATACGACGGAGGAGATGCCAATGGTGGCGGCGGCGTGAAGGGATCCGAGGACAAGGGCGATAGCGATGGAGACAGCGGTGAGAGCAAGAGTCGCGACGATGGTATAAACGGCTACTGTGGACAGAGTGGGGTCGAAAGGGGTCATAGCCGTTTGCCTGGCCATGCCAATCCTCGGTTGGTCTGCTTTTGTAGCTCCTGGTATGCTTGAGCCCGCCAATTAGAGTTGTCCGATCGTTTCTGCTGCAGCTTTGATCGAGACGAATCTATATTGGGCTTCTTTGGCTGCGCTTCTCGATCGTTGATCGCCGGTGGTGGCACTTTTGATCGAGGAACCAGGGGCGGCCTCTTTAGCTGCGTCATTCGTTTGTTGATCTCTTCCACGATCTGGGGGATAGCTAATCCTGTAGCGAGAAGCTTCTTTCCGATCGGATGCTTCTCGAGCTTCTTTCTGATTTGATCTTCTTCGGCTACTCTGTTGAGTTCTAATTCGATCACCAGGGCCAGAATGGAGGCTTCCATTCCTTTGACTGCCCGAGGGTGCCGGGGTAGAAGTCCTTTATGGCTTCTTGTGCGTTAGTGACGTTTGCCGCGGCTTCCCAAGAGTTGTCCGATTCCGGGTAGCCCTTCCATTTGATCAGGTACTGCAGGATCTTCCATCGTCCGAAGCGCCTAGCTCCGACGATGGCTTCGACTTCGAATTCTTCTTGCCCTTCGATCAGGTCCGGAGCTGGTTTAGGGTAGTTCGGGCCATAGACTTCGTTTTCCTTGTAGGGCGTGAGTCGACTAGCATGGAAGACGTCGTGAATGCGCTTCCAGCTGTTGGGCAGCTTCAGCCTGAAGTTGACATTTCCTATGGTGTCAGTGATTTCAAATGGCCCAAAGCGTTTGGGTCTCAGTTTCTCTGATGGGTGATCGGTGTGGATGTTCTTCCCATCGAGCCATACTTGATCTCCTTTCTTGAAAGGCGGCAGGTCCGTTCCAAAACGGTCGTGCTGTATCCTCATGGCTTCGGCTGCAATTTCGAGGCTGGCTTGTGCTTCCTTCCTAGCACGTTGCAGAGCTTCGAGGCGAGCGTTGGCGGTGGGGACATTCGTGTTTCCGATGATGGCTGGGTAAGCCCGTGGTTGATATCCATGGAGAAGTTCAAATGGTGACTTCTGCGTGGCTGAGTGCTGATGGGTGTTGTGGGCATATTCCGCGTAGGGGATTAATCCAGCCCAATCGTCTTGTGAAGAGCTGCAAAATGCTCTTAGGTATTGTTCTAATTCCTGATTCATTCGTTCAGTAGCACCGTCCGTCTGCGGGTGATAGGCTGTGCTTAAAGCAGATTTGATTCCCAATTCTTTGAGCAGGGCTTGCGCTACTTTTGAAGCGAATTGAGTTCCTCTATCCGATATGATTTTATCTGGCAGCCCATAGCGTCTCCAGGTGTTTTCTAACAAGATTTTGGCTGTTCCATCAGAGTCGGTAGTCTTCAGGCATGGGGTTATTACTGCCGTTTTGGTGAATCGATCGGTTACTACATGTAGCGAGTCGTATCCATTTGATTCTGGTAGATCTGTAATAAAATCCATGGTTATTGTTCCGAAGGGTCGATCTGGGATTTCCGTTGGTTGTAGGGGTACCATGGTAGGATGTGTGTCGTTCTTGGTGGATTGACAGATGGCGCATCCTTCCACATATTGGTGAACTGTGTTTGATATTCCTGGCCAAGTAAATTCCTGTCCGACTAAGGCTAGAGTTCCTCTTTGTCCTGGATGTCCTACTGCTAGATTGTCATGGTTTAATTTGATGATATCTTGGCGAAGTTGTTCGTTCCGGGGGACATATATTTTTCCTCGGTGAAGGACCAATCCTTCTTCTTCGTTCCATTCTTGTAAACCTTTCTTCATGTTTCGAGGTCCTAAGGGTTTAATCTTGGCTAGGGTTTCTACTAGCCATTCGTCTTTCCTATTTTCTTCAATGATTCGTTTCCGAAGGTCGTCGTCTATTATGGTAACGCCTCCTCGTCCAGTTGCCCTAATGTGAAGTATTTGATGAGGGTCCCAACTGTTGTCTGTATTAATGGCATTGATTTCTGCGAAAGGTCTTCGGATCTTTTCTGTGTTATTGAAAAGTTTGGGCTCCAGGAGTGTTTCGCCTGAATTGTCAAATTCCACCCCCTTTTTATGGTCTGGACGCCGTGACAGACCGTCGGATTTATTAGTGACTCCTGCCTTGTGCGTCAACTTGTAGTCGAAACGCGAGAGGTAGAGTGACCATCGTGCTTGTCGACGGTTTAGTTTCTGGCTTGAACGGAACCATTCGAGGTTCTTGTGGTCCGTCCAGACGTCTACCGGGTGGTCGGCGCCCTCCAAATAGTGTCGCCAAGCTTCAAAAGCTCGAACAACTGCTAGCAACTCTTTATCATAGATTGGGTAGTTGCGTTCTGTAGGTGAGAGTGACTTGGAAATATAAGCACATGGGTGCCATTTTCCATCTTCGCCAACTTGCGATAAAACTGCTCCGGTGGCGAAGTCGGAGGCGTCGCATTCAATGCGAAACGGATTCCTTGTGTCTGGCATAACGAGCACCGGAGATTCTGTAAATATTCGTTTTAGCGTTTGAAACGCTTCTTCGCATGCTGGTGTCCAATCCCAGGTGCGTTCTTTCTGTGTTAACTCAAATAGCGGTCGTGCTATCTTCGAGTAATCTTTGATAAACCTGCGATAAAAGTTGCAAAAACCTAAAAACGATTGCACTTCTTTGACTTTTCCAGGGTCGGCCAGTCCATAATGCCGGCTACTTTAATCGGGTCCATTTCCAGATGTCCGTGTGATATAACATATCCGAGATAGTCGATTTTCTTTTTGTGGAAGTGGCACTTCGAGGGTTGTAGGTACAGGTCGTTGTCTTGTAGTATCTGTAAAACCTTTCGAACCGTCTTGATGTGATCGTCCATTGTTTTAGAGAATACTAAGATGTCGTCCATATAGATTGCCACTAATCCGGCGTAGATGAGGTCTTTGAAGAGGGCGTTCATCATAGTTTGGAATGTTGCCGGTGAGTTGGTTAATCCAAAGAACATCACCAGAGGTTCGTACATCCCTAGATTGGTGACGAACGCGGCCAGTTTCTCGCTTCCTTCTTTCATGCGTACGTTGTTATATCCTGTATCGACATCCATTAGTGAAAAGTACACGGCTTCGGCTAGAAGGTCCAGTAATTCTTGAATAATCGGCAAAGGGTATTTGTTCTTGATCGTTATTTCATTGAGTTTGCGATAGTCCATTACTGGTCGTAGTTTCCCATTCTTTTTCTTGATGAAGAAGAATGGGGATGCCATGTGCGATTTGGATTCTCTGATGAATCCTTTCTGGAGGTTTTCATCTATGAATTTCTTGAGTTCCACTTGCTCTCCAGGGCTAAGACTGTATAGCTTGGGTTTGAGCGAGTGATCCATTCCTTCTTTGATCTCTATTTTGTGATCCCAAGGTCGAGAGAGCGGTAACTGTCCCTTTGGTCGACCTTCAAAAACCTTCCTGTAATTCCAGTATTCCTTCGGTACTATTTCTTCGAAGGATAGTTCGGGTTTCCCTTTGGCGGCTTCTTCTGCAAGCCTTTGCGAGTTGGTGTGCTTTGTTTGTTTCCCTGTCGGTGCTTTGGCAGGTTTGCTTCCTTGAGCCGGTGTGTTGGCGTGTGGAAGTTCCGTGGTTTCGGCGCGATGTATATCGACGCCTTCTTCGGAGTCGTTGTACAATTCCAGTGCCTGTAATGTTCCCGTATCTAGGCATCTAACGAGGTAGACTCCATCTTCTTCAAGATCCTTGGAGGGAAGTGCCGGAAGTCCGTCACCGTCCTCCGAACGTCTTCTTCAGCCCATGTCGGAACCTTATAATTTCTGGTTCGGGCCTTCAGACGTTCGGCATTCAACCTTTGAGTTGTGAACTCCGGACTTGTAGGTATTGTCCGCGGATGTGGTACTGTGGTGTTTCCCACTTTCCGGCCTGGTACTGCTTTTCCCGGCTTTTGCATTGGTATTGAGTAGTCGCCCGTTTGCGGTACTGTTTCCATGCGCCGTATGCTTGGTTTAGGACGTCCTGGTTTTCTTGTAGCTCTTTTAGCTTTTACCGGTCCTCCTTTTATTTGGCAGGAGGGCGGGCATCTGGTAAAGTGTAGCCCGTAGGCATGCCAGTCGACTTCTGGGTTATGTTCCAATAACCAGTCGGTTCCTAAAATGACGTCCTCTTTTCCTATTTCCGCGATATAGAATCTTGCTGATTCTGTATGCGACCCCCCTTTTTCACCTAGAACCTGTAATTTGAGGTTGGCGAATCGTGTAATGGGTCCTCCCTTGAACTCGGTGTTCTGGACCGTACTAACTGGGATAGGGGTGGGGGTTTTGTGTGTAGTGATTCGATGTGCTTCTACGAAGCGAGGGTGCATGAAGATTCCAGTGGCTCCACTGTCCACTAGTGCCTGTGTAGCAGCTTTTCTATTCTTGCCTATGAGCATTGTCTCGAGTCGGAGGGATGGTGCACCATGTGATTTCATTTCCGAAAGATACAATACATCTGGATGTCCATGCTCTTGGTCAGCATCTTTACTGGCCAGAGGAGCGTACCAATTTCCTGCAAGAATCCTACTCTCCACATCCGCTGCCGATGGGAGAGGCCTTAAAAATTCTTCGAGTCGCTAAAGGCTCGAACTTCCTCTATTTCTTCCATGCTGAGTCCCATCATCATCTGGCGGATGTGGTTGACTCTGTTTTTTCCTTCTTCGACGTCTTCATCGTCGAATTGTCCTTCGTCCATTTCTGCTTCGCGCACTGGTCTGCGACGAGGGGGTTGGAATCTTCTCTTGGGTCGAGAAGGACAGTTGCGCGCCATGTGCCCGGGTTTCTTGCAAAAGAAGCACTTGCCTTCTTTGGCAAGTCGATCTCTCTCCGCCGGGGTAAGCTTCTTGAAGCGAGTTCGGACAGCATCGGCCTCCATTTCCGCTGCGTCTACGTCCATAGGTTCGTATTGGGGCTCCCTATCGTGCCGTGGGGGTGCCCTCTCGTCGTAAAAGGTACGCGGAGTGTAGATTTGGAATTTTCCTTTTCGGAGGTCGTATGCTCGGTCCCTTGCGATGCGCATCCTTTCGTGTTTTTTGGCCTTCTCAATTAGTTCTTCCCATGTCCCGTCTGCAGAGGGATCTTCATAAATTCCTTTTGCCAACTCCCACTTGAGTCCTCGCAGGAAATGGGTTTTCTTGGTTTCTCCGTCTACACCAGCAAGTGCTGCGAGCTGTTCAAACAGCTGAAGGTAGGTGTTAAATGATTCTTTTCCTTGATTGACTCGGGCCAGTTTGTCGCGAGCATCGGCTTCTTTGTTGAACTCCTCGAAGTCGGTGGCTATCTTTTTGCGGACGGATGTGAAGCCGGCCGTATCTGCCCAAGTATATCTGTTCCAATCCTTCAGCGTGTTCCTGGCCTGAGTAAAGTTTCTTGCCCATATCCCTGCCGAGCCTTCCTTCATATACGATAGAGCGTAAGCGATTTTGGCGAATTCGTTCGCATAATCCTTCTTCCTAGCCAGGAACATTAAATCGATTTCGTGGAGGAATTGCTCGGTTCGTTTTCTGTTTCCATTGAAGGTGGTGGGTTTGGCCATAGCTGGTCCCTTGGACTCATTACCTCCAGTATCTGCCGACATTGTATCGGGCGGGGGCTCTGGATTGTCAGGTGGTTCCGGATTTCCACTTGGTGCTTCAAAATACTCCGGTTCGGGGACAAACTCCGGTGTTGGGGCTCGGAAGTCTTCTTGGGGAGTGGTTTCTTGTAAGGGGGATGCAGCGGGCGTGTTTCTTCTAGAGATTCGACTTCCACTGGCTGTTTCTCTGGGTAGAGTATGGGTATGTGCGGTCTTTGGCGAGTCACTTTCATTGCCTATTTGTCGGTGATTCAGGCTTGTCGAAGGTCTTTCTCGCGATGTAGTCCTCGATCTTAACAAGGTGTAGGTCGTGTGGCGTGCGGGGACGGTCTCTCCCCCAAGCAGCGTATCGTATTCGCTCTTTCCTTGTCTTTGAAGAATCCGGTGAGGAATCCCGCGTAGTAGAAGTGTTCTTTCCTTTCGTCGTAATAAAGTTGATCCTTGTTGACGTCTTCGGGTAAATCTCCGTAGACTTCTGCTGGGTCTGTTCTATAGCCGGGAGGATATCCCGCTGCGACTTCGTCCGTTGTTCTTTATTCTTTGAAGAAGAAGGGTACTGCCTGTCTTCTTCCTGCCTGTAGTGCTTCCTGTAAGTCTGGGTCCCTTTGAATAATTTCGTTGATGGAATATCAATTTGGTCGATGAGCTGGATGATCTCGGAGAATGTGTGTCCTGAGATGAGGGTCCGGAGATGATAAGTTTTGTGGGCGAACTCTCCTCTTCTGACAATGAAAACGATTCCTTCAATTCTGTTCGGACTGGTGGGGAGTTAGGAGCTTCCAGTGTGTTTTCCTATGTTGAGGAGAAGGTCCAGTGGATGAGGATTGAGACGTGGTCTCTGTTCTCCTTGGTCTTGACGAGTTTCCACTCTGATTCCGTCTGTGTCGATATTCCTTGCGATGGTTCTTCTGAGATCGGGGATAACGGCGACGGGGAAATCGTCTGGTCTTCCATCGTGTATCTCGACGCAGTTCCTTGCTCTGATGACGTCGGCCTCTCCGTTATCTGTGAGGGTGAACGGTGTCTTTGGTTCGTTGACGAAGCAAATCCGGGAAAATCTATATCCAGTTTTAAGGATGTCTATAAATATTTCGGGTGCTTGTTGTAGCCTAAGTGTGGCTATTCCTGAGTAAACCTTTCCTGGGTTCCGGTGTCTTGCGACTTCTATAGCTCCGGGTAGTTTATTCTTCCTTGAGGAGTCGCGCTACTGGGGTGGCCGTTAGGTTTACCCTGTTGGCGATTGCTAGAATGTTGTTGACGGATGAGAGAAAGAGCTGTCGCTGCTGGGGATCCAGCTTGAATAGAGTAGGGATAATGAGCTCGTTCAAGTGTTAGGTCGGAGACCTATCACGTGCACCGATGCACGAAGGGGTCCCTAGGCTAAACCTCCACTGGTTCGTATAGTCGTAGACTCCAATGGATGAAGACGATGGATCCGTCTTTGGGCTCTTTCGAGGAACTCGGGGTCGCTGTCCGGCTTTGTTCTCGAAGAGATTGAGAAGGTGATCTTCGAGGTCTCTCGATGATGAGGAGGAACCGGATGATCTTCTCCTGTCCAACAGATGACACGAGGGGTGTCCACTGAGAACGCGGAAGCAGCTAACCCGGTGTAGAAGCGGATAAGTAGAGGGGGGGAGGGAAGGGAGACGAGTCCAGTGCTTCGTCAGACCGTGCAAAGAGTTCTCAGATCTGACAGAGATCACGAAGCGTGGGCTAGGAAGGTAGCCAGACGCCGGGTGCAGTGCAGAGATCGAGTGTATTACAGGTGAACGAGCTGAGCTTCCTTAGAAGCTCATCTCGGCTATTTACGTACAGAAGTGTCTAGGTCAGGATCCAGATCTGTCCGTGCGCTTCTCAGGTACCGAAGTCAACGATCGAGATCCGTAAGCTAGAATGCCTCATCGACCTGCCATGTAACCAAATATAGTAATCCGAATCACTAATGTCCATCCACATCTTCGATCGATCAAGAACCAGGAACGGGGGTCAGGAACCAATGTCTGTCCACATCAAGAATCAGGAACAAGAGATCAGTGTTCATGCGTTAGCATGTAAATGGTAAGGAGTCATGAAAAGCGGTCCGAGTCTGTAACAAGTCCGAAGCACTTGACCAGCCCATCCATTCACGTGCGAAGCACGTGTTAGGACGCGGTCCTAACAGAAACACCACAGTACCACATCCGCGGACAATACCTAAAGATCCGGGGTTCACAACCCAAAGGTTGAATGCGCATCTTCGCGCCCAGGCTAAACAAATGGATACCCCGACATGGGCCGAAGAAGATGCAACGGAAGACGGTGGCGGCAATCCCACACTTTCCTCCACGAACCTAGACGAAGATGGAGTATACCTCGTCAGGTACCTAGAAATGGGAGCTCTAGAAGCACTGGAACTGTACAACGACTCCGAGGAAGGAGTAGACATCCACAGAGCCGAAACCCAGGAAAAGTCGCAGCCTTGGGGCATGCGCGAAGAAAAGTCGCGACCTTGGGGTACGCGCGAAGACAAAACGCGGCCTAGGGGCGCGCGTGAAGACAAGGAAAATCAGTCGCGGCCTTGGGGCACGCGCAAGGAATTTAGGAACAAGTCGCTGCCTAGGGGCAAGCGCGAAGACCCGCTCGGGCCGGAACCAAAGAAACAGACCAAGCACACTAACTCACAGCGCTTAGCGGAAGAAGCCGCAAAAGGAAAGCCGGAGTTATCATTCGAAGAAATTGTACCAAAGGAATACTGGGACTATAAAGAAGTATTCACCGGACGACCTAAAGGACAGCTCCCACCGGAAAGACCGTGGGACCACCATATTGACATCAAGGAGGGCATGGAACACTCGTTACGCCCCAAACTCTACAGTCTAAGTCCTGTCGAACAGGCCGAGCTCAAGAAATTTATCGAGGAAAATCTGGCCAAGGGATTCATCAGGGAATCCAAGTCACACATTGCATCACCCTTCTTTTTCGTCAAAAAGAAGAATGGAAAATTGCGGCCAGTCATGGATTATCGACGGTTAAATGAAATAACCGTGAAGAACAAGTACCCCCTACCGATAATCCAGGAACTTTTAGACCTACTCAAGGATGCGGAATACCTCTCGCTCATGGACGTTGACACAGGGTTCAACAACATAAAGATGTTCGAGAAGGATATTCACAAGGCGGCATTCCTAACAAATCTAGGAATGTACGAACCCCTCGTCATGTACTTCGGATTAACGAACTCGCCGGCAACCTTCCAAACAATGATGAACTCGCTTTTCAAGGACCTCATCTACTCAGGGAAGGTAGCGATCTACATGGACGACATCTTGGTATTTACCAAGACCATGGAAGAACACATCCGAATCGTACGGAAGGTCCTACAGATATTAAAGGACAACGATCTCTACCTACAACCACCGAAATGCCATTTCCACAAGAACAAACTGACGTACTTGGGGTACGTCATATCGCATGGACACTTGGAAATGGACCCAGTCAAGGTAGAAGGAATCGCGCAGTGGCCGACGCCCACTCGCGTCAAGGAAGTACAATCCTTCCTTGGATTCTGCAATTTTTATCGCAGATTTATAAAGGATTACTCGAAAGTAGCGCGACCGCTATTCGAGTTAACACAGAAGGAACACGCCTGGGAATGGACCCCAGGATGCGAGGAGGCTTTCCAACGACTTCGGAAAGCATTCACAGAGTCACCTGTACTAATCATGCCAGATACGGAACAGCCATTCCGCATCGAATGCGATGCCTCTGATTTTGCTACAGGTGCAGTACTCTCGCAACAGGCCAAGGATGGCAAGTGGCACCCGTGTGCCTATATATCGAAATCCCTTGCACCCGCAGAACGAAACTACCCAATATACGACAAGGAACTTCTGGCGGTAGTACGGTCGTTCGAAGCATGGAGACATTACTTGGAAGGCGCCACACACCAGGTCGACGTCTGGACCGATCACAAGAATCTGGAATGGTTCAGGACATCAAGAAACTAAATCGTCGACAAGCCCGGTGGTCGCTTTATTTGTCACGCTTCGACTACAAACTCACACACAAGGCGGGGACCACGAATAAATCGGACGGTCTGTCTCGGAGGCCAGACCATAAAGAGGGGGTGGAATTAGACAATTCGGGAGAAGTCCTCCTGGGGCCGGAAATTTTCGATAAACAACCCAGCCAAACTCCCGGACCCCTTCACAGAAGCAACAAACATCGATCTGTCCATCTCGGCAACAGATCGATAGAACCTCTCGATCCACAGAAGATCTTCCACCTTAGGGCAACGGGAAGAACGGCGGTTACCATGATCGAGACGGAGCTTAGGGACCGCATCATAGCAGGAAACAGGGAAGACCCCTGGCTATTGGAAATACTGAAACAGGTCAATGAACTCGGACCAAGATCCCTCAAGAAAGGCTTGCAGGAATGGAACGAAGAGGACGGCCTTGTACTACATCGCGGAAAGGTTTACGTACCGTCAAACGGAGAACTACGAAGGGACATAATCAAACGGCATCACGACAACCGAACAGCGGGACATCCAGGAGTTAGAGGTACCCTGGCGTCAGTCGGTCAAGACTATACTTGGCCCGGAATGTCTAACACGGTACAACAATACGTGGAAGGATGCGCAATATGTCAATCAACGAAGAACGACACACCCGACAATGGTGCCGTTACAGCCTACGGAGATACCGGACCGACCATTCGGAACAATCACTATGGATTTTATTACAGATCTCCCGGAGTCAAATGGATACGACTCAATACACGTGGTCACGGATCGGTTAACGAAGACAACGATCATCACCCCTTGCAAGAAGACGATCGATTCCGACGGTACGGCGAAATTACTCCTAGATCACACATGGCGACGGTACGGATTACCGGACAAGATAATTTCGGACCGCGGAACACAATTCGCGTCTAAAGTAGCGCAAGCGCTACTAAAGGAATTAGGAATCAAGTCATCCCTTAGCACAGCCTACCACCCACAGACGGATGGAGCGACGGAACGGATGAACCAGGAACTGGAGCAATACCTAGGGCATTTTGCAGCTCCACACAGGACGACTGGGCCGAACTTATTCCCTATGCGGAATATGCCCACAACTCGCACCAGCACTCGGCGACAAAGATCTCGCCGTTCGAGCTCCTTCATGGATACCAACCAAGGCTTACCCTGCAATCGTCGGAAACACGAATGTACCCACTGCCGACAAGCGCCTAGAACTGTTAAAGAAAGCACAGCAAGAAGCAGGCCAGTTTGGAAATTGCAGCGAATCCATGAAGACTCAGCACGACAAGTTTGGGGTAGAACTTCCCCCATTCAAGAAAGGCGATCAAGTATGGCTCGACGGAAAGAACATACACACGGATCACCCCTCGGAGAAGTTAAGGCCAAAAAGATTTGGGCCATTCAAGATTTTGGACACCATAGGAACGGTTAACTATCGGCTGGAATTGCCGAAGAATTGGAAGAAGATACATAATGTCTTCCACGCCTCGCGGTTAACCATGTACAAGGAGAACACCACTCACGGTCCAAACTATAGGAAACCTCCACCCGACCTCATCGAAGGACAGGAAGAATTTGAGGTCGAAAGAATTATAGCATCCCGCCGCTTTGGACGTTGGAAGACCCTACAATACCTAGTCAAATGGAAAGGGTACCCGGAATCCGACAACTCATGGGAATCAGCGGACGCGGTCAAGAACGCAAAGGAGGAAGTTAGCGACTTCCACAGGAAATACCCACTGGCAGTCCGAGGCATGGGGCCGTCTATTCGGGAATTACAACTCGCACTCGACAGAAACCAGATAGTGGAACTGTGCGACAGACAAATTCGGCTAATGAAGACCTCGGCAGGGAAGAAACTACTCGACGCAGGTTTAACGGTCAAACAAGCGGAGACCACAATACAGGAAGAAACCTCGAGACGGAAGCTGACACAGACATCAGCAGGAAAGAAACTACTAGGCGCAGGACTAACGGTTAAACAGGCAGAAACCGCTATACAGGAAGAATCCATAAGGCGCAAGTTACTCGTTCACCCAATAGGGAAGAAACTACTAGCCACGGGAGCCACGGTCGCACACATACGAGCATCCATGGTGGATGAAGAATACAGGCGAAAGCTCAGGAAAACAAAGCTAGGAAGACGGCTCCTAGCTACCGGCGCAACACCGGCAGAAATCAGGTTGGGACTCAAGAAAGCCCAACCATTGTTACCCAGTGGACAGATCATTATGCATCGACAAGGGAAGAACCTCACCTACGACACAGAGAGTCTAGGAAAGAGCACTCGGACGAATAAACGCGAACGCGCTCGGGAAGTGAAGGTGGCCCCTTCCTCTTCCTCTCGCACATCGACATATTCCCCTGGAGTCAAGCACGAGTCAAGGAAATCCCAGAAATCAACATGGGCCAGGAAGAATGCGGACGAACAAGTATCAAATTGGAGATACCGCGCAGTCAAGGACCTGGAGAGACAAATGACCAAGGGACTCGCTTGGAAGAAGGACTCACTTCGTCAAAATGCCGACGAAGACGACGGATCAGAAGAAGGCTCGGTTACACACCGGAACCAGATATACGTCTTATCAAAATGCCGATGAAGACTACATGAACGAGGGCTCGGATTACTCGCCGGACGGAGAAGAATACGAAGACACCATGAACCTAGACAGCATCAGCGGAGAATGGAGGAAAGGACCCCTCTCCACGGTTTCTGAAGAAGAAGAAGGAACAGACTCGGAAATGTCCTACTCACCGGCAGGACTCACCCCTTCCTCTGCACCCACGGAACAAACACCCCCCACGCCATACACACCATATGGAAGTGGTGCTTGGCGCGTCTCAGTAAAAGACATCGACTCGGACGAGGACACGCCTCCTCGTACCCCCAGTACCCCCGACTCTGACGGAGACATACAGGTGAACTCCGAAGACGAGCAACACAAATCCGAGGTGGCCGAAGAAATAGGAGACCTATCAATTAAGAACACCCCTGGACGGCTACCAGGTGGCATGGACATTGACGGTCTAAACACACATGAAGAACGGCCAGCGCTATCTATCGAGATACCGCAGGAAACGGATTACCCCACCCCTCGCTCAAGCACTATGAGCAGCGCTTCAGCAGACGAAGCCCCTTGGAGAACCACCCCAACTAGCGAACTGCTATGGAAAGACGTTGAAAGTAATCTTGGCCGATTAACTATCAACTCCGATACCATGGACACCGAAGACGATCTTGGCCGATCGCCTATCGCGGAGTTGGAACCAGAAATATGCAGAAGGGAACAGCAATGGCAAGAGATTCAAACCCAGCAGATTGGCCAAGCAGGACCAAACGAAGCAGGGCCTATATTAGAGAGCCCGACGCCTGGAATCTCCCCACTCTCCCTTGACCACCCTCTACTCGCACCCCCTCCTTTGCTAGACAGCAAGTGGTACAATAACCCAGAGCTGTACAAACCACTAGATCTCTCCTATCGACCCCCCAAGGAGAATGCCTGACGAACGGGACCCGCGCGTTGCCATATACAACGCAGTCAAGGTCATGCTCGAGCTCGCGCTCCGCGCTCTGCACGACATCGACACATATGCACACACGCCACCATCTGAGCCATCCCCTCAGGTTTTCCCTACCAGTCCTGAGTCCTCCTCATCACCGTCTTTACCGTCACTCCCGGTTCCACCCATGCCACGCCCACCGACACCGGCTAGACGCTAGTCAAACCAACGTCCCGGACCATGCATCATTATGCTTTCCCTTCGCCTGACTCACGCCTAGTCAATCCCCACTCTATCATTGCACAGCACTACCCAACTTCTGCCTTGGCCTACATATCGCACAACCGAACCAACCATTACCCATTGCGCTATATGTGAGGCCGAGGTTAGAAAGGGGGTGGTGTTAAGAGCCGGCTCATAACACATGATATATGATCACCTGATCATATGACATGCGGTCTATGACCAACGGATATGACCTATACCCGGTGACCGACCCCTTGACTTCACCAACAGACATTGAGTTATCTTATCTTATCTTTCGTTCCTGGATTAACGATCAGTTACATCACTGACATCATTGATTGCATCATGCTTCTCTGATTGCATCATAGATTACATCATTCGATCGTTGATCGTTTGCTTCTATTTACCTCGGTACCTTAAGAAGCACAGACCTTCTGTAGATCTTGCCCTAAAGCAGATCGCGTATATATAGAACGAGCCAGAGACCTGTCTTGCCAGCTCGTTCACCTTTGTTACTCCCCACCTGTTCTTACTCTTGACCTTTGGTACTAGCCATACCTCTGCTACATCATAGTCTTTGCCATAGGCCAGATTATGATTGTCAATAGAACATCTGCTTGAGCATCGGTTTGACTTGCCCTGCGCTTCTCTCTATCATCATCCTCAACCACTCAGTCGTCATCTCAATACTGGCTGAGTTCTATACAGGACTAGCAGTATTCTATCTCGACTTTAGTGGGCAGCATATCTACTGTCATCCAGGACCGCATCAGGTTGTACCCTCACATCTGTGGGAAAACCTTTGTGCTTTCTTGGAGACACGATACCATCACGAATCCCTCGTGCATTCCGAATTGCGCATACAGTTAGCCGCTGGTGCTTTCATTGGACGCACTTGGATTTGGCACGTCCCTCAGTGACTCAGGAGCCTCCTGGCACATCACGTGCGAAGACCAGGTCTTAACAGCCACTCAATGATCGTCGGCATAGGCCAAAAGCCTGACCTGGTCGCTTGCGTCTGCGAGGCGCCTGGGAATGTCACTGTCCTCGCTCCCTGGTTGCCCTGCGAAGTAATTAGCAAGCCTCTGTAAGGCTAGCGCTGTGGCCATCTGTATTACCGCCGAGATTGTGGTGCGCTGGAGCAGCGCATCCCCTAATCTTTCCAGTTCTCGGGGGTGCAGATCTCCACCACCGACAGGGGGTCCTCTGGTCCTGGCAGCCGATGCACTAGTCGCTGCTGATTTGCGTATACCTGTCTCAGTAACTGTAGACGTTGCCAAATTTGCATGGTTTCTTTGTCCTCTGCTACTTCTCGTCTCCGGTCTTGCGTCTCCTTGAGCCAACGTTGTTGTCGGTTGCAGAGACGTTGGCGGAGAAGGTCTTCCTTCTTCTTGACGTCTCTCATCGTGCTCGTCATGAGTTCCCTCAATCCAAGGTGAGGCTCGTAGTTCCGCCCGATCTTCAGTGGTGAGCGTGGGAAGACGGGTGGAGACTGGTATGGAAACTCCCTCTGAAGACGCTGGGTGGCCGCCTTGGCTAGGTCGTCCAGTGTCGGGGTTGGCCACAGCCAAAATGATGTCTGGTGAGGGGTTCCTTGATGGTGAAGAGGTAGTTCCTTCATAGATGAGCATAGCGCGTCCTGGGGAGTAATCAAGAGAGGAGTGGTTGGACATGCGCTGGAGGGGATATCCTTGCTTTCGATAAAGGGAGGTCGCTCCTCTTTATATACCCCTTTATAACTTAATCGCTGCTGGTCGGGGTTTGTTGGGGTAGCTTTCGTGAAACTCACGAAGCGCCTCATTGACCGAATCTTTGAGGAGGGCAAAGGGTTCCCAAGTGTTATCCGCTTCGGAGTATCTGACCCACTTGACGAGGTATTTGGTTCCTCATCCCTGGCGCCTTGAATCTAGAATGGTCTCTACTTCGTAGTGTTCTTCTTCATTCAGGATTTCTGGTGCTGGTCTGGGAAAATTCTCTCCATGGGCCTCTGTCTCATGATATTTGGTGAGCACGGAGGCATGAAATACCGGATGTATCTTCCATGTTTCAGGTATTTTCAGCCGATAAGCCAGGGGCCCAATTCTTTCGGTCACTTGGAAAGGACCATAACGCCTAGGTGCCAGTTTGAACTTCGGATGAGTCGTCTGAATATGGGTTCCTTCTAGCCAAACTTGGGTTCCTGTTTCCCACTGTGGGAGTTTCCGGTGTAGATCCCGGTCTTTGGCGTGCTGCGCCGCTATCTGTAGGCTGGCAGCTGCGTCTTCTTGAACTTCCTTGATTAACTGTAAACGTTCAGTTACTGCGGGCACCTTGGTCTCCAACGCCGAGTCCACCGAATACGGTGGATTAAATTTATAGAGAACTTCAAACGGCGATTTCCCTGTAGCGGAGTGTCTTCGGGTGTTGTGGGAGAATTCTGCGAAGGGGATCAAGTCCACCCAGTTATTTTGATGGTAGTTGCAGAATACCTGCAGAAATTGTTCGATCTCCTGATTAACCCGTTCTGTTTCTCCGTCTGTCTGGGGATGATAAGCCATGCTGAGGGCCGGAGTAATTCCTAAGCCCTTCCATAATTCTCG
Organism: Heterobasidion occidentale; assembly: GCA_039111635.1. Lineage (NCBI taxonomy): Eukaryota > Fungi > Basidiomycota > Agaricomycetes > Russulales > Bondarzewiaceae > Heterobasidion > Heterobasidion occidentale. The sequence continues at coordinate 2,844,585 of JBCAQO010000008.1, forward strand.
CGTGAATTTTGCCGCAAACTGAGGTCCTCTGTCGGATACCACTTTGGTTGGTAGACCGTAACGTTTGAACACATTATCCTGGAAGAGCGTCGTGGTTTCTTCGGCCGTGATTGTCTTCTTGCACGGAGTTATGACTATTCCTTTTGACAGGCCCTGGTCCACTACCACATTTATCGAATCATACCCTCTGCTTTCCGGGAGGTCTGTTACAAAATTGGTGGAGATGAAACACCAAGGAGCGTTCGTAGTTTCCAATGGGTGGATTGGAGGATGGGTCCTGTGGGGGAGGTTCTTGGTGGACTGGCAGACTGCGCATCCATCTACATATTGATGGACAAACTTGGTCATGCTCAACCACCAGTAATGGCGTTGTACCAGTTCCAGGGTTTTCGCTCGTCCTGGGTGTCCTGTAGCCATAGTGTCATGGTGTGCTTTGACAATTGTTCACCGGAGGAGATCGTCCCTTGGGGCGCATATGTAACCGTCTCGTTGGAGTAGTGGAACTCCATACCAAGGGAGGAGAGGTGGAGACAGAGAACAGGAAGGGAAGATGGAGAGACGGAGATGAAGGGCAGAGACGGAGGCAGAGACTGGAGCATCGAGAGAAGCCACAGGGTTAAGGTCAGCGTAGTAGACAGCCTGTAGCGCCAGCGCACCACACACATCACCACTGCGTCTCCATCTTTGGCTAGTCCATCTGGTGACAACAGTACTACTCGAACCACACAACACAAACACACCGAGAACACTGCCGATCAGAACAACACCGAACCACCAGTAAGAACACCGCCGCCAAAACAATCACCACAGTAAACACCCAACCACCTCACCCTGGCACCTCTTTGAGACAAATCTGGTTGTTTTCGCTCTGTGCCATCGATAGACAATTCCCCACAAAGCTCCAAACTTTCATTTACAGATATCGAGAACAGCCCGCTCTTCTCCAGCCCAGCAGAACCAGACAGCAGCCTCTTCCTACCATCATTCCCATCCGACCCTAACATTACCTCGCTCTCATTTCCCTCTACGATAATCAGCCTTAACTCGCCTGAATCCTCACCCTCACCCCTACCACCACTTACATACAACTTCACCCCAATCCTTTCCAACATCACCACACCAAACAAAACAAACTCAGACAGCTCCGACGACGAAGACGCAATGCCTGCAAACCCCCCGTCCACATGGTTCTATGGCGACGGCCGCACCGGCGAAAACCCTGGAGATTTCATTAAGCAGGTCGAGCAAGGCTTCACAGAGAAGTCCATAGACACCCACAAGGTTGACAAAGTCGGTCAGTACCTGAAATCGGGAAGCCCGGCAGAAAAATGGTATGAGGACGAACTTTCTCCCGTTGACAGCGCTACCTGGAAATCCTTCAAAGCAGCGTTCTTCACCCGGTGGCCGAAACTCAAAGCCGTCGTCAAAACCCGCGCCGAAAAAATCATGACGCTCCAAGCCCACAAGCTGACGGAAGCCGAAGCAGTAAGGAAGGTAGAAATGGATGGAACAGAAGAGTGGGGGTACATCCGATGGGCGGATCGGGTCTTGGTCCTAGCAAACGCCATCGTAGACAGCGACGGAATGCTCATCGAAGGAGTTCACAAGGACCTACCCATGAGCGTGGCCGCTCTTGTCACTGGGACGTACACAACATGGATCAACTTCACTGATGTAGTACGACAGATTCGCCCCGACGATCTACTACGAGCCCAGGTGAACAATGCCCGGTTGGCCGCGGTGGAAGAGGAGCTGCGACGCCCTGTCCCACCACGACAAAACACGTCTAACGCTGAACTCCAACGCATAATGGAACGCATGTCTATCAACTCCCAACCCCCCGCTTTGCGAGCACCTCCCTACCACAAACAGAAGCACATTCCCCGCAATCAACCCATACCACAGCACACCCCCCCAACCCACCATAACACGCCCACAGTGTGCATCCAACACGGAGCGATTGGCAATCGCACGCAGGAATCAGCTCCCACAGCACGCCAAGAACCCAGCGGGAATGATGTTATACCAGCAGCAGGTCACGGACTGGCATGCAGCCAACCCCAATGGCAGGTCGGATGAACACCGACCCTACCCCCTCACCCCGGGCACCGCACCTATCGCTACCGGAGAATGCTGGAAGTGCGGAATGACAGACCCCCGTCACAGAGGCGACGAGTGCACAGGACAAGCAGTACCGGACAACGAATGCAGGTGGCAAATGATTGCATCCACCATCAGCCGTCCAGCACCGCCAACCGCCGTTCGGTACGTATACATCCAGCCCAAGTACTACGACTTGTATGAGCACAAACCTCGCGATAACATGAGATGGAGGGAAGCAATGGACGAGGCGGGAAATGGAGATGGGCCGGCAGCTTAGGAGAAGCCTGCACGGCCCGTACCACCAAACCTCTCCCCGCTTCCCTCGTCCCCGGCTGTGTAACGGCGCCAACCGGGGACCCATCCACAGCCCCCACATCGCGTGTTCCAATGAGAGGGACAGGAGCTACACCGAAGAACAAAGCGGTTATCCTAGATGCACGAGTGTATGAAATCATGACAGATCTAATAGACTGCTCGAAATTTTACACTGTGGGGGCCACGAATCTAACACACAAGGATGGGAAACCACCAAAAGCAGTGCCGTTTATTCACAGAATACACCTGCATGGCCCGAAGGGCAAAATAAACAGGATGAAGAGTATCTTTGACGACGGCGCCATGATAAACGCCATCGACAGCGACATCTTCAATGTCATAAGCCACCGACTCACCCCCACCTCCCCATCCCCAAGACGACTCCGCATGGCCAATGGCTCAATTGTCCCGTCTCAAGGCCGATGGGAAGGCCATGTAACAATTGATGGTGTCGACGTCATAGCACGATTTGAAGTCTTCCCAAGCGGAGGCTCGTGGTCCGTCCTCATCGGCAAGCCGCTACTCATGGCCCTAGAAGCAAGACATGAGTACGCAAATGATACCATCGAACTCCCATCATCGAAAGGGACAATCACACTGGAAAATGAGATCACAAGATTGGACGACGAAGCACGGGAAAAAGCATCAGATGCCCACCTGACGCTCAATATCAAACAGCGCGCAACGCTATGGGGGGATGACAAACCCCCCGCAAGGCAAGTCGCACACGCTATCATACCTCTTGCACCAGATACCAGTGACAAGCACCAGACCACCAAAACACAGCCCACCAACCACGCGTCACCAACTATGCACAAACGCGCCCACCAGGACGAGACTGCGGACCTACCAGAGATAAAACCACACAAAGATCCCTCAATCTACACACAACACACAAACACATGGAAAACAGAGCGCACCAATGAACTCCTACGGCTCGTCAAGATCGGCGAGGACCTCACTGCCAGCGAACATACCAAAGTTGAGGCACTCATCCTTGAATTTGCAGATTGCTTCGCAATGTCCGTTAGCGAAGTCTCGCCGGTCTGCAATGCCACGCACCGACTCAATCTCCCCACTGGAACCAAAATTCCATGGAAAGTCCACCAGCAGCCACTGTTTGGTGACAAACAAGACTATTTCTTCTCGCACATTGATCTTATGCTGAAAAGCGGGATCATTGCTCCTATAGCACCCGAAGATGTCAAGTTCTGCAGCAACACAGTCCTTGCACAAAAAACCCACACAACCAAAGGCCTCTCGCAAGACGAACTCAAACACCGAGTCAACGATGAATGCTCAGCCCACGGTTTCCCGCGCAAATACGACCTCCCACCCCGTGAACCAAACCCCGCACCGACCAAACCGCCCTCAAAACAAACAAAATGGCGCATCTGCCAAAGCTTCAAGGCACTCAACGACATCACAACGGTCCCACCAATGCCGCAAGGCGACATACGTGCAAAACAACAAGCGCTGGCAGGACATCGGTGGGTCACTGTATTCGATTTTGCGTCCGGATTTTATGCTTGCCCCATAGCGGAGGAGGACCAACCCTACATCTGCTTCTATGTAGCCGGGCGTGGTTACTACAAATACCTCCGGATGCCGTTTGGACTCACTGGCGCACCATCCCGCTTTGCCAGCATGACTGCAACTGCCCTAGGAGACCTCGTAGGAACCCTATGTCAACTATTCGTGGACGACGGAGGTGTCCCAGCCGACAACTTTGACGATGGCATGGCCGATCTCCGCACCCTCCTCCAACGAATCCGCAACACAGGCCTTTCCCTCTCTGCCGCAAAAACAGAATTCTTTATGACCACTGCAAAATTCGCAGGCGAAACAATAGGCCCCAACGGTGTAGGCACAGACCCATCCAAGATATCCGCAATTGTCAATTGGCAAACACCCACCACATTAAAAGGTCTGTCTGGATTCGTTCATCTGGGCAACTATTACCGCTTGGTATGCGCAGATTACGGCCACATCGCACGCCCCCTCACAGATCTCATTCGCAATGCCTCTATCCCAACGGGGAAGGGCAAATTTGCTCACCAGAGAGCACTCCACGACCATTCACTTGAAGGCCTATGGACACCAGAACACCAGAAAGCATTCATCGACATCAAAGCCGCACTCACCTCCGCACCCGTACTCCGATCCCCTCTATTTGATGGCCGCACCTTCACCATCACAACCGATGGGTCAAAACATGGATTTGCCGGAATCTTATCTCAGCACCATGAAACAACCCTCCCCAACGGAAAAACGGTGACACGACGTCACCCCATTGCATTTGCATCTAAACGAACATCCTGTGCTGAAGAACGTTACAAACCCTTTCTTTCCGAATTCGCAGCCCTAAAGTTCAGCCTCGACAAGTTCTCCGACACAATATGGGGCTCACCAATTGAGATCGAAACAGACTGTCAAGCACTCCGGGACTTCCTCCTCAGTGACAGCCTGAATATCCACCATGCCCGATGGCGCGACGGCGTCCTAGCCTACAAAATCCGAACAGTACGCCACCGGCCGGGAGCTGGCAACCCTGCAGATGGCCCAAGCCGCATGTTTGACTCAGGCTTCCAGACAGAAGGCGACGGAGCAGACTGGTCGGTGGGACAGGACTGGGAGAAATCATCCGGTCTTGTCCACGACCTGTTCCTCACAACCGTCGACTCAGACATACAATGCCTTCGGGAACGCTTCGCAAAAGAACCACTCTTCCGCGAAGTTATTGATGCGTTACAAAACATAGATCACACAAGCAACGTGCAAACACGAAGACGCGCACGCCACCGCGCACTAGGTTACATGATTAAAGACGGGAAACTCTGGCGAGTAGGAAACGGGCGCTCACCGCGTGCACGGCCATGTGTCGAATGCGTCCCCCGCTCAGAAGCAGTCACATGCGCAGCCGAGGTACACAGCCAACTGCACTTTGGCCGCGACCACATCAAGCTACAACTACTTGACACCATCTGCAGCCCGCAACTTGACCAGTCAATCACATCAGCAATTGCGGAATGCGCGCAATGCAAAAACTTCGGAGGTATGCACCTCCACTCTCTCCTAGAGCCCATCACCCGCCGTCACCCCTTCGAGTTACTCGTTGCAGATTACCTCTCCCTGCCGAAAGGCACCAACGGATTCCATACAGTAGGCCTATACCTCGACACATACTCACAACGCATCTGGGGATTCAAATACAAAACACACGGAACGGCAAAAACCACAGTATCAGGACTCACGACAATCACAACAGGCTGGACCAAACCCGATACATTCATGACTGACGGCGGCTCCCACTTCAAAAACAGCAAGGTCACAGCATTCTGCAAAGAACGAGGCATCAAACATGAAGTCATAGCAGCATACTCCGCGTGGATCAACGGCCTCGTCGAAGGTACAAACAAGATACTACTAGGACGCCTCAAATGTTTGTGCAGCCCTGAACTGGGCGAAGACGAGTACATCGATGTCAAACCCGAAGACATACCAAAATCCTGGCCAAGATACTTTGATCAAGTCATTGAATGGCTCAATAATCGCATCCTCCCAGCCCTGCACCACACCCCCAACAAACTCGCACTAGGCTTGATCATCAACAGCCCCAAAACACCCTCGGATGCCACTGAAACCCCGCCAACTGTCGGCGAAATAGAACGACAACTAGCCTACACGAAACAGCAGCGCCTAGACGGATACGCGCTTACTGTCGGCCATGCACAAAAAAGAAAAGCGGTGTTTGACAGACGCGTAACCGCAACCGCTCCAGGTGAAGTTATCTTTGCACGACTTGATCTTGTTCAGATCCACAAAAACGCCCTAGACCTCACAATGTCCACAGCCAGCAAATTACTTCCAAAATGGTCCCCACCACGACGGGTCCGCAGCCGAATCCTCAACTCCTACACCCTCGAAGACCTCAACGGCAACCTCCTTCCCGGGAAATTCAGCTCACGACGACTCTGAAGATTCACACCACGCATTGGCACCAAACTGTCACTCGACCAGATAACGTTACTACAGTACAAACAAGACCACCCTGAAGAAGAGAACACCGACGACCCCATCCTACCTCACAAAACCACCGGAAACACAGAACTGGACGAAGACAACCCGGCCGACGAACCCCCAGACAAAGACGACCCAGACAGACAAGACGACCCCGACAGCGAAGGCGACGACGAACCGGAAGAAACAGAGAACGAGGACGAAACACCACCCAACACCAGACAAACCCTGCGATCGGGACACGTTCTTCACGAGCAGACGACAAGGACGTCGCATTTAGAAGGTGGGGGGCACATGGAGTAGTGGAACTCCATACCAAGGGAGGAGAGGTGGAGACAGAGAACAGGAAGGGAAGACGGAGAGACGGAGACGAAGGGCAGAGACGGAGGCAGAGACCGGAGCATCGAAAGAAGCCACAGGGTTAAGGTCAGCGTAGTAGACAGCCTGTAGCGCCAGCGCACCACACACATCACCACTGCGTCTCCATCTTTGGCTAGTCCATCGTCTTGTGATACCGTCTTTGTGTGTCCATTTCCCTAGGAGACCCTTCATTGCTTTTGGTCCTTTGTCCAAGAGCTTCTTGAGGGAGACATCCACTAGCAAATCATGTTCAGAGCGTGAGTGTCGAATGAGGGAGAGAATGTCCGAGGATACGATTTCTGTTGCCTTGACGTGTATGCTTTCGCTAGAATCTACCAAGGTTTTGCTGGACTCAGTGAAAAGTCTGGACGGGAGCAGAGTCTGTGCTTTGTTATCAGATTCCACCCCCTCACTAAGGTCTGGACGCCTGGACAGAGCATCAGCGTAGTTAGTCGTTCCAGCTTTATAGCTGAGCTGGAAGTCAAATCTGGACAAAAACAGACTCCAGCGCGCTTGTCGCCTTGATAGGTCTCGCGCCATCTGAAAGTGTTCCAAGTTCTTGTGGTCTGTCCAGATCTCAAAGGGGTGTCTAGCGCCTTCCAGGTAATGTTTCCAATGTTCCAGTGCCTTGATGATTGCAAGGAGTTCGCGATCATGTACGTCGTAGTTCCTTTCGGGCGGTGAAAACGAGCCCGAGAGGTACGCCACTGGGTGCCAGTCATTATCAGGTCCTTCCTGTAAGAGGACTGCACCATATGCGGAGAGGGAGGCGTCGGTGACAAGCCGGTATGGGCGCATTGGGTCGGGGTATATTAGGACGGGTTGACTGATGAAGGCTTTTTTTAATCGATCAAAAGCCTGTTGGCAACTCGTTGTCCAGTCCCATTTCGTGTCCTTCTTGGTGAGATCATGTAGGGGTCGCGCGATCAAGGAGAACTTGTCAATGAATCACCGATAGAAATTCCCTAGACCTAAGAAGGAGCGGATGTCTCGGACTGTGCGAGGGATGGGCCATTCCTGAATTGCTTCAATCTTGGAGTCCTCCATGGCGACGTGATCTTTTGAAATCGTGTATCCCAAGTAGTTTAGCTTTTCCTTGTGGAGCTCTCATTTCTCTGGTTTGAGATACAGATCATTGTCACGCAGGATTTGGAGGACTCGGCGAACAATCACAATGTGTTCTGCCGTGGTCCTTGTGAAGATGAGGATGTCGTCCATGTATACCGCAATTTTCCGGGCCAGTATGAGCTCTTGGAAGATCATGTTCATCATGGCCTAGAAGGTCCCTGGAGAATTGCACAGCCCGAAGAACATTACTGTGGGTTCAAAGAGTCCCAAGGGCGTTACAAACGCCGCCTTGGACTCGTCCCCTTCTTTGATGCGCACATTGTTATATCCCCACCGAACATCCAACTTTGAGAATACCGTTGCCCCTCGAATAGTATCCAAGAGTTCTTGGATCAGAGGCAAGGGGGTGACGTCTCGAATGGTGTGCTTATTAAGGTGGCAATAGTCCTGTACCGGGCGTAGTTTTCCATCCTTCTTGTTTATAAAGAAAAAGGAGGCTGCGCTAGGTGCTGTCGACCGACGTATTGTCCCTCTAGAAAGGTGCTCCTTGACGAATTTTCCTAGCTTGTCGTGTTTATCTGGGCACAAGGGGAATATCCTTGGAGCTTGGGGTTTAAACGACGGTTTGAGATTTATTGCGTGGTCCCAGATTGTGTGCTTGGGGAGCCGTTGCGATCGTCTCTCGCTGAAAATGTCGAGGTAGGAATGATATTCTGACGGTACGCGGTCCTTTAGATCGGTCGCGTCGATTTCCTCCTCTAAGTCTTCGTCAAAGCTAGCGAACCCCAAGGGTTCGGGAGCTACCTTCCTGATGACGGGTTCTTCTCCACTATCCGTTGCGGAGGAGTCAAACAATATTTGCGCCTTTTCGGCGGCTTTCCTTGAAGCTTCGCCCTGAGCGCTCTTTTCCAGAGTTCGCTGGTGTTCCTTCCCTTCGGCCTTTCGTTCCTCGAGCCATTTCCGAGCTTTGCTTTGTCGGGATTTATGCTCGAGCGCTTCCAAAAGCCGGGACTTCCATTCCTTCACTGGGACTTGACGCCATTGTTCTTTAGTCCAAGTCCACGAAGGTCCTACCGGCCCAGAGACAAGATGCGGTTTCGTCCGCTGAGGAACCTTGTTGCCGTGTAGTTTCGTTAGCCATGCCTTCTTGGTAGGCTCTTCCCTTGCCTTGGTAAAACCGTATGGTTGTTGGCAGTCTTCGGGGCATTGATCAAAGTGTACCTCACGGTGCCTCCACCCGATGGAGGGGTCATGGTATTTCAGCCAATCCGTTCCTAAGAGCATGTCGTCTTTCCCTAGATTGGTGATGAACATCTGGACGCGTTCAGTATGGGTTCTCCCCCGTCTGTCTTTGACGGTGAGATTCGCGTCTAAACCTTGTCAAATGAGGCCTGCCTTGTTGACGGTGTCATCGACATTGCGAACGCGGATAGGGCGGTTTAAAGGGTAGGTCGGAAGGTTGTGCTTTCGTACCCATTGTTCGTTCACCAAGATCCCTTCACAGGCTGAGTCGATGGCGGCCCTGGCTCCAGCGCTTCTTCCTCGAGTTGTCAATCGCACGTCAAGTCGAATGGGGGTAATGATGTGGCTGCTCATTGCTCCGATTTAAATACATGACGGGGAATCGTACTCGGGTTTTCTTGACCCCCTCTCTTCGGCTGGTGAAGGAGAGGTCAGGAAAAATCCACTGTTAGATCCGTCAACATCTGTTTGGCCTTTACTTCCCCTACTTCTCTGAAGAGCGCTCGGACGCCATTAATATCACGGATGGGTCCGTTGCCTTGTCGTCCGTTAGGTGGTACGTAGCGCTCTCCATTGCTCTGGCGTGGTCCTCTGCTCCTTGAGGGAGGGTCCTCACGTTCCATTGGATGACTAGGTTGTGGTACCCGACCGTGGTGGCCATGAGAACTCCCCTCCTCCAATCCTCTATGAAGTCCCGCATTGTCTCCCAGCGGGGATTCTTGCTCGTCTTCATCCTCCAAGTCTGTAGCGCGAGTTTGTCTACTTCCTCCACGTAGCAGTCTGCGCGGATATCCTCGAGACGGTTGAACGCTTCTACGTGGAGACCGGCAGTCAGCTATCCCATGTCCTGCCTTCCCACAATTATAACATGAGAAAGGGGCGGGATTCTTGCCATCGTACACCCGCTTATTTCTGTTGGCGTTTCGCTTTCGCGAGGCGTCAACGTCCATGTCGACCGCCTGGTTATTCATTCTGCAAGGTGCTGTGGTGGAGTTGTAGCGGAGAGCGGGTTGGAGGTGAAAACAATTGATGAAATCGCTTCGGAATGAGGTGGAGTTGGCGAGGATTGCCTTTTGAGCACTTCGGGCTCTCAGCCGTCCGTCTACTTCACAGGCGGTATTGATCCAGTCTTGGATCGTGTCGTTCGGCGGTGTTTCCTTGTCATAGATCTTGTCCATGACCTTCGGGTTGAGCCCTCTCTGGAAGTAAGGAACTTGTTCCTTGTCAGTGATGTCGGCATCGGCGGCTATAAGGGCAAATTGATTGGAATATTCGTCCACCATCATCTTCCCTTGAGAGAAGGACATGAGAGCACTTCGGGCCTTGTCCGTGAGATTCGTCTCCTTGAATTGAAGTCTAAACTTTACAAGGAAGTCAGCCCAAGTCCCGAGGTCTTGAGGTGGTTCTGCCCCAACTGTCTTCTTTAGGAAATTTTCTGCCCATATGCCGGCTGTTCCATATCTCATGCACGAGAGGGCGAGGGAAACTTTGTCTTCATCCGTCTTGTATCGGTCAGATTCCACTGTGAAAAGGAGGAGGCAATTCACGATAAATTTCTGTGATCGTGTTCTGTCTCCGTCGAAATTATCGGAGAGTCTAAGCTTGCCCCTTCCAGATGATACTGTTGTGGGGGGAGCTGCTATATCTGTCATATTGTTATTATGTTTGCTGGTTTGGGTGTTGATCGGTGTTTGAATATCCGAGGATTCGGACTCGGATGTTCCTTCTTCTTCCTCCGATGTGTCCGGGATTTCCGGTTTGGGGTTCCTATACTGGGGTGGCTCTACCCAGTCTTCTGCTATTTCGTCCCAAGCCCACTCAGCTTCTGTTCCGTCTTCTCTTGTGAAGAAATATTGTCCTTCTCGGTATGAGCAGTTATCAAAGTTTGGAGGGGCTAATTGATTGGTGTCGGAGTAATACCAATGGTTTCCCCTTTGATGGATAGGACGATTATCTTGTCGGAGTTGGTTGTGGGTTTGTCTAGTGCCTGGTGGGTATCCTAGGCCTAGGTCTTGCTCCAGGGTATGTAAAGTAACACTCTTCGGTGGGGGTCTATGCCACCGATGAGGGTTGTGAGAAAGAGTGTGGCAGCAAGCAAAGTGTGGTGCAAGGTAGGGGTAAGGGCGAGTCTATTCTAGTGTTACGAACTGCTCGTTCGATAACCCAAGAGTAACAGGTTCTTCCCTAGGTCGCACGATGGACTGAGTGGTGGGGGTGGTCTCGACTGTATCAGACAATGATACAGGAAGGAATAATGTTGATTCTACCGCAGCAAGACGGTAGGGAAAGAGGATTCTGTATGCGAAGATACAGAAAGAACAAGGAGAATAGACTGAAGATCCTCAGCCTATCCTATGGGCCTTATATACTGTATAGGGTATAGGGTAAGAGTCCGTGCTTCTCCGGGTACCCATCCCAGGAGAGCTGTGGTCGCCGTCTCTTTCAGCCGGCGCCTACTCTTGTACTTCTCCAGTCGCACCTATCCATCCTGGTGCGACGAGGTGCTTACCCATAAGCCCTAAGCCCATGGCATGTGAATGCCTATCTTATCAATCCACTGTACCCATGACCCTTCCCATATACCCTATACCGATGTCTTGAAGAACCATGGGTCCAGTCGGTTCATAAGGACATGCCGAATACCTTGATGTACGCTCCGTAGTGGAGCCGCCTAGCATGTGATGCTTGGACCATCGGATAGACCAGCCCCGACGGGCTCTGATCGGTCAAGTCATAACAGCATGCTTACAATGGTCACCAGGCGGAGATGCATCAAATCCTCATTGACCATGCCATTGGGCTGGAGATTGATATATGGATAGGAGAAGAGATCACAGAGTTGGTAGGTGTTCAGTTAGCCGGATATAACTCTCACGTGAACACATGTCTGCCAGAGACAGCTGGTCATGGCCGGATATATTTGGTGCAACCTATATACAGGCTGGATTACTTAATAACAGCCTACAGACAGCCCGATATGACACTGAAAGCTCCAAAAATATGCACCCACCAGGGATTGAACATAGCAGCAGCAGTGCACACACACATTACACATGATCTGACTACTTAACCACTGCACCAAACAGGGTATAATAAAATGGACTGCTTGGTAATACATATACGCATAAATCTGACTTGTGAATATTTCTGGACATTGCTTGGTAGGCAAAAAAATGGATTTTGAGTTACTTTCCACTCATTAAAGAGTGGTCTGGAAATGGATGCACATTGACTGATCTTCCTAAATCAGGCTCATATCTTTCAGAACACAATACATATCCCCATAAATCTGACTTGTGAATAAGTTTTTCTCAACATTGCTTGGTAGAGACAAAAAAAAATCAATTTTGGGTCACTTTCCACTCATTAAGAAGTAATCTGCAAATAAATGCACATTTACTAATTCTCCTAAAGCAGGCTAGTATCCTTCAGAGACTGGGAAGTGGCCTAAAATCAAAGTATCTTGTTTTCTCCAAGCAATGAGCACAAAATTCGCAAAGTTGCATTCATGCAGATATGTACAGCCAAGCAGGTAATTCTCACGTGGTCTCTTTAGTGTAGTGGTTAAGTAGCTGGAGTTGTGGCTTGTGATGTGGTGCATGCATGGGCTCTCGAGTTTCAAACCCGTGCCAAACCATGATTGTTTTCATTCATTTGGGTCAAATACGGAAGCTTGTCAGAGATATCCAGTTGTGACCGGGCCGTCTCCGGCAGACGTGTGTTTACGTGAGAGTTATATCCGGCTAACTGAACTCCCTCAGAGTTCTTTGAGGATGTCGAACGCGGCAAGGCCGGTGTGGTGAGTAATGAAGTGCGTATAGAGGCTGATGTGGTCGTTAGCGCGGACGGTGTGAGGAGCAAGGGGAGGACTCTTGTTCTAGGGAGTGCTTTGCTAATGCCCAATTCTACTATGTATGACACTGTCATTTCTATCTCCAGGGACACGAAGACAAGGCCATGTCATCCGGATATGCGATCTATCGAACCTGGTTCAACGCGAAGGAAGCAGGAATCGACAAGGATCCCTTGACTCAGTTCTTGGCAACCGACGAAGATCTCTTGTACGGCTGGTTGGGTAAGTTCATGGTTGCCTATTTCTCACTTGTCTTGGAATTATGGAATATCGGTTGTATGTGACAGGACCAGACGTCCACCTTCTGGTAGCTAACACCAGAAGAGGGGAGACCGTGACTTGTGTTTTGACTCACAAGTAAGTGCGCCTCTCGCACACCCTACTTGATTCTCTGCGCGCCGCAATATTGACCTCGCTATGTTGCGATGATCAATTTGTAGGGATAACGCAGATGTCAGCACTCGTACTCAGTTCGAAGGGAATAAGGATGACGTGCTCGAGATTGTCAAAGACTGGGACCCTCGCTGCAATGCGATCTTGTCTAAAGCGCCCTCGTTTGTCGACTGGAAGATTCTCTACCGTGATCCACTTCCGACTTGGGTCAGCCCCGGCGCGAGGATGGTTCTGATTGGGGACGCGGCTCACACATTCCTTCCGTGAGTAACGATCAATTATTCTAGGTCGTCCGTTTGAGGTCCTTCATCTGTGTTCCATAAATCAAACCTGACACTGCCTCTTAGTTTTAGGACGAGCATTCAAGCTTCAAGGCGGGTCGCAAGCAATAGAAGATGGCGTTACGCTTGCCTCTGTACTGCAAATAGCTGGTCGGGACCATATTCCTCTTGCCTTGCAGACATGGGAGCACCTTCGGTGCGTATCTTCTCATTCCCGCATTCTTACTCTACACTCACTTTACCCTGTCCCTTTTGCATGTCGCAATGGTTCGAACAGATATCAACGTGTGTGCCATGCTCAACTCTTAGGGTTCGATACGCGCACCAGGTGGCATAACTTGACCCTCGAATCGCGAGGGGATGAACTCAATGCGCCGCGCCCAGAATGGTTGGTCAACTTCGACGCAGTGCGCGACACCTACGAGCGGTGGGCTCAGGTCAGTGAGAAGATCAAGACAAAGGGATACACGTTACCTGAGTTGCCGGCATGAACAAGAGCAGCGGGGTCGTGGGAATAGCTAAATAGAAGGTAGCTCGTTTTATATATTCTCGTTTTGTACATTGGTTTGGCTATAGACTCAATAGGCGTCAACCGATTTTGCCTTAAGGAGGTGCTTCTACATATCAAAATTGGTGGGGCTCAAAAACGTTGGAGCCCGCTACGACCTAAATCCTGTACAATAACAGCACTTGCTCCATCCTGAAGGTCGGGCGGATTTCGTCCATTCATTATGAGTTTGAGGATGGCGGTTGGGTGATAAGAGCATGCCTGAGGATGTCGATCTTGAAAGGGGGGAAGATCGTCTATTGGGGATTGTGCCCAGCCTCCGAACGTGACGATTCAGGGGTAGCACATTGAGCAACAAATGGACTTCACCACGGACGGCGACAGAACCCTCGTTGGCATTTGTGCCGTGCGTTTTGTCTGTGATCGTGCGTGATGGGAGACTTGGTGCATTCCTGACTCCGTTTACGTCGAAGTCTTGGGTGGGTGTCCGTGAATGACAAGAGTCCCTGATTTCGAATACAAACGCAATGCATTGCCCTTGGTAACGGAGCCGGATTTCCACTGAATAGCACAAGCATAGAAGCAAAAGTCAGGCGACAGCGCGAAGGGTACGCAATCAAGCCGTGGCGATATTCAGCGTTTCCCAGAGGTTGGTGAATATTTACAGCGGCTGAGGCTGTTCATTCCGTGCAACACTTTCTGTTCCGCTGTACCATGGGACGGATCTTTCGGCGTGTGTCATTACCAGGCACATTGTGGCGAAACGGACGGAGAACACCAGCATTCCTGCACTATTTCTGCTCACAAGAGTCTGTTGAACCAAGAGATTCATACCTCAGAAAGGATACATGGTGCGATGTGAAACATCTCACTCATCTATGCGTGCCTGGATTCAAGCCTTTTGTGACAGTTTTTGCCAGATTCCACACCGCGAGATCGTCATCGGGCTCAATCAAGATACGTCGATGTCGGTCAAATGACGACCAGAACGAAAAAAAGGCAGATGAACTTAATCACATGCTCGTCCCAGCCACCACAAGCTACCACTCACACTGTCTTAGACACTTGTCCTTCGCATCGCACTGTATCATGACCATCCGTCCTTAGTATCGACAACATTGGTGGTTGCCTAAGTTTTAGGAATGTGCATTGCTCTCGAGAATTTTCTTATGAAAAGGATTTGCCATCACCTGCAAGCTGACTTGGCAATTATCAGGATTTCAAGGACATCACGTATTCAAAACCTACCCGCGTGAAGATTGAGGTTGGCTTCTTGTAGCTGAGCGCGACGGGATGAGGTACGAGCATAAGATCCGAGTGGGAGGGAAATTCGATGCAAAGATGGTTAGAGCTTAGATGGCTAAAGAAGAACCTAGAAGAACACGTTCGTCGATAATGACATCCCAGGCCCTCCAAGAACTCTACCGAGAGGATCAAATGATATGCAGATCCTCTATGAATCTTGGACTGATCTACCTCCACGCGATAACATTGAATCCATATACAGTCCATGCACGAGGCAGCACGAGACTCACCTGATCATTACAGCTAGGTTACAGCCCCTTACGCGCTATAGGTCGTGCTGCCCCTGGAGAGTTCGAATGGAATGCAAAGTGGCGCCCGTACGCGTGGGAGCGCCCTGTTTCGTCTGCGTCAAGATTCAGCAACA
This sequence comes from Heterobasidion occidentale, assembly GCA_039111635.1. Taxonomy (NCBI): domain Eukaryota; kingdom Fungi; phylum Basidiomycota; class Agaricomycetes; order Russulales; family Bondarzewiaceae; genus Heterobasidion; species Heterobasidion occidentale. The sequence goes on from JBCAQO010000008.1 coordinate 2,860,397, forward strand.
CTCAGGTGAACGCAACATCCTACTGACCGGCGCTCCACATACACCCACGCGTCGCTGACATCCCGAATTCTGATAGCCGACGCGAGAAAAGGAGACCCGCCCGTCCCCATCGCCGTTGCCGTTGTTATCACCATCGTCCTCAATGCGCATGAGAGCTTAGAAGCGCGTCTCCTGCCCTGACATGCACTCAGGAGTCGCTGCCGATTTCGATGTAAGGTGCCTGGGAGATTGCGTAGGGAGGCAAGTTGAAGGAAGTTGACAAGCGACGGTAAGGACTGAGTACGTACGATTCTCCAACACAACAGAGGTTGAAGAGACGATGAGCTGGTGTCGACGCGAGATCTACCACGCGGCACCATGCGACGTGGAAATCGCCAGATCGCTCATCGCCAACGTGCCGGGTCCAATCGTGCTGACAATCTTTCCCTCCCCGACGCGAGCGACTCCATATACTGATTGCGCGATGCGGAATGCAGTGAATTCTCTAAGGCGCCTTGGGAGGTCTGGGGCGAGCGGCCAAGCTGAAGCAGTGCAGGCGGAGGGTTCCTCTTTTTGGTAGTTCTGCAACCCGATTTAGAATCTTCCGATGATGAGCGTTACGTTGTGTCTGATGCATGTAAGCTGCTGCGCTCCATGTGTGTTCTTCAGCGTCGACATCTAGCTTTGTGGGGAAGATTGATGAAAGCCGCTTGAGCTTCTCCCGCGGGAATCATGAGCACAGAGTAGGTAAATGGGGAGTCATTCTATGGTCATTACGATCATTGAGGTAGGGCTCGGGCACTTCGGCTATTGGACTTCGAGGGAGGACCATCATCATCACGTTGAATTGGCGGGCGCCTGAGAACTAGGGATTGCATGCGTGCGACCATACGTGTGATTGCACCTGTCAATTCGAAGACGATGGAAACAGATGCAGATGGTTGTGCTTCCTCGACAGACCTGGACACCGCGAGCGAGCATGTTTGTAGATAAATGGCAGTGCCTGACGAGTTGCAGGTAAGATGAATCACGAACCGATGCGATCGCACATCCCCCATGTGTTGAAAGGCTTTCAAAAGCAAGGGTATTGGCCCTCTCGATGGTTTTCAGTTCCGAGGCAGCATGGTTCTCCATGAGGTCCGAAGGTGGCGCTGACAGCGGCTGTCCGTCGAGCTCTACCTGAACAATCTGTTGAGGCGATGAAGGATGAAACAAGAGTGGTGCATGTGATACTTTGCCACGCATTCGAGATGCACGGAAATCCCGGCGACGCTCGCACCATTCCAGATTCCAGATGCTGGTCGAAGGTCCTGAAGGATTTGGGGTTTGTGTGGACATAGACCGGCGCGGTGAGTGGCGTGCGCATTCGCACGCCCGTCATCTGAGACGGCGAGTCAGACGTAGCCCGGATGTTGATCGAGGGACGGAGGAGCTATGGGAAGGTCGCCGAGAGAAAACACGAGGATCATGTGTTGACCCAGGGTTCCGTTGATTCCACTTCGACGCCTCGTGGAGGTATCTATTGTCTCGTCGATGCTGACTAGGCATGCAAGTAATTGTAGAGGGACAAAATTTGCTGATAGAGAAGTGAAACCTGCGTCGGAAGGCGGAGCGGGGAGTCAATTACCTGCGTATGTCACGATCTCGGAGAATGTGAAGAACGGAGGATCGGCGCGGAGCGCGGGGAGACTTCATTGTTTTGGGTGGTGTGATTGAAATCTAGGCCGAGCAAAGGTCTGAACATTCGGATTTGTTGCGATTTCTTTGATGCGACAAGGCGGACTCGAGGGGCCTACCGAGCCATGAGATGAGACTGCACAGGTCGAAGGCTAGCTCCCGCGCTTCGCCGAAGATTGAATGAGAGAAAGCTTGAAGCCCGGTGCAGACGCTGTGGAATTCAGTCAATATCAGAAGCAAACTGACGAACAGATGGTGATCTGAAACGAGAGAGTGAAAAGGCGTGGTGGATACAGTTGCGAGGGGTATACAGTAACGCCGGGATGCCGGCGGGCAGCGAAGGTACAGCTCGGCCCGATCAGGATCTAGAGTGAGCGTACTCTTATTATGTAACCCCAGAGGAAATCCTTGCAATTTGAAACCCATTCCGCATATAAGTCCCCTTCGCCCTCTTCCCTCCCTCCACACCACCCACGACGACGAGGAAGCCCCCGACGGCGAAGACGAGAACGAACACAAAATGGACGATCCTTTCACGATGCAGCCTCGGCGGCCTTTCGCCGACCCTCTTGCGCACTATTCCGCCCTGTTCACTTCGGGCCTGCTCTCGCACGATCTTCCGTCTCCCAAGCTTCCGTTCTGGAAGCAGCGCAAGACATCGCTGCCGACGTCAACTCTCTCCGTCGGCACTGCTTTCAGCATTGTGCCATCTCCCATCGAACCTGAAGATTCTTTCTACTTCACTATCAACCCCACATACCGTGATTCTGTCCTAGACGTGCCCGGCGACGCGAAGCCTGACGCAGTATTGGACGAAGGATTGAACTTACACCGTTCTTTCTTGTCCTTCGATCTTGCAGACTCACAATCTACGCGTTATGCGCGTCGTCGGAGCGATGTCAGCTCAATCTTCTTTGCGCCCCCGCCCTCGCCGCGCATCGAGGCCCCGATGCTGGCTATCCCGGAGCCTGAGCCCTCATTCCTAAGTTCACAGTACGTTCACATTTTCTGTCCTCTATACCAGCGTAAGGCGCGCATATACTCACTTTATTCCCAGATCCCGCTCTCCAATGCCCTCCCCCGCCTCATTCCCATTCCACCATCTCCTGCCCCGTAAGCTTCTCTTAACTGTTTTGAAATGCGCATAGATTTATCCATACACCGATAGCTCGCATACACCTCTACCTTCGCCACTACTTGTTGCTCAGCTTTGCCAAGCCCACTCCCGTACGTATGCCTTCCTCCTCAATTATCTTGCTACATATGTTGAACATCTGTCATAGGCCCTACTCTCCGCACCTTCACAACTCGGTGTACGCGCTCTTTCTCCATTACCTTCGCCGCTTCTCTCGGCAACTCCGTACGTAACGTTGAACACCTCTTTAATGTATATACTCATTTTTTAAATTGAAACAGGGCCCATAGTCCGGTACCTTCTCCCCGTCTCCTTTCACCTCTGCAGTCACCTCTCCCGTCGGCGCGTCGCTCATCTCGAGAGCCTCTCCGGCCCTTACCGTTGCCAAAGCCTGCGCCCTCGTCGATTCTTCCCGAGCTCCCGATGGCGCGCTATGGTTCTGCACCGTCCACTCCCATCTCCGCCCCCAAGCGCCCGAACGCACGTGCGCTCACTCCCCTTGTCACTTCGTTTGGTTCCCCGTTGGCCTCGCCTGCGCTTCACCGCTCTCCCTATGTCACCGCACCTGAGCCATCACCGTCGCTTCTCCCATACATCAATTCACCTGTGCCTTCTCCCGGACTCTCACCATTTGTTGCTTCCCATCGTCCCATCGCCCCCGAGCCGACATCTCCGCTGCCGTCCCTCTTTTCTCCCGTATTCAGCGCTTCATCCGTATACTCCCAGAGCACCGGCGCAGCGTCGTTCTATCCCCGCCGCACATCACACGTTTCTTTTGCCTCCAATGTCACTTCCGTGCGCACGCCCAGTAAGCGTCTCGCGAACCGCACAGAGGCACTGGCTGCTCTAGAAGGGCGCATACGCGACCGTGCGCGGTCGCGTGAGAAGGCGAAGGAACGGCGAATTTCAAAGCATAGCGATTTTATGAGCTTGAGCGATGACGAAGAAGAGGACGAGGAGGCCAACATCATGGAAGAGAACGAGGGTGATGAGAAGAGACAGGACCCGCGAGAGGATCAAAAGAGGTCCTTGCCTATGGAGGACGAGGATCGTGTACTTCCCGTCTCGCCGCTTCCTCCAGCACACTCGCCCTTGCCACCTCACTCGCAAGGAAGGCCCCAGGTTCAGGCCCAGGTCCGGCCAGAACCTGCGCAGACACCGCCCCGCGCGCCCAAGGGTCGCAGACGCAGAAGTACGATGGAGTCATGGTTCCCGCTCTCGAATTTCCTTGACTTTCGAGACGACGAGCTAGCTGGCTGGCGCGGTGTTGTCGAAATAGCGAGTGCGCTATGACCGTTGCTGCAGACGACGCCCCTCCCATTCTTCATTCTAGCAGCTTTTTCATTGAGATGTACAACCTGTACATCTTTCCGCCCGTCATGCTCCATCACGATCCGCAAGCTTGTCTTGCTCTCAATCCCAGTTTCTCCGTTCGCTTTTCATGTGCATTACCCTGTTACCCTTCTTACTCGCATATACGCGTCTAACCCACGCAATGATTCTACAGCAGCTTAATACTTTTTTCGGTATGTTTTCTCCTGTTGAACTTTTGACCATCCTTGATTTACGCTACATTTCCATTCACTTCGTCCGTTTACGGTTGACACTGGAACGGTTTGGTATCTGATTATGTGTCATCTCATGCTCTATTTCACATCTCGCTTCGTTCCTCATTAATGCCTCTCCGTAGCGGTTCATTTTCGTTCCATTCCGCTTTATTCTTGGCCTTCTCTAGCGGAAGGACAAACATAGTTCCAAAAAAAAGCCATTCGTCGCTTACCACGACTCTTCCTCCTCGTCCTCTGCTCCTCCCTATCTCCACCTTGTCACGACTTCCTTGCTTGCTCTTTTCTCCCACAGAACAGTCCCTTTTCTTGTCCTATACCCTATCGCATACTCTCGGACACTCTGCACGGACACTGCTCCTCACCGAGCCGAGCTTCATCCCCCGTACTCTGTCATTCTGTATGTGCGGGCTGCCACCGTATACATATCCTTACCTATTCGTACATTATGTTTGCTCCACCCTCGTCTCTCCCTCCCCTCCTTGTACAGTGCACGCTTATAATGCCCTCCTTGCTCTGATTGATCCTATGCTTCCTCGCTCCGCACTGCCCTCCCTGCTTCCCTTCCCTCACGCTTTCCCACGCAGACCGTCATTCCTCCCATGTTATTTGTATCTTACCATTTTTCAATGCACAATTACTGTATGTCTCTTCGATCCGGCTCTTTAGGCTAGTCATTGTAGAGATACCATGCTCCGCTTTATCCAGCTTCGCGCACGGGTCGCGCTGCGAGCCGTGTTTTGTTGTTCCATCGTGAACCTGCTAGCTAGTTCATCAAGCAAGTCACAACTGCAGGACAGCTAAGCACATCAAAGTGGCTTTGTGATATGGTTCATTGTTGTGATGCACGATGCTCTGGGCGGATGTGACCATCCTGATGTTCACGACTACTACTACGGTTGCTGTATATAGACGATGAGCGCTCCTAGACTGCGTTGCCCTAGCGCTCAAGTGCTCAGGGTAATCACATCAAATTCGAACAAATCAGATGGTAGGAGGAGCGGACAGGCCTTTCCCGTCTCCCATCAACGTACCGCGAATCGCGCGAGATGGGCAGCGCCCAGCTCTCAGTGGAGACCGAGCGTGTGGGAGTTGCACTACGTCAATGTATTTTTAGAACCCGCCTTGACATCAACACGGGGCGCGGAAGGTTCCAACGCGGGCTCAGTCTATCGAATGGATGCTATAGTAGAGCGCTAGTTACTTAAAAGACCCTTCCTGCCCTATGTTCAGGCATCGATGCTGTACGAACGGGTGATTTAGGCGATGAACTGCGGCATCGCCTTGCTTTGGTTCTTATTGCTAGCTTGGGAATCGGACCGTGATGTCGATGCCAAGTCTCGAATGTGAGCCAACCGGGTGCAGCTCGTCGATGAGGCGTGCTAATCTGCTCCGAGGGAGTAAGATTGGAATTATATGTGTCACGGGGCAGGAAACGGGTGAACGTGTGGGTGGGACAATGTGAGCGGCTCCTGATGAGGCGATGCCTGGGATGTTCGACTACAAGTTTGGGGTATCCATACGTGAACGCGTTATTGATAGAGCTGGAACTGAGCGCTGAGGGTGCACGTCAAGATCAAGTTCCTGCCACGCCGTGGCGTATTCTATACGCGTTGAATGCTCATCAGCTCAACTATCAACCGAACCTGTACCGACTCAGTATCCGGTGCTGCCCAGATGCTGATCCAGGCCACAGAAATGATCTTCCTGACGAAGGAAGCCTGTAAAAATTCAGATCGCAGTCCGACAATCACAAACCGGGTCAATGCCCAGTGAGATGCCGCGTGAATGCAGAGTCGACTTCGCAGGTGTAACAGCCTCTAAGATCTGTGCCATGAGCCCTTGATGCGATGAAGATGGGAAGATGAAAGCTCCTTGAAAAAAGTATATTCTGAAAATTGAACGACTGGATGGGCAGTGTCAATGATAGAATCAAATCACGCAAGAATTTGGTCATAGTGATACCGTGGGGAAGGGATTTATGCTCTCTAGAGAGTGAAAGATGATGTTTGCTGATCTCCCTGTACAAAACGCTTACCATGAGGCTTTGAGGTCGAACTACTTCAAGTCACATCCAAGTGCAAGACCACCTTCCGAATTCCCTGACATACTTGAGGTAAATATCCAGTCGAGGCGGCCTATCGCATGAGGTGCCTTTTCCTGAAGAAGTCTAAAGAAGTCTAGGACGTTAAGTTGAGAGGAAACGGATGCATCGAACGTCGTGGAAGGAGAGCAAGAGACTGCAATAATGACATAATAGTCATGCCTGATTCGGGCATTGCCGAGCACACCACCACGGCGGTCGTGCGAAAGCTATCGACTGTCTTACCACCGTCCAATTCCATACGCTTTTCCTTGCGACGTTGAGTCTGCTCATTCTGATGCTGCTCAATACGTACGCGATGTGGTTAATGTTGGTAGGCATCCCAAACTTTGAGTGTTGAATTCTTGTGTTTTCTCGCTCCATCTTCACGTTCGAGAAACTTCTGCGTCTGGATAATTCTAGACCACTAAAGTTTCTCCTGGAGTATCTAGGATGAGGATGTGTTGGAGGTAGTCGTCTGTGACGCAAAGACATTCTTGGAGAGTTCCACAAGCTACTAGGGCCTCTTCATCCCATCCGTATATAAGCGCACTATGGTCTGCTTCGCCTCTTCAGAATCATCGAAAACAACACTAGTCGCGCTACAAACACTTCCGCTTTACTACCTCAGCTCTGAATATGTCGCTCACCCACTTCTTCTACGAGCCTTTCTACTCGCTCTCTGACTTTGACCGGCTCTTCGAAGACGCGTTCAACGCTCGCACGGACAATCAAGTCCAGAGGCGTGCTCAAGGCGCCCAATCTAGCCTGACCTCAGGCACGTTCCGCCCTCGGTAAGCACATCCCATTCCCATCGAATTCGGACTCCTCAAACCAGGAACTGACCACGCCGCTGTGACAGAGTTGACGTGCACGAGGACAGAGCCGCGAACACCATCACCGCGACGTTCGAGCTGCCCGGCCTCAAGAAGGAGGATGTGCAGATCGACGTGCACAACGATCGGCTCACTGTCTCTGGTGAGAACAAGATCAGCTCAGAGCGCACCGAGGACGGCTATGCCATCCGCGAGCGGCGCTACGGCAAGTTCTCCAGGACGCTCCCGCTGCCTGAGGGGATCAAGGTAAGCCCTAATTTTCCGATTCATCATGTGACTGAACAAATATCTAACGGACGTTTTTGCTCACAGAACGAAGAGATCAAGGCATCGATGAACGACGGTGTTTTGATGGTCACGTTCCCCAAGTCCGCGCCTGAGGCTTCCCCAAAGAAGATCACCATTGCTTGAAGGATCTCAACAGACCAAAGTCACACCCATCCGAATGCTGCTGTGAAATCTATGCTTGCTGTTGTTGTTGTCATTGTAGGATATGTGATGTTGTATGTTCAACCGAGTTGAAAGGAGAAATGTAACAATCGTCAATTTGGATTCCATATCGATTGTCCGAGCAAGATGATTGTAGCATGAAATGTGATTTGATGATGAAAGTTCGATGGTATTTACAAGCAGTACAAAGCCCATAAGAGTACAATAAATAGAGGCAAAGATCATGCGTGTGTTGAATGTATGTGGGCATAAGTGACCGAGTGCTGTGCATCGCAGCCGCGATAAACTGCGCAATGCACGTAGTCCCGGGCCCTAAGGCCGTCATGTAAACACTGTGCAGGAGATGCTAGCGACTTGCGCAAGAACCGGCACTGCTCCTCATTGCGAGCAAGATCCGTAATCCAATCACCACTTTATACGGTCGAAGAACCCCGAGACGCCCCCGGAAGTTTGTCTGGGCGCGGAAGTAGAAGGAGGCGGAGGAGTGCGGCGTATAAAGCGGGATTGTTCAGTTGCGCGGGAGAAGGCGCAGGGTACGGGCCTGCTCTGTGCGCTGAGTTCTGGTTTGAAGGCGTGTGTGCGCGGGAGTGTGGGCGGCGGGGAGGTGTTGGAACCTTAAGCGTAGAGCCTTGCGGAGACGGGGAAGCGGGGGGACGAGCTGTGTCGCAGAGAATCAGTCGACGTGCCAAATCCACTGAGAAGAACCATGTACGAGGAAACCCGAGGGGGGATGTGTAGATGCTTACAGGGTTTTCCCTTTCCTTTGGAGATGGTATCGGGATAATGGGACTTGGGGCGTTCTGGCAGGGCTTTGGGGGCGGGAGGGGGCGCGTGAGCGCTACTAGTTGATCGGGGCTGGAGCTCGGGCATGGGTATTTTACTGAGATGGATAGTGAGGCTGCCGGGAGGACTGTATTCCCTCTTCGGCGCGTCTTTGCCCTTGGCCTGGGGATCGTCCAAGACGATGCGTCGCGGGCCTCCGCGTGGCGGTAATGATGACGCTGAAGGGCGGTCGTAGATGACATATTGGTGCAGCTCTGTATCGCATGCTAGACCTGGATGATATGTATATGATATTGAGAATCTAGAAGTGATGTTTTTGATATGATGCCTACCTCGTTTATGTCGGATCCGCTTGGTCTCTTCCACAACTTGTAATACCTTTGGAACATCCGCCGCCGAGGATGAGTGTATGGTGACGAAAAGCATTGCTTCGTCCTTGAATTGGTATGATCATCACGAAATAGCAGGCGCGGTGGGACAAAGCACCAGCATGGGCACACCGAGCGTACCTCGAGGAGATTCATCGCGTACTGCGCGTAGTCGCTCACCTGCCCCTCCTCTTCCACCGAAATATCGTTCACCTCGCCACGCACCGCGTGCATCTCCGCGATGCGGTCGACGCCAGTCTTTGGTGCGGGCTTAGGTGGGGGAGGCGGGGCGGAGGCTTGTCGAGGCAAAGATGCCTCTATGATTGCAGGGATCTGCTCTGGTAAGGGTGTGTGGTAAGAGTCGTTCAGGTCGTGGAATGTTAGAAGGGCTGTAAGGAGGGCGATCTCAAGGCCCTTGCGATCGTTGATGTCGAATCTCATGAGTGGAAGGCAGGAACGTCTGAGGGGGCAGAGAGGTATGAACAGCGAGAAGACGACATACCTATTGAGATTGTAGTCAAGGATCTGAACAGCAGCCGTCTTCAGTTTCCCCGGAGGTTCCTTGGTCACCGCGACGAGGACAGGAGGATCTGGCTTGCGAATCATGAAACACTCTTCACGCTTCCACTCGAATTCATGTCTAGATCCCACCAGAGAATCAGCTCAATCGAGGAGTGGTAACGTTGCAGAAAGTCTGGGCGAAGTGCTACTACTCACTCCTCCCACTTGAAGCTCCACTTGAAGGAGAGGGTGCCGATGGACTTGAGCTCTACAACCTGGGACGGGTTGTGCAGCTCGATGATCTTCTGCTTGCTCGTCGCGGAGGGCGCGGTAGCGGATGCGAGTAGCGACTCTGACAGTGGCTCTGATGGGGAATCCGTTCTGTCTGATGAATTTGGAGAGATGAGAACAGACGCACCGTACACGTTGATCCTGTAGAGTGTCCCTGGTTCTCGCTCCTTCCGGTAGTGCACGGTCCCTTTGGGGTCTACCAAGTCGACGACTGAGGGGTGTTCAGCGTTCGGGGTGACATTGAGGGTGAACAGGTTCTGGTCAAGGCTCATATTCCGCAGTGTGAGGGTTAGAGTCGATTTCGAAGAATTTGTAGGGAGTTTTCTCCTGCTCTCAGGGTCGATATATTCGCACACCTACGGCTAGCTTCGAATGCAGAGAGCTGCGGTTTGATGTAGTCTGAGGAGGTGGGGCAAGGACATAGGCTCGTACTCTGTGCAAGAGCGGTGAGCGTACGCCGGTGCCTGAATCTTGTCCACTCATCCTCTCACCTCCATCCATCTCCGGCCCACCGCATCATATTAGATATATGTCTCTCGAGTAGACGCAACCTCAATCCACAAAAAAAGTCATTCTTTCGGCCTGGAGAGCATCTGCTTCGTCATTCCAGCACGGAACAACCGCGTATATGTAGCGCACTACGTCCATTTTTCACCTAAACGACTGTGAACAATAGGTGCGTCGTATATTTCCGTTCAAGAACCAGATTAACTGTTCTGTTCATTCAGATATGTACTACTACCTCTCATTTCTTCGTCCACCACCCCTGCAATCTTCCCTGTCCGCACCTATAACCATAACGCCCCAAGTATCAAATGACCTTCGCACAGAACCTTTCCTCGACCCCCTCGACATTTTTTACTTCTGGACTCTCCCGCCCCCCGCATCTCCAACACCCCTCTCAACGCCCGTGAAATTGACCACATGGCGCAGCGCGAACGCGTACAAAGAACTCTCTATCCCCCCACCCCCGCGTGTGCGCGATGGAACGCGCTTGTGCCTCGTGCTCACCACATCTCCCGCGATTCAGCCATCTCCGAGCAGATAGACCTTCGCACGCACTGCACGCGCAACTCGGCCCCCTTTCCCGTCTCCTCGCTCCCGATCGCGTTCTCCCTGCGCACGCCAAAAGGGAAAGTCCCAAAGCAGGAATCGATCATGCGCGCGTTCCGTTTCTCCGATGCAGAGGGATCGCTCGTGAGGGTGCGCGAACAGACTTCGTTCGATCTCGATAAGGTGAGAGCGTTTACGATTTCAGGGTTCGTTTCTTTCGGATGGAGAGTTAACGTGGTCTAGGACCTTGTTAGAAATTGTGGGACAGCGGAATCGGACTGAGCGCCTGGCTGACGGAGGTGCACGCATCGAGTGCCCAACCCCAAAATCCGAAGACACATCCTTTGGTAAACAAAGCGATGACCATCCTCTTCAAAAAGGAAAATTGCGAAATCATCGAGCTAGGTGCGTATCGTGTTCTACTTACGTGCGACGCGCAACAGGCTTCTGTACCATCGGACTGCCGGCACTGACATGTTCACTTAATTTCGAAATAGGTGCCGGAACTGGAGTCGTCTCCCTCACTCTGGCTGCCCTGCGATCCGCGGACGCCTCCCTCTCTGAATCTCCAGCACGTATTCTCACCACAGACCTTCGTAAGTCACCCATCTTCTCATCACTACTCAGCTACTCAAAGCAATTCTAGCGTCGTCCATGGAGGTTATGGAACACAATATCACACAAAATGACTCACTGTTCACGGCTCAGGCTCCCGTCGCACTCACCCTAGACTGGGACGAGGATCTCCCGCCTCAAGTGTTGCACGTGGGTTCGAGAGGTGGTTTCGATATTATCGTGTGCGTGCTTCTTCGGCTCTGCGGACCACGCGCACGCATCTCATTTTTTTTTGCAGCATGGCGGACGTCACTTACAACACCGCGTCGTTTCCCGCGCTCGTCAACACGCTCTCGGCCTTGCTCGCGCTCTCTCCCAAGTCCACGACATCCGACGCATTCGAAAGCACTGCAGACGATTCTGAGATCACAAAGGCAACTCAGAAAGCGAGTGCAGAGGCCCCGCTGATCCTATTAGCGTACAAGGAGCGCGATCCGGCGGAGCGCGAGCTCTGGGAATTGCTCCGCGAGAAAACAAGTGTGCAGCTTGTCCAAGTCGACGCGCTTCCTGGCGCAGGTGGAGAGGCAGTGGAGATCTGGGTAGGGCAGGCGGCATGAGCACCCTTGCGTGAAGGTACGTGCATCGGGTTTGATATATTTTTGAAGACTAACTACTCCAGCACAGGTCAGATATGATAAAAAGTCCTCACTCGACCGATTCGCGTTCGCAGATCTCAAGTCGAGCTCCAATATGAGTCTACGTTCAGGAAGATCCGTACTGTGGCAGTAAGATATAGATCACAATGATGAGCTCTGCAGGTCGAAAGAAGATCAGACGAGAAACTCACTGGTACCTCCCAGGAAAAGTCCTGGTTTGAAACAGCCTCATTAAGGTCACCCGTTGTCACATTGTACTCAAACAGATCGACCACTGCATCAAGTGACCAACGTCCTCAGAATAAACTCGTGAAGAAGCTCAGGTCAAGCGCACCATATGCTTGTCCCCTCGTGAAATACTCCCCCGACAACACGAGGCTCCCATGGTGAGTGCCGTTGAACCCGCCGTAAGGGCCTGCGCGAGGCCCGATCCACGAACCCGAGCCATCAGAGTTGTTTGCATAGGCATTGACGCGGTGAGCCGGTGTATGCACCGAGTATAAAGGTGGAAGTCAGGCGGCAAGGGTTCGGGTCCCAAGTAAACGAGACCTAGATGGCAAGACCACAGTCGAGGTTTCCGTGCGCGAGAGGGCGGAGATCGGGACGTACGATGGACCCATCGACTGCGACGCTGTCGGTGACTTGCGTCCCATTGTTCGCGATCGACGCGCTGTACACGTGGGGTAGGAAACTGTTTGGGCCGCGCGGGTCTGTGCAGTCTATCGTGTCGCGCTTCGAGTTGACTTGCGGCGCTGAGAGAGCGGTTACAGACAATGCAAATACAATAGCAACGACAGACGACACGAAAGTGTGGGCGAACATAACAGGACGTGTGGTGCCGAGAAAGGGATGGGCAATGAGTTGCGCCTGCGGTGGTCCAAAGTCTTGTTTTTAAACACGTACAAGCGCTCAATCCCGCGTTTTGAGCAATATAGAAAAATGATGCAGTGATCATTTGAATGCTTTTTTTGGTATGTTTAGACGCTTTCATGGCGGCGAGAGGCAGCCGCGGTGGGATATGGTCGAAGTATATTCTATGAATGGAGGTGTCATGAGATCGCAATCACTGAGGCAGACTAATGGTGATAGTATGAGCTTGCGGCTACAGCGGTGAGTGATCGCCATGAGCCAATTTCCATGCAGTGACACCAGCAGGGGCTGGCGGCGCGATGAACAGCGATGGTTGTGCTAACTTATTCGTTCCACATCGTCACCATTGAGATTCGATGTTCGAGCGAGATCTCTTCGTCGGCACCGTCTGAGATCGTCAGATTGAACTTGCAAGAAATAAATATCGTCGAGAGAAAGTAATTATGTAGGGATTGAAGTCGGATGAGAATGGGAACGCGGCACACCTGACAAGGCCGTATTTCAAGATTTGGACAGCAGCTGCCTCCTCGTTCCCGAAGTACTTATGGTCACTGCGTTCAAATTTCAAGCGTCGAGGAATATGAGCGTATGTCATGTGTCTGAATCTGTATCTGTGTTTGTCTGCCCCGGTCTACTTACCTCCGTCTTCATTGATCACCGTGTCACGGAAGTGTGAACAGACGTGAGCTCAGTGATGCCGTCCTGGTATTTCGATATGATTTCATCGAGAAGGCACATATCAGGTTGATGACACAGTGATCTTACTAGCGCACAAAGGATGTGATCCAGCGGAGCGCGAGCTCCGAGTTTGCCCCGCAAGAAACTGGCGTGCAGCCTGGTGTGCAGCTTGCAGTAGAGATCTGGGTAGGATGCGAGTAGGTGCATTAGCGTCTGCTATCCGAGCCGATGCATATCAGAGACTAGACAGCCTGGGAGAGGGAAGACCTTGATCAAAATAGGCAAGGACAGCGAGCTCACGACGGTAGATCACTCGCTGTGATGAGGTGCTCGAACCTCCTGCGCAATAGCGTGGTCCCTGGCGACATCAATCCATTAATTCGATAGTAAAGAGATTAGTAAGCAATGAAGAGAACGCCTGCTACGATTGATCGCACGACACATTCAAAGATCCAACGTAAGTGCGTGTAACAAGCGTGAGCAGCATACTGCGTAGAAATCAAGGTCAATGAAGCAATGACAGAAAACAATAGGATGCGCACGTTCTACTGTGGAGCGGCACCCCTATGGAAACTCTGAGCACTCAGTTCGTTTCCCTCATCATCCTCCACCCGCAGACCAGCCAACCTGGGAATCAACTCGGCCAGCATATTCGCACGCAAAGTGGTTGACGTGGACACTAAGGCCGGGTTCAAGAATCGCACGACCTGGAGAGGTGTGGCGACGTGATCCTCTAACCAAGCTGTCGATACTCCGGTCCACCACATGGTGGGAGAAGAATGCCCAAGTGTGTGACAGAAGAGAAGATAGGACGGTCCTCTTCCCAATCGACGCCCTCCCACCCGCTCTTATGGTAAAGGTCAAATAGGAGGACAATGTGTCGCAGTTGAGGACAGAGTGATGTTATTTGCGAACATAATCCAGGAGCCATAGCTATGTTCGTCACAAGATACACAGTGGTGAGGCTAGAGCTTATCTTATCCAAGAAATCCAAAGAGCATCCGTCAAGATCGACACTATGGTAAAATAATGCCTGTCTAACGTTGGAAAATGAGGTCGAATGTTCGGAAGGAATGGTGCACTCGGTCTCTTGACTATGAGCCAAGGTAACGAAGTTCAAATTGGGAAGGGCTGGAAGATCGAGCGGGCATAGATCTTGTAGAGGGTCATCATGTTCGAGTATCATGGTGCGCAAGGCTGTGAATCGAGTGAGAAGAGACCCAAACAATGAGCAGCCTGGGATTGTATCAATTTTCCAAACGAGCTTTCCTAACGTTGGACTGCAATTTGCGCCGACAGCGGTCCACAACATATTCGCCTTATGCTCTTGATCACCGTAATGATTGCCTTCTGAAACGGAAAGTATACGAAGATTTGAAAAAGATGCGACGAGCTTGGAAAGTTTCTGTGCTGTGCCACGGTCCTCGAGGTTGAGCGCACTCATATCCAGACGGCGAACATAGGATCCTGGTATGGGCACGTCTGCGAGACCTTCTCTCTGCTCGACATTGAAAACGCTACAAAGCGAGGTCAGATCGTTGGGATGCCAATCTGCATCGCAGCTTTCACGGATGACGACGACCTGGTATAGAAGCGGTAAAGCAAGAGCGTGCCACCGTCTGCAAGCGCGAACGAAGATGCTTTTTGTGTTGATAGACTTGAGAATGCTGTGGCGCTCCTGCTCTTTATACCGCCAGCCGATACCAAGATTGAAAGGCGCTCCTGGTTCAAATGGATCGTGGAAAACTGGATCTAGAACCCCAGGGACGTGTGTTGCCAACTCGAAGATGTGTCGCCAAATTTCGTTTGGGAGTAGAGGCGGGCTGTGAAGACATGGGCGTCGTTTCTGGTTATACTTCAAGATCAACCTCAAAGTCAGCACATACAAGCAAAGATGACAGCGTACAATTAAACGAACCAGATAGTCTAGCCACAACAATCATCACCGGATTAATGGTGTCGCAGCGTGTTGCGCACCCCTTGATTTACGTGGAAACTCTTTCTGAACTGCTTTCGTAGATCGTGAAGGAGCACCTGACGGGACTGGCTGCTGGCTGCTGGCTGCTGGCAGCAAACTTTTGGGACACGGGACGTGGTCAGCGGACTTTGAAATACTTACTCGAGTACCAGGTTAGGGCTAAGTGTACCTCGCCCCTGTTCGCCTACTACCGTGGGCCGCCTGGGTCAGTCAATGCAGGTCAAGTATCATTGCGCTCTCCTCACTAGTGCTCGTTCAGGATGCCTGTATATCGACGGATACTCCCGAAAGGTCTATAAATCGCCAACTGAAGCCTGATCGTGTGAATGGACCAGACACTAGTTCACAGCGTTTCTCTCCCCGTGGACTCATCCAAATTCCATTGTACGCTGTCGCTGTCACAGATCCGGATGAAGAGGTAGGCCATGTGTTACGGCACATCTATGCTTCGGTCTCACGACTCGTGACAGATCTTCCTGCTGTATACTCGTCTTGCTTCTGTGAAGCCGGCGGATGGCAGTTCCACAGAACCGTTTCGAGGACTCGGATATGTCGACTCCAAGACAGACACCCTGTCCGTGAGGCTGGAGATTTCCCCTCCGCTCTTAGATGTCGCTGCTAGCCCCGCCGCCAAAAAGAGCGGCAATGGCAGAAGTACCAAGGCAAGAGGCAAGCCGAAGAAAGTTGAGCCCAAAGTCTTGGAAATCGAGCTCTTCCAGGACGGAACCGCTCTCAGGAGTCGTAAAGGGGATACTGGAAGCGTACTATGGAGAGCTAGGTGAGTCACGGTGAACTGTGATTCGTCGGACATCGTTTTGAATTGTATCGTCAGCATCGAGTTTGCGCAGTTATTCCTCCTCCAATATCACTTCCCCGACTCTTGCACTCTATTCAATTCCGAATCAATAATGAAAGCGCATATCATCGAGCTCGGGTAATCATCATCAGCGTTCCTCGATATATGCGCTGAGACATGCATAACTCAGTGCAGGAACGGGCCTTCTCAGTGTCGTCTAGGCCCCTAGTCCGACGATATACCGCTACCGATCTTCCGGATCTCACCCCTCTAATCCGCAAAAATATTTCCCACATACCTGCCAAGTCCAGCTCATCTCTAACACCACATACGATCGAAGCTGAAGCGCTCGACTGGACGCTCCCGGCCGATCGCCAGCTCTCGTCTTCCGTTCTATCAGATCCTCCAGATCTCATTCTCGTGGTCGACTGCATATACCACCCTTCCCTCGTTGCCCGCTGATAGACACCATGACTTCGCTCACTGTGCCGAACTATACATCCGTCATCGTGGTAGCAGAGCTGCGCGCAGAAGATGTCATGACAGAGTTCATCGAGGGTTGGGTGAGCAGGGACGGATGGAGAGTGTGGAATGTTGGCGGAGAGCAGACAGATGGCATCATGGGCCCAAGGTACGGAATTTGGATTGGCTGGAGAGAAAATCATTCATTTGAGGAGTAAGAGGAGTAACTACTCTAGAATTTCGCTTCTATGCGAACACGAAGATTTTCTTTTTCGTCACCATGTGTCTCATGGCTGTGATCAGCACCACACTCAGCACAGAGAGAGAACCCGCGAAATAGATCGCAGGTCGAAAGGCGGTGCGTCCAGCACTGGACCCTCCGTACGCGTCGAGTAACCATCCTGCGACAGGAGAGCCCTTGAAAATCGTAAGGGTGATCAGCAGGTGATAATGTTCCCCAGACCAGTGAAAAAACGCACGAGGAGGTACCCGAACGCCCAACCCGTCACCACCATGGCCAACGCGCTCGCAACACGCGAAGACCCGTATATGTGCCCGACGACACTCGGCATCGTCGAGAAAAAGCCGCCGTTCCCGATCCCGTTCAACACGATGAACACCACTAGCGGCGCGAGGCTTGCGGACACGGGCCATATAGCTAGCATGCTGACCGCGGCGAGGAGCAGAGTGAGCGCGAGCGCAGAGATCGGACCAACTCGATCGCCTAGTGCGCCGAAGCCGACTCGACCGACGGCTGATGAGAGGTTGAACAACGCGAGAAGCGCGGATGCCGTGAAGGCGGACGCGCCGAGGGAGTTCGCGTACAATGGTATGAAGAAAGCGGGGACAAGGATCGGGAACGTAGCGAGGCCCGAGCCAAGGAAGAGGAGTATAAACTTTGGGTCGAGGAAAAGCCTCCTGTGATCGAGCGGTACAGACTGGTCAATAGGAGAATTCATGAACGCGTCATGATACTGACCATTCTACAGTCGCTGGTGCACGACGCGCGTTCCTTGAGTAGCATGGCAGCGGGCATTGTCATCGTCAGAGTGATGAGCCCTAGAATGCGGAACGTCCATGGGATGCCTACGCGGTCGATCAGCGAACTGATCGATAGGGACCACACCCCTCCGCCAATGCCTCCACCGGCGAAAACAAAGCCGTTGGCCAGCCCGCGACGTCGCTTGAAATACTGCGCAGGAAGTGAACCACATGTCTGTTCAAGATATAGAATATTGAGATCGGACACGATGCGAAAGCTTAGCGGATGATAGTAAGGTTATACATACCATGAAGCACAGGCTTGTTCCGAAGCCTACAATGACGCCATTCGTCACAAAGAGCCCAGCGATGCTATATGAAGCCCATCCGTTCAAGATCTGCCCAAATCCAAGAGAAAAGCACCCAAGCAGTGCAGAGTTGCGCGTCCCGAGCCGACGAATGATGCGCGCATTCACGAGTGCGGCGAAAGAAACGAAGGCGACGGCGGTAGAGCCGATGAACGAGAGCGTAGAGTCTTTCGCCAGGTGGGATGCGCTCAAACGTGCTTGGACGATTCCCCACGAGTATGTCAACCCGATGTGGAAGAAACTAGGGACCGTCAAATGGAGGGCTGATTCCAACAAGTTCAAAGAAATGTAGAAGGAACGTACGATATGAGGCTGCATGCAGCGACGATCACCCATCCATAGCCTCCGTCCGGCATATCGTCAATCGTCGCTTGTATATTTATGGCCTGCGCGCCATTTCCATGACTATTTGCAGCCTCCACGATGATATTGGCGACGTGATTTTCAGAGTTGCGAGATGTTGCCTTTGGATTGTGATGGAGAATATCCAGCTGCATGGTGTCTTCTACACCTGCTATGGGGGGCACCATGGCACTGCGGGCAATGCTGTCGCTTGTTGCTGCTACAATAGCGCTGAACGATCATGATTCGAGTTCACTTCTGAGTTCTCCGGAACCGACGTGAGAACATGAGTCAGAACACGAAAACAACCTTACAAGGTGCAGACCTATGATCTCCTGTGATCCAGCTGAGATCGCTGTATACGCATCTATGACTGACTGTAAGATAATGGATCGTAACATCGTTTCATGAAAATGGAGTTGGCCGGGACGGGATCTGACACTGATCTAATGGTCACGCTCAGTAAAAACGGAAATTCAATTGAACGTCATGCCCAGTCAAAAAATTGGTATTTTGTCATGTATCCGTCATGAAAGCAGTGCAGAAGTCGTGTGAAAGTCGTGTCCAATTTTTGCAGTTTATGACTTGTGCATGACTTTTTGCGCCACTTTCTTGACGGATACATGACAAAATACCATTTTTGACTGAGCTTGACAATCACTTGAATTCCGTTTTTACTGAGGGTCACGGGTTGTGCAGATAGGTGCAGATGCGCGGGGGAGTCACGTCGATGTCACATTTCCTCCCTCTCATCAGCAACAACGCCCAACCCAGTGTGCAATCAATCACTCAGAGGTTCAGCGGAAGGGTTTGAACACTCAACTGAAAGAGCGGTATCGCTTCCAAAGCGCCTACAGAACAACCCGTTGTGTTTCCACCGGCATCGTACGACAGTTCTCTGAGACTAACAACCCCCAATCCATCCAATGCAATCCCACGTTTTATCACTTTTGCTGATGGCGATTAAGCGAAGTCCAAGCGACTTATCTCTGGATTCCAGGTTGAAGTTCCGAAAGGCCATGTGGGTGTGCACTTCCTCACCGGCGTCAACCACTGTCGTTATTTTTCTCTCACAACAAGGACAATTTGCGAATCACTTGTGCACTATATACATCCTACACACTGCTCCCCAGTCTAGTGACGCTTTATGGATCCGCCTGTTTCCTCACCGCATATGTGAGTCTTTGGTTATCGTTGCCCCTGCTGTCAATAGGTCTCGATGATTGTCATGACCAGGGAAACCGAACTTGAACGCGAACCACCTCGCATTGACGAAATTCCGCGCACGAAACAAATCGCTTCGGAGGACAAGCTGACGTCTTGCAAATGTAAGAGTACAGGCAGAAACCTCGTCGTCTGCATTGGCGATATCTCGAATCAATTCAGCGAAAAGGTGCCCTTCTCTCGGCGTCATTCGCACTCAACATTGCTAAGGTATGATATCCTCTTTGAGAATACCAATGTGGTCAGATTATATAGACATCTCGCCAAGGACGACAAACAGCCCATGTTCTACAACAGTGGGGTAGGGACGTATGCTAGGTCGTCATGGACGTCATTCAACTGTTGGAAGAAGGTTTTGGCCAACAAGACTGATCTCGTCATCGCTTGGTGAATGGGTAGCGTTATTCTTTTCATCCAGTCCCTGATCTCTCGCGCTCCAAGGAATTCTCAACAACTTGTTATTGGCGCGTATCGCTGGCTCTCAGAAAATTATCTTCCAGGCGACCGGATTTTTTTGTTCGGTCAATATCAATTCATTCAACTACGGTTGTATGCTTACAGCGTATTTTCAGGCTTTTCCAGAGGAGCCTACCAAGTTCGTGTCTTGTCAGCTATGATCGCAACGGTCAGCATCTCTTGCATATGTTTATTGCGCTACTTTAGCTGACTGCTCTTGATGCTCAAGGCTGGACTCATCGATAAAGGCAACGAGGATCAGATCGCTCTGTGAGTGCTAGTAGATATGTATCCGTAGCCACCAGACCCTGATTCGAGCTACAGCGCCTTCGAGCTGTACGCTGACAGGAAAACCAAGCCGACAACCTTGAATAATTTCAAGATTAGATTTTCTAGACCGGACGTCAGGGTTCATTTCGTCGGTGCTTGGTACGTGCTTGACTCTCCTTCGGCCATGTGCTGCTTCCTCAAAGTATGACGTTATGTCTTTCAAGGGACACAGTGTCGTCCGGAGGGATTTTACGAAACAAATGCCTGCCAAAAACTACGGATGGAATGCAATATGTCTGTTTTTTCCGTCATGCTCTTGCGCTCGACGAGCGTCGTGTCACAGCCACTCTCACACCACACACGAAGGAGGTCTGGTTCTCCGGGACACATTATGACATGTAAGTTTTCCTGAATTCTCTCCTTTGACAGTATAGCTTATGAGCTTTTTGCATGATCAGAGGGGGAGGCACCCATAAGAATCCCAATATGGACCAAGGACAACCGTCGTTACGATGGATGTCTCGTGAAGCACAATCTGCTGGCCTTCGTTTCGAGGGGAGGGAAGCAATTTTGGAATGGGAGACGTTGGGATCAATCCACGAATCGCTGACTCTGTCGTGGCTTCCTTTTGAAGTTTTGCCCATCAAGCGACTATCATACACCCGAGATGGCACAACTTTCTCGTATGTTCTCTTCATGTCGACCGACCGTTCATAGACTTAGATAACCTGCAGACCCCACTTCGGCAAAGGTCGCCAGATACATGACGGCCAATGGATCCATGCCTCTGTCTTATTCTCTGCTGAACAACGACCGCCACGAGCACGACTCCCTGGAAATTTAAAGTAGATCGATGAGGCAGAGTCTCAAGACACCTTCAGTTTCGATCGTATAGAGTAATTGGTCAAAACATATTCCGATATCACACAAGCAATCGTTCGTGATTTCAAGGGGTTAACTGCAGACCCACGTCCTGTTGCAAGGCATCTAGCGAAGGTTATGGCTCGTGGTATGTTCTCAGGTACATGCACTTTTCAAGACCCTCATCAGGCCATCTCGTTTCGTATCATAGCAGAAGGATTCAATGCACTGCGCGAGACACCTGATGCAGTTGAAGCTTTGTCGTTGGCCTTTCACAATCTTGGCTATGGAGACACCGGATCGGCACGAGATGTGGTTCTAGATGCATTACGAAAGATGGATGAGATCGACGAGGGGACTCAAATGCCTCGGATGAAAACATCAGCGGGAATCACCTCCATCGCAGCTTCCCCCGACGGCCACCTTGTCGCCTCCGGCTCTTTGAATCATGTTGTTCGTATCTATTCCGCAGAGACCGGCCAAGTGGTTGGGGAACCTTTGAAAGGACACGTAGGCCCGGTCTCCTCTGTAGCATTTTCGCACGACGGAAAGCGGCTCGCATCCGGTTCTTGGGACGAAACGATTCAGGTCTGGGATGTGGAAGATCTTGCTGAAGTTTAACTCAAGAAAGTGCTCTCGGGACACATAGATGCTATCACTTCCATCGCATTCTCATCAACTATGGATCGTCTTGTGTCTAGTTCGTGGGATAAGACCGTGCGAGTGTGGGACATGGCGGATACAAGAGAAACCGACTCGAAGGTATTGAAAGGGCACACTGACTCTGTTAGCACTGTTGCTATTTCGTCAGACGGGACGCGTATTGTCTCAGGATCTCGAGATAGAACAATTCGAATTTGGGATGCAAGCACTGGCGATTCAATCGAGATTGTAGGAAAGCACACAGGCCCCATCACTTCGGTCGTGTTCTCT
This sequence comes from Heterobasidion occidentale, assembly GCA_039111635.1. Taxonomy (NCBI): domain Eukaryota; kingdom Fungi; phylum Basidiomycota; class Agaricomycetes; order Russulales; family Bondarzewiaceae; genus Heterobasidion; species Heterobasidion occidentale. Next base: position 2,882,548 of record JBCAQO010000008.1, read on the forward strand.
CCTAGTGGAGAACTGATCGCCTCGGGTTCTGGGGATGAGACTATCCGAGTCTGGAACTCAGCCACAGGCCGAGAGTTCGTGATATGTTTTGTCGGCCACACCAGCTCTATCACTTCGATTGCATTCTCACCAGACGGAAAACGCATCGTTTCGGGCTCTCTGGATCAGACCATCAAAATCTGGGAGGTAGATTCCAGCAAGGCTATCGGTGCTCTGTTTACAGGACACACTGGCTCAGTCACCTCGGTCGTATTCTCGTCAGACGGGAAATACATCATATCTGGTAGTTTGGATGGGAGCATCAAATTGTGGTGTGCCTTTCCACTTGAGCAGCATGATGAGCTGGTTCGCTCCGTCGCATACTCGCCAGACGGGCAGTGTGTCGTTGCGGGTTCTTGGAGATGCACGATTGGAGTGTGGAATGCGGAGACTGGGGAAACCATCGTGGAGCCATTTCGAGGGTATGCAGGCGACATCAACTGCGTCGCATATTCACCAGACGGCAAGCGCGTCGTTTCGGGTTTAGGGGACAGAACGATCCGAGTATGGAACACGGAGACTGGTGAAGCCATCGGGGAGCTCTTCCGAGGGCACGAAAGAACTGTCTTTTCCGTCGCGTATTCGCCAGACGGGAAGCGCGTCGTTTCGGGTTCAGGGGATAATACGATCCGAGTATGGAACACGGAGACTGGTGAGGCCACCGGGGAGCCATTCCGAGGGCACGAAATGTCTGTCCTGTCCGTCGCATATTCGCCAGATGGGAAGCGCGTTGTTTCGAGCTCGGGGGATGGCATGATCCGATTGTGGAACGCGGAGACTGGGGGAGCCATCAGGGAGCTATTTCAAGGGCACGAAGGATTCGTCTGGTCTGTCGCATATTCGCCAGATGGGAAGCGCATCGTTTCGGGCTCACATCGTGGCGCGATCCGAGTATGGAACGCGGAGACTGGGGGAGCTATTGGGGAGCCATTCCGAGGGCACACCAAGCCGGTTCGCTCCGTTGCATACACGCCAGACGGGAAGGGCATCGTTTCGGGCTCAGAGGATGGCACAATCCGAGTTTGGGACGTGGAGACTGGGGAAGCTATCGGGAAGCCATTGGAAACTCACCATTTGTTGATTCTCTCCGTTGCTATTTTGTGCGATGGAAAACACGTCGTGTCGGGCGGCAGTGCATGGGAAAACAGTACAGGATATGTTGACATATGGGATCTTGAAGAGGGTGATGGCCGTCAGCCCTCCTCTGTTGCATTGCGACCTCATGTCTTCCCGCCTGTATGGTCCGTTGACACTAGATCATCCGACAATGGATCTGTTTGATATATAACCTCACGTCGTACACTACGTGGTATCTGTCGTACTTGGTTCATGCTCGTTTACCCAAAGCTTCGAAATCGTTCCTTATGCTGCTACATTGTTGCATATGTGTACGTTACACGTTGATTTTTTGAACCCCTTCATTTATGGAGAATAGCGGTCATCGAGCCCTCGCACTGAGCTTGCGTCCGTATCGCACCCGCCGCTTGGTAGCCAAGCGCTTCACCTGGTGCATCAACGCAAGCCAGCCGAGGGTCCCATCGAGAATTACTCCACTGACGTGCACTTGCCGACTACACGAGGATCTGTCCACCCTGCACACCAGCCACGGGAAGATTTCAAATCAGATACTCGCGCAGTCAACACGAATCGCCGCCCGATCCGTCTCTTCCAAAATGGGAGCCTTCACAGAGACGACCGCCGAGGCGGGGCGGTTAAAGATCACTCGGACGTGTCCTTCAATGGTGTTTCGCATCACAGCTTGCTTCGCGATCTGATATTCCGCTCAAGGCTGACCAGACTGTATAGCCATCCCATATCATGAGTATTCTATGGCTGTGTGCACCGAGAGCGCCCTACGTCGTGGACAAAGGGACTGTAGACATGTAGTTGATAGGATGTACACTGATCGTCTTCAGCACGGCATAGCGGATTCCGGACGAACCTGTTGATTGCGACAAGATCTACCCCGGGTATAGATGAATGAGAAAACGGAAAGACCCGCCTTGGACTGCGAGCGTTTGGATTTGTTGGAAAGCGGGAAGGCACGTCAGTGACGAAGTTGTGAGCAGACGAGCTCAGGATGGCGGCTTACAGGGAAGGACTCCAGTGAGCATCGACCTGAACAGTCCGAAGCACGATGTACTTTACCCAGACATCATCAGACAAAACAAAGGCGCATATAGCCTGACGCGGGAATCATCGTGCACATGTCCACCAGATGTTGATCGAGTGCAGCCCGAGCGTTGGGCCGCCACCGTTGAGCCTGCTGCACGGCATCAGGAAGCCGGGGCAGTCAATGTTGTTGAAATTGTCGTACATCACGTCTCTAGTGCGTGCGAATGAGCCGTAGCGAAAGAGCTTCATAATGATCGTCGACGATTGTGTCGAGAAGAAGGGTTCTGGATGAGTTTTTCGGGGGTTGCGGTGGGTAGCAGACGAGGGTGATGTCATTCCCGCGAGCATGGGAGCGAGAGGTGGTGACGCAGAGAGTGATCGGCCTAGAGACGGAGCGCGCCGGGGCCGTGAGCGAGGGGCACATATCTACGAGAGCGTGGTGAGGGAATCGACGATGGCGGGCACCGGCGCAGGATCGGGTGTCGCCTCATCTAGCGTCGCGTTCGGAGAACACCCGGACAGTGCGGGCCATGGACCGGACGAGATCGAGGAAGCAGAGCGCGCCAGGGGCACATCGGGGAAGACGAGAGACCTGTTCTGGACCTTGGGGGATCTGCACGACGGTCCCATTCTGGCCAAAGTTGTCAATACACCCAAAACGGACGACACAGTGCTGCGGGCAGCTTCGAATGCATCCATCCTACGACCGCCTTCGGCCCCGAGCCAGGACCACCATGGGTGTCGGTCTTGGCATGGGCAGGGAACGCGTAGTGCGGCAGGAGGTTTCCCTGGGGCTCTGAGCACGTCGGTGATCAGTGCGTCAGAGGAAGGAGGAACTCAGGAAGACAGGGAAGTGACGTGATGTCACTCCCTCACGCCCCGACTTCGACGAGCACGACGATGGCCGCGCTGATCGTGACTAGCACACGCAACACCAAGCCGGACGCGTCCACCTGCGCTTACGCACGCACATGCAACGATCACCATCGAAAGCGCGGGGCGATGCAGCTGAAGGCATCGCGTCCATAGTGCGTTTCGCTCCTTTCCAACTTACTCAACTGTTCATACGTTCTTTCCTGATCCCATTACGCAGAAAAGAGTTGACACATCCTTATCGTCTCCTTCCCTCAGAATTTCTCCGTCGCGCCTAATGCTCTAAGTGCCCCGTGACTCTCAGGAGGTGGGGATGGTCCACCCGTGCTCCGAACAGCGCCCCGCGCGCGTGTCTCCTCTTTTCACATAAACGCCGTCGTCTCGTTGCGCGCGATTGCGTAGGATGTTACCGTGAGACTCAGCGAGGCGACTCTGTCAGGCGCAGCACACCTGTACATCCACTTCCTCCCGTCGCCGCGCCTTTCTTCACACGAGCGCTTTCCTCCTGATCGCTGCTTGTCACTTCTCCACGAGTGCGGCTCTGTAACTTGGTCTTGCCTTGGGCGGGCTTGTTGGGCGGTCGGCGCGTGGAGGGGAGGCCCGGGATGCATTTAGGGAGGGGTGAGGCAGTCGATTTGGTGAGTTGTGGGCTTTTCATCCTTGTCTCTCAGTTAAGATCTGATAGTGTACAGTACGCACATCTAGGAAATCTGATTGTCTCAAGCAACTGTGTCCCCACGGTCAATTTCGAGTCCTTGCGAGGCCCATCTCTAGTAAATCGACGCACTCCTTTCTGCTGCTTGCAGCTCACTGTTTGTGCACGATACTCCGCTTGACGTGGCACTTGCCTTGCCTCGGACTCTAGCGCGCGCACATACAACCCTCGGCAACCAGACCTTCTTATTACTATTACGACCCCCACTAGAGCATCTCCTGCGAACAGTGTATCTTCGCGTTCTGTGAAATTTGCACTATCGTCCAGGCGCTCATGGTACTCGACGCGCGCATGCCCGAGCTCAATGTCGGAGACGCGTCCTACGACAACGACTACTCCGTCTTGTCTGATCAAGATGATTCATGGGACACCGCCCGCACGCTGCATATAAGCCGGTATGTGCAGAGCGAGACTGAGTTTCATCTGATCAGGGCCGAAGATTTGGCTAGATTATTGGTGAGTGTGTTTCGTTCCCCTCGTTGAGCGGTTGCAGGCTCGTTTTAGGAGGACAGCTCCGTCTATAGCGGCTTTCATATTTGATCGTGCAGCATATCTGTCCTTCTTTTCAACGTTTTCCTTCCGCCTTCGGATTAGCACCTCTGTCTACTCTGTACATCCGTCTTCCGTTTCCACTTATCTCACACCTCATAAGTGCGTACGACACGTGGCTGATATACCTTCGTTTGCACCAGCAACCGCGTGTACGCCGACGACAGGGAAAAGGGTTGCGCGAGCATGGACCAGCTGTTTGGCGCTCGGAATTAGACCCCGATCGAGAGCATAAGCGCCGCGATCCCTGACCTCCCGACGCGCGCCAGTCGCTCGCCACGATGGTGCGGGTGCTGTATTTCGTTCAGGTGTGTTTTGCTTCTATTCGCATCCAACCTGCTCCCCTTACAATGTGAATTAATAACATGCTTTCATCACCTCTCAATGAAAAGTGCGTGCACGATCGCTGACATCTTTCATGCAACGCGTGCGCAAATGCTTCCGATCTTAGACCTTGTTCCGCAGGGTGCCGTCCTGTGCCATCGCACTGCCCACATTTTCTCTGTGCCGTTATCATCGAGGCCAGAGCCGCCGACACCGCACTGGATGCGCACCTGGTCCCTGTGCGACACCTACTCGTCCTCATGGAGGTCATACGTGCCCTCGCGTTTGCGCAGCCGTATGAAGAGAACGTTGGCGCGTGTGGATTCTGGATTTATATAGAAGTGGAACCGAATAGGCCGTGAAAGATGGGACGTCTGTGTGTATTGCATGGCTGGTACCATTGCAGCAATGGTCTTGTGCAAGACGTGTTTCCTGCATAATTCACTCGTTGCTTCGCCTGAGATGCTGAGAGGCGAGGCAGGTCTCATGTATGCAAGGCATCAGTTGTGATTCGTCCGTCAGCTGACCCTGTTATTTTTGTTCTTCTTCACAGGGAATTGATGCCGACCTTAAGCGCGCTTGTGAAAGTGTTCTGGGCATCGCCTAGCTGCTTTGTTATCACCCCTTTGCCAGAGCTTGTCGTCCCTATTGATGCTTATTAGATTGCGATGCCCGTATCGACCGGACTGATACGCACACAGGGACGCTGACAGCGTACACATGAGCGTAGCAGCCTGCTACAGATAAGATGGATTCGATGGCGCTCTGCGCGCGAGCTGTACGCGGAGGATAGACGCATGGCCGGCGTACCGTAGCAGCATGCACGAGAGAGTGTCGCTGTGCCGCGCCGACGTTCATTTTAGGTTTGCGGAGCTCGTGGTGGTTTCGTTGAATGGCAGGTATTACGGCGATGGCCACATAGGAAAGGGAGGTATAGGCGTGGTTGGTACTTCTTTTCGTTCTCGAGATAATGTTCTTCCTTTTCTGACCTCGAATGAATGCGACTTTGGGTGGTCACTATAGAAGAATGTCAGGTCTGCATTCCGATCAAACACGAGATGGACATGCCCCTCTGCCACACAGGCGTATATACACTTTTGTCTGTCTCTCCCCACAACCACGACACCCTACGAATTGCTGAGCCATCTACGCCTTGCTCTATAATCTCGTGAGACCTTATGGATCCAAGCTCTTCGTTGCCGGATCCGTGAGTCGGTCATTGTGCTGCCTGCTGGTTCGTATCGATGGTTCTCATATCTAGGGACACTCTACCTGAGCGCGAACTCCCTCAGACGGGACAATCGAACGAAATTGTCTCGGAGGACAAGCTGATGCCTTGCAAATGCAAATTCAAGGCAAGAAATCTCGTTGTCTGCATAGATGGCACCTCGAATCAATTCGGTCAGAAGGTAGCAACTCGCTCCTCGAGGTCATCTACAGTTTACTTTGCTTATTGCTGATGCTCTTGTAGAATACCAATGTGATCGAGCTGTATAGGAACCTCGTCAAGGACGATACGCAGGTGACATTCTATAATAGCGGGATCGGGACATATGCTCGGCCTTCGTGGAGATCGTTCCGTTATTGGAAGCAGGTCTTGGACAACAAAATCGACCTTGCCATTGCCTGGTACATATTGCTCCACCGTGATTTGATATCTTTTGTCACTGAATTTGTGCCTATAGGAATTTTGAAAGTATCGTCATCGACACATATCGTTGGCTTTCGGAGAATTACGTCAAGGGGGACCGCATATTCTTGTTTGGTAGCTATTCAATATCATCATTCTGCACGCGTCCATTCATTGCAAATCTACAGGATTTTCTCGAGGAGCTTATCAAGTTCGCGCTCTATCCGCAATGATTGACAAGGCAAGACTTTCTCACAGATTCGGCGCGCCGTGTCGCTGATGTCGAAACCTAGGTTGGGCTCATACACAAGGGCAACGAGGGCCAGATTCCATTGTATATGCGCTCATAATCCTTGCCATTGCCATTGATCTGACTGCGTCATTAGCGCTTACCAACTCTATGCTGACCTGCAAGATGAGCCGGCGAGCAGCGTGCAGACTGGTTCTAAAGGTGCAAAAGGCAAACAGAAGGCACAACCGTCTGACATGGCTCACAATTTCAAAACAACATTTTCCAGGGATGTTCGGGTACATTTTGTAGGTGCATGGTATGTCAAAGATCAGTGCTCCGATGTATATGTGACGTGACGGCAACGTCTGTAGGGACACAGTATCGTCAGTCGGATTCGTACGAGGCAAGAACCTATCTGGCACGATCGACGGGATGAAGCACGTCTGCTTTTTCCGTCATGCCCTTGCCCTCGACGAGCGTCGCGTCAAATTCCTTCCCGAGTATGCATGTGGTGGTGTTTTTGAGAAGGAGCTTGACCATCAAGATCCAGACCATATCAAAGAAGTCTGGTTCTCAGGGACGCATTCTGACATGTAAGTAGAGTAGCTTGATGCCCGGCTTCCGGTACTAACGACTTGATAGTGGAGGAGGCAACGTGGACAACCTCAATATGGATCGCGGTAAACCGCCTTTGCGATGGATGTCCCGAGAAGCAGCATCTGCTGGTCTCCATCTTCAAGGGAATGATTCTAGATGGGACTGGGAGACATTGGGAGCAGTCACCGAAACATTGACCTGGGTATGGTGGTTGTTTGAAGGCCTGCCTATCAAACGTTTGAGATACTCGGCCTCAACGGGCACGACTTACCTGTGCGTTCTGTTTGAGGTCTTTGAACTGCCTGATGTAGAGAATTGCTTTCCAGCCCTCACCTTGGTAAAGGCCGCCGGATACATGGCGGCCAGAAGATCCATGCGTCGGTGGTGTTCTCCTCACACATGAGGGCTCGATTTTCCAAAGAGAATCAAATCCACAGCGTTCAAGATGTATTTAAGCACTTAGTCTGGGTTGAAGGCGACCTCTCAGACATGACAAAGGCTATAGTATTCGACTTGCAGGGGCCAATCAAAGACATCGACACCGTGGCAGAGCGTCTCGGAAAGATCGAAGCCTTTGGTAGGTACCTCTTCTACTAGTCACACTTTGACACGTCTCACCGAGCGATTTCCCATCACCAGACGGGGTGATCACAGCACTCCGTGGCCTGCCTACAACAGATTTGTCGTGGGCGTGGCTTAACTTAAGCTATGCAGGAAAGTCAGAAGAGCGTATAGTTATGGAAGCCCTGAAACAAACAGCAGAAATTGATGAACCAACCGGAACACCTCGAACGAGTTTACCCTTGGCTATAATCTCCATGGCGGTTTCTCCTGATGGGAGCCGCATTGTTGCCGGATCAATCGATCACAAAGTTCGGATCTGGAGCGCAAAGACTGGTGTGGCCGTCAATGGACCTCTTGAGGGGCATACAGGTCCAGTATCCTCCGTTGCATTTTCGCACGATAAAGGGCTCTTAGCATCCGGTTCTTGGGACAAGACCATCCTATTTTGGACCGTCGGCGAATCTCCTGGACGTACTTTAGCAAGCCCTCTTAAAGGGCACGAAGCGACTATCACTTGCATCGCATTTTCACCAAATAGGGAGTGCCTTGTGTCTGGCTCATATGATATGACTGTCCGAGTCTGGGACAAGGCGGCGGCCGGGGAATTTATCTCGAAAGTATGCATAGGGCACACTGGCCCCGTCAATGCCGTTTCATTTTCGCCTGACGGGAGGAGTATCATCTCGGGATCGTGGGACAGAACAGTTCGAGTCTGGGATGCAAGCACCGGCGATTCAATCCTCAGTATTGCAGGAAAGCACACAGGCCCTGTTACTTCTGTCGTCTTTTCTCCCAACGGGAAACTCATCGCCTCGGGTTCTGGGGATGAGACCATCCGAGTCTGGGATTCGGCCACTGGAGAAGACGCTGGGAGACAATTCCTCGGCCACACCACCAGCTCCGTGACTTCGATTGCATTCTCGCCAGACGGAAAGTACCTCGTTTCGGGCTCTCTGGATCGGACTGTCAGAGTCTGGGAGGTAGATTCCGGCCAGGCTATCGACACTCCCTTCACAGGGCACACTGGCTCAATCACCTCAGTTGCCTTCTCGTCGGACGGGAGCGATGTTATTTCTGGTAGTTTGGATGGGAGCATTAAATCGTGGTGTGCCTTTCCTCTTCAGGGGCACAATAAGCTGGTTCGTTCCGTCGCATATTCGCCAGACGGGAAGCGCGTCGTTTCGGGCTCAAATGATACAACGATTCGAGTGTGGAACGCGGAGACTGGTAAAGCCATCGGGGAGCCATTCCGAGGGAACAAAGGACCTGTCTTCTCCGTCGCATATTCGCCAGACGGGAAGCACATCGTTTCGGTCTCATATGATCAAACGATCCGAGTGTGGAACACGGAGACTGGTAAAGCCATTGGGAAGCCATTTCGAGGGCACGAAAGACCTGTCATGTCCGTTGCATATTCGCCAGCCGGGAAGCACATCGTTTCGGCCTCATATGATCAAACGATCCGAGTGTGGAACATGGAAACTGGTAAAGCAATCGGGGAGCCATTCCGAGGGCACGAAGGACTCGTCTTAGCCGTCGCATATTCGCCAGACGGGAAGCACGTCGTTTCGGGCTCAAGTGATCAAACGATCCGAGTGTGGAACGCGGAGACTGGGGAAGCCATCGGGAGCCATTCCGAGGGCACACCAACTGGGTCAACTCCGTCGCATATTCGCCAGACGGGAAGCGCATTGTTTCAGGCTCAGGTGATGGAACGATCCGAATGTGGAACGCGGAGACCGGGGAAGCTATTGGGAAGCCATTCCGAGGGCACACTGACTGGGTTCGCTCAGTCGCATATACGCCAGACGGGAGGCGCATCGTTTCGGGTTCAGATGATGGCACAATCCGAGTTTGGGACGCGGAGACTGGGGAAGCCATCGGGAAGCCATTGGAAGCCCACCATGGGTTGTTTTTCTCCATTGCGGTTTCGCCCGATGGAAAACACGTCGTGTCGGGTGGCGGTTCATGGGGAGACAAGACAGGATATGTTGACATATGGGATCTCGATGAGAGCGATGGCCATCAGCCTTCCTCCGCTGTATTGCGACCTCGCGCCTTTTCACCTGTGTGGTCCATTGACACCAGATCATCCGACAATGGCTCTGCTTGATACATACCTCACGTCGTCACCATTTAGCATCTGTCGTACTGTGGTTCATGCTTATTTACCTGAGATTCAGACTTGTGTCCTACGATGCTACGTTGTCAGATGTAAGATACGCATTGATTTTATGAACACCTGTAGTCATGGAGCATAGCGGTCCTCCCCCATACCGAAACTGAACACGCACTGTACCCTTGCGTAGCCCAGAGGCCTAACATATGGCAACAGGGACTGGACTGCTCATTTTGCAATCGGATGCCGCGCTTTGACATAAGCGGCATGGCATATGACCCCAGAAACCCCTCGTTCGAATATTTATAATTGAAATTTCAACTTTCAGCACCAGTGAATGCGCCAGCCAAGTCTAAAATTCCATAAGTGAGATATGGAATAATACTAGCAAGGTATAAGTACTAGAGATTGGAGAGCACAACCTGCCTAAGTAATATTGAGCTTCTATCACTTGTAAACTACTCATGCTTATATCAAGAAATAAACATCATATTATGAGACAAGGGTAGCATCAGTAAACGGGCAAATATAATTACAGTACTTACATCACTTGCAGACACTTACATCACTTGTATAAGCTCCTGCTCCTTATACATTCTCTATAAGGACCTGTAAGGATTTCTAGCTTGCAGCAAGCATCAGAGCTTATAGTAAGCTTCATCTGCTAGGTCTCATTTTCCAAGTGTCATGTAAGAAGTGGGGCTTCGACCCCAAACAAAGACAGTCCCGTCACAGACCCGTCACAGCATGCCCCTTATGCCCCATCACCGAGGCGTGATAGAGGCTCGCCTTACGCGACTGCACCTGGACCGGGCACGGGTCCGAACCCCGAGTGCGCTGATGAGCATGCACCCGCGCTAAGGTCCGAGGGAGGTATTCGGAAAGCTTTGGGGAAACACCAAACAGCGCTAGACGAGTACCAAAGACGCCGACTAGCACCAAATATGGTCGGTCCCTACCCAACCGACTGCAAGCCACCAAAGGACGTTCGGCAGCACTTGGGTCTGTTCACCCACACTTCACGTACTTACCATGACTGCCCAGGAGTGTTACGATAGGTGTTTACGAGATCAGAGCCAGTATTCCATGTTGGCCGAAGTGCTCCGTGAGTCGGTGTCGCGCTCACACATTGTTAGGCATCAAATAGTGATGGTAGAATGGAGGGCAGAATATCTGACTAGAAGGAAGAGAAGGGAAACGACCTAGAATGGAAAGGACATTTAATTCTGATTTTCTACATATTTTTCGAGTATTTTTACCACTTAAACTTGATTCCCTATCCCTTTTCATACTTATAATTCGCTTTTGGGACAGATTCCAGAGCCTAGGGTCTATTTCAGAAAGGGCTAGACCATGACAAGACAATAAGGAATGGAAAGAAAGCAGTGGAATCTGGTAGAATAGAAAGGAACTTTAGTGGAAGGATGGAGAATGTTTAGGAAAGGGGCAGGGTCTAGGCCATTCCAAGCTGAAATGAGGGGAAGGTTCTGAGCAGTTCTGAAGGAAGCTGAAGGGACATTCTACCACATTCTGAGCCTTTCTTTTGCTTTCCTTTCTGTTCCTCTGCTTTCCTCCCTATTCTTTTTATTTCTACAGCATTCTTTGTGACTCACAATGACTCTACTCAGCCTGTATATACTAGGAAGGAGATTCCCACTTGAAATAGTATATAAGGAGGCTGATTGTCCTGCTTCAGGCAGAGACCTTCTCTCCCCCTTACTTTTACTCAGTCAGTCACTGCCAGTCAATAAGTTCTTTGAGTGATATCAGTTGGAGATAAGCTTCAAGACTTGAAGGGATACTAGACAAACTAGTAGCTCGCCTTCAATCTGTGTAGCACCTCAGCAGCTAGAATCACAAAGTTCTTAAGCCTCTCCTCATTATTCTCAACATTTACGGAGTATTGTCCTCATTAGTGGTCCGGCACCACCTTAGAAATTTTCTAAATAGCTCAGGATATTCTCATCGTTGCCTATAACTGTGACCAACATCTGTGTATCGTGCCAACACCTGAAGGTATCAACTAGAACAGCAATCAAACGAACACTAGGTACATCCGGAAAAACAGGAAACCCCGATCGTATCTAGGAGTGAAACCATTCCTCACCGCGACATCGGTTGGTCCTTATCGCTTATCTTCCCGACTTCCGCATGGTCAGTCAAAGCATGATCTTGCACCATTACTTGGCCACCCTAGTCGTACGTTACTGCTTCTTTATTTTCATTGGTTCTCCAACGCCTGTTCCTGCTACCTACGCTCGGGTGACAGATCCCGAACGTTCGGGATTTCACCATCACTGATTAACTTTTACCTTATCACCTTTGGAACCCATATGGACATCTCACCTATCTGCTTATCTTCTCTGTTCGCTATGGCTTGGCGCCCATTTGACATCTACTCTCATTTCTTGCTCGATATTTTACTTAGGGGCTCTGTTTACTATAAAAACCTACATACAACTCTGGAATAAACCAGCTTTCGCACCCCACAGTTCAGAGCTCATTTGCACTCGTCTCAAACATTGAAATCACCTTCGCTGACTTTAGCAAACTCGTCCTACTTGTCATTCGGCCTCGTTTGTGTTCATACTCGTCCCCTCGCTCGTACCCCTCGTTCGTCTTCGTATATTGTCAGAGTCCCGTGTGACTCTTGAAGAACGTAGTTGTCAAATTGCGACACTACCCCCTCATTACTGACCAACTCCCCAACCCGACCCTACCAACCGAACGTTCGGTCGCTGTTCGGTGCAGTCCCGAAACCATTTGGGCGCTTTAATCTCACCCTCCTCACTACTCTTCAGTGCGCCCTTGCTTTCTCAAGTCCTAACTAACAATTCCTTGTGTATTAGATACTAGCTCCAGCACCCCTGCATTAGAGGTTGTTTTGGTGTTGTGCTCGGCACTTAGAGCCACCTCTAGTGTATCGGCACCCCGAGCACACGGCACCCCTGGCCCCCATGCACGTGCGTGCACGTGCTGACGTGCGTGCGCGGCCGTCTGGCCGTTGTTGCGCCCTGATGACGGTGTCGTGGGCTTGGACAGGGGGGTGGGGTGATGGGGTGGTGGACGGTGGTGACGGGGGCTCGCGCAGCACCGAAAAAAAAGGAGAAAAAAGAGGGGGAAAGGACGTACATTGGTGTACTATAGCACTTAGCAGTATTACATGCTCCAGAGCTCCTGGGACTTTGCGGACTTTGCGAGATCACGTCAAAAGGCATCGAAAGGTGGGAGTCTTGCCAGGCCATGAGAATGCTGTGGGGGAACAATGGGGAGCACAGTGTCAGTGAGCACTGAGCAGTGGCTAAGCATGTGAGTGGAATCCAAAACCCAAGCGGCAGTCCCCGGACGTCCCTGTGCCGAGTGCGCGTGGGTGACAGAACATCTTTTTTGCACGCCCAAACATCTTTTTCGCACGCCCGAACATGTTTTTGACGCCGGGAAGGTCTTGCCTGCGGTGGCGTTTTTTGCCCCACTTGCCAGCCAAACCGTGAGCGCCACCGTCGCAGGGCCAAAAAAAGACGGTCGACCGTCATCACAAGACGGTTTTGGCACCCTCGGCACCCCTCCACCTCGCTAGACGAGCACCGACACCCCCTGTCTCCCTCTCTCTCCCTCCCCTCATCCTAGCCCCTAATGGGTCTCACTGTTATGACTTGACCGATCGGAGCCCGTCGGGGCTGGTCTATCCGATGGTTCAAGCATCACATGCTAGGCGGCTCCACTACGGAGCGTACATCAAGGTATTTGGCATGTCCTTACGATCCGACTGGACCGATGGTTCTTCAAGACATTGGTAGAGGATATATGGGAAGGGTCAATGATACAGCGGATTGATAAGACAGGCATTCACATGCCATGGGCTTAGGGCTTATAGGTAAGCACCTCATCGCACCAGGATGGATAGGTGCGACTGGAGAAGTACAAGAGTAGGTGCCGGCTGAAAGAGACGGCGACCACAGCTCTCCTGGGATGGGTACCCGGAGAAGCACACGGACTCTTACCCTAGACCCTATACAGTATATAAGGCCCATAGAATAGGCTGAGGATCTTCAGTCTATTCTCCTTGTTCTGTTCGTGTCTTCCTACACGAACACCCTCGTTCCTACACAGTCTTCCTACTGTGTACCTTTGTTCCCTACCGTCTTTCTACGGTAGAATCATCATTGAACCTTCCTGTATCATTGCCTGATACGGTCGAGACTTCGTCCACCACTCAGTACATCGTGCGACCTAGGGAAGAACCTGTTACTCTTGGGTTACCGAACAAGCAGTTTGTAACACTAGAATAGACTCGCTTTTGCCCCTACCTTGCACCACACCTTGCTTGCTGCCACACTCTTTCTCACAACCCTCATCGGTGGCATAGACCCCCACCGGAGAGTGTTACTTCACACACCCTGGAGCAAGACCTAGGCCTAGGATACCCACCAGGCACTAGACGAACCCACAACCAACTCCGACAAGATAATTGTCCTATCCATCAAAGAGGAAACCATTGGTATTACTCCGACACCAATCGATTAGCCCCTCCAAACTTTGATAACTGCTCATACCGAGAAGGACAATATTTCTTCACAAGAGAAGACGGAACAGAAGCTGAGTGGGCTTGGGACGAAACAGCAGAAGACTGGGTAGAGCCACCCCAGTATAGGAACCCCGAACCGGAAATCCCGGACACCTCGGAGGAAGAAGAAGGAACATCCGAGTCCGAATCCTCGGATATTCAAACACCGATCAATACCCGAACCATCAAAAGAAATAACAATATGACAGACATTGCAGCTCCCCCTATGACAGTATCATCTGGAAGGGGCAAGCTTAGACTCCCCGATAATTTTGACGGAGATAGAACACAATCACAGAAGTTTATTGTAAACTGCCTCCTCCTTTTCACAGTGGAATCAGACCAGTACAAGACGGATGAAGACAAAGTTTCCCTCGCCCTCTTGTACATGAGATATGGAACGGCCGGCATATGGGCAGAAAACTTCCTAAAGAAGACAGTTGGGGCAGAGCCGCCTCAAGACCTCGGGACTTGGGCCAATTTCCTTGTCAAGTTTAGACATCAATTCAAGGAAACAAACCTTACAGACAAGGCCCGAAGCGCCCTTATGTCCTTCTCTCAAGGGAAGATGACGGTGGACAAATATTCCAATCAATTTGCCCTTATAGCCGCCAATGCCGATATCACCGATAAGGAGCAGGTTCCTTACTTCCAGAGAGGGCTCGACCCAAGAGTCATGGACAAGATCTATGACAAGGAAACACCGCCGAACGACATGATCCAAGACTGGATCAATACCGCCTGTGAAATAGACGGACGGCTGAGAGCCCGAAATGCTCAAAAGGTGATCCTTGCCAACTCCACCTCATTCCGAAGCAATTTCCTCAATCGCTTTCACCACCAACCCACTCTCCGCTACAACTCCACCACCGCACCTCGCAGAATGAACAACCAAGCGGTTGACATGGACATTGATGCCTCTCAAAAAAGAGATGCCGCTTGCCAGAAGCGCACCCATGACGGCAAGCTCCCTACCCATTGTTTTAACTGTGGAAGAGAGGGACATTGGGCGAATAAATGTCGTTCTCCTCGTAGAAGCATTCCCCCTGCTTGAGGAAATCCGCGCGGACCGGTGCGTGGAGGAGGTAGAAGAACTCACGCTACAGACTTGGAGGATGAAGACGAGCAAGAATCCCCGCTGGGAGACGATGCGGGACTACATAGAGGATTGGAGGAGGGGAGTTCTTATGGCCACCACGGTTGGGTATCACAACCTAGTCATCCGGTGGAACGTCAGGACCCTCCCACAAGGAGCAGAGGATCACGCCAGAGCGATGGAGAACACTACGTACCGCCTAACGGACGACAAAGCAACGGACCCATCCGTGATATTAATGGCGTCCGAGCACTCTTCAAAGAAGTAGGGGAAGTAAAGGCCAAACAGATGTTGACGGATCTAACGGTGGATTTTTCCTGACCTCTCCTTCACCAGCCAAAGAGAGGGGTCAAGAAAACCCGAGTACGATTCCCCGTCATGTATTCAAATCGGAGCAATGAGCAGCCACATCATTACCCCCATTCGACTTGACGTGCAATTGACAACTCAAGGAAGAAGCACTGGAGCCAGAGCTGCCATCGACTCAGCCTGCGAAGGGATCTTGGTGAACGAAAAATGGGTACGAAAGCACAACCTTCCGACCTATCCTTTAAACCGCCTTATCCGCGTTCACAATGTCGATGACACTGTCAACAAGGCAGGCCTCATTCGACGAGGCTTAGACGCGAATCTCACCGTCAAGGACAGACGGGGGAGAACCCATACTGAACGCGTCCAGATGTTCATCACCAATCTAGGGAAAGACGACATGCTCCTAGGAACAGATTGGTTGAAATACCACGACCCCTCCATCGGGTGGAGGCGCCGTGAGGTACACTTTGATCGATGCCCCGAAGATTGCCAACAACCATACGGTTTCACCAAGGCAAAGGAAGAGCCTACCAAGAAGGCATGGCTAGCTAAACTACGTGGTGACAAGATTCCTCAGCGGACAAAGCCGCATCTTGTCTCTGGACCGGTAGGACCTTCGTGGACTTGGACTAAGGAACAGTGGAGCCAAGTTCCAGCGAAGGAATGGAAGTCTCGGTTCTTGGAAATGCTCGAGCATAAATTCCGACAAAGCGAAGCTTGGAAATGGCTCGAAAAACGAAAGGCCGAAGGGAAGGAACACCAGCAAACTCTGGAGAAGAGCGCTCAAGGCGAAGCTTCAAGGAAAGTTGCCAAAAAGGTGCAAATATTGTTTGACTCCTCCGCAACGGATAGCGGAGAAGAACCCGTCATTAGGAAGGTAGCTCCCAAACCCTCGGGGTTCGCTAGTTTTCATGAAGACCTAGAGGAGGAAATCGACACAACTGATTTAAAGGATCACGTGCCGTCGGAATACCACTCCTACCTCGACATTTTCAGCGAGAGACGATTGCAATGGCTCCCCAAGCACACTATCTGGGACCACGCAATAAATCTCAAACCGTTGTTTAAACCCCAAGCTCCAAGGATATTTCCCTTGAGCCCGGATAAACACGACGAGCTAGGAAAATTTGTCAAGGAGCACCTTTCTAGAGGGACAATACATCGGTCAACGGCACCTAGCGCAGCCTCCTTCTTCTTCATAAACAAGAAGGATGGAAAACTACGCCCGGTACAGGACTATCGCCACCCTAATGAACACACCATTCGAGACGTCACCCCCTTGCCTCTAATCCAAGAACTTTTGGATATTATTCGAGGGGCAACCGTATTCTCAAAACTGGATGTTTGGTGGGGATATAACAATGTGCGCATCAAAGAAGGGGACGAGTCCAAGGCAGCGTTTGTAATGCCCCTAGGACTGTTTGAACCCATGGTAATGTTCTTTGGGCTGTGCAATTCCCCAGGGACCTTCCAGGCCATGATGAACATGATTTTCCAAGAACTCATCTTGGCCCGGAAAATTGCAGTATACATGGACGACATCCTCATCTTCACAAGGAACACGGCAGAACACATCGTGATCGTTCGCCGAGTCCTCCAAATCCTACGCGACAATGATCTGTATCTCAAACCAGAGAAATGCAAGTTCCACAAGGAAAAGCTAAACTACTTGGGATACACAATTTCAAAAGATCACGTCGCCATGGAAGATTCGAAGATTGAAGCAATCCAGGAATGGCCCATCCCTCGCATAGTCCGAGACATCCGCTCCTTCTTAGGTCTAGGGAATTTCTATCGGCGATTCATTGACAAGTTCTCCTTGATCGCGCGACCCCTACATGACCTCACCAAGAAGAACACGAAATGGGACTGGACGACGAGTTGCCAGCAAGCTTTTGACCGATTAAAGAAAGCCTTCATCAGTCAACCCATCCTAATATATCCTGACCCGATGCGCCCATACCGGCTTGTCACCGACGCCTCCCTCTCCGCATACGGTGCAGTCCTCTTACAGGAAGGACCTGATAACGACTGGCACCCAGTGGCATACCTCTCGGGCTCGTTTTCACCGCCCGAAAGGAATTACGACGTACATGATCGCGAACTCCTGGCAATCATCAAGGCGCTGGAACACTGGAAACACTACCTCGAAGGCGCCAGGCACCCCTTTGAGGTCTGGACAGACCACAAGAACCTGGAACACTTTCAGACGGCGCGAGACCTATCGAGGTGACAAGTGCACTGGAGTCTGTTTTTGTCCAGATTTGACTTCCAGCACAGCTATAAAGCTGGAACGACCAACCATGCTGATGCTCTGTCCAGGCGTCCAGACCTTAGTGAGGGGGTGGAATCTGATAACAAGGCACAGACTCTGCTCCCGTCCAGACTTTTCACCGAGTCCAGCGAAACCTTGGTAGATTCTAGCGAAAGCATACACGTCAAGGCAACAGAACTCGTATCCTCGGACATCCTCTTGCTCATTCGACATTCACGCTCCGAACATGATTTGATAGTGGGTGTCGCCCTCAAAAAGCTATTGGAAAAAGGACCAAAAGCAATGAAGGGCCTCTTAGGGAAGTGAACACATAAAGACGGCATCACAAGACAAGACGGTTACATATGTGTCCCAAGAGACGATCTCCTCCGACGAACAATTGTCAAAGCACACCATGACACTAGGGCTACAGGACACCCAGGGCGAGCGAAAACCTTGGAATTGGTGCAACACCTTTACCGGTGGTCAAATATGACCAAGTTCATCCATCAATATGTAGACGGATGCGCAGTTTGCCAGTCCACCAAGAAGCTTCCCCACAGGACTCATCCTCCAATCCACCCATTGGAAACTACGAACACCCCTTGGCGTTTTATCTCCACCAATTTCGTAACAGACCTCCCGGAAAGCAGAGGGTACAATTCAATAAATGTGGTGGTGGACCAGGGCCTGTCAAAAGGAATAGTCATAACTCCGTGCAAGAAGACAATCAGGGCCGAAGAAACCACGACGCTCTTCCAGGATAACGTGTTCAAACGTTACGGTCTACCAACCAAAGTGGTATCAGACAGAGGCCCTCAGTTTGCGGCAAAGTTTACGCGAGAACTATGGAAGGGCCTAGGAATCACTCCAGCCCTCAGCACGGCTTATCACCCCCAGACAGACGGAGAAACAGAACAGGTTAATCAAGAGATCGAGCAATTCCTGCGCGTATTCTGCAATTACCATCAAGATAACTGGGTAGACTTGATCCCCTTCGCGGAATTCTCCCACAATACCCGAAGACACTCCGCTACAGGGAAATCGCCGTTTGAAGTCCTTTATGGATTTAATCCGCCGTATTCGGTAGACTCAGCTTTGGAGACCAAGGTGCCCACAGTAACTGAACGTTTACAACTAATCAAGGAAGTCCAAGAAGACGCAGCTGCCAGCCTACAGATAGCGGCGCAGCATGCCAAAGACCGGGACCTACATCAAAAACTTCCGCAGTGGGAAACAGGAACCCAAGTTTGGTTAGAAGGAACCCATATTTGGACGACTCATCCGAAGTTCAAACTGGCACCTAGGCGTTATGGTCCATTCCAAGTAACCGAAAGAATCGGATCCCTGGCTTATCGGCTGAAAATACCTGAAACATGGAAGATACACCCGGTATTTCATGCCTCCGTGCTCACCAAATATCATGAGACAGCGGCCCATGGAGAGAACTTTCCCAGACCAGCACCAGAAATCCTGAATGAAGAAGAACATTACGAAGTAGAGACCATTCTAGATTCTAGGCGCCAGGGACGAGGAACCAAATACCTCGTCAAGTGGGTCGGGTACTCTGAAGCGGATAACACTTGGGAACCCTTTGCCCTCCTCAAAGATTTGGCCGATGAAGCGCTTCGTGAGTTTCACGAAAGCTACCCCAACAAACCCCGACCAGCAGCGATTAAGCTGTAAAGGGGTATATAAAGAGGAGCGACCTCCCTTTATCTAAAGCAAGGATATCCTCCCTAGCACATGTCCGACCACTCCTCTCTTGATTACTCCCCAGGACACGCTATGCTCATCTATGAAGGAACTACCTCTTCACCATCAAGGAACCCCTCACCGGACATCATTTTGGCCGTGGCCAACCCCGACACTGGACAACCTAGCCAAGGCAGCCACCCAGCGTCTTCAGAGGGAGTTTCCATACCAGTCTCCACCCGTCTCCCCACGCTCACCACCAAAGATCGAACGGAACTACGAGCCTCATCTCGGATTGAGGGAACTCATGACGAGCATGATGAGAGACGTCAAGAAGAAGGAAGACCTACTCCACCAACGCCTCCGCAACCGACAACAATGTTGGCTCAAGGAAACGCAAGACCGGAGACAAGAAGTAGCAGAGGACAAAGAAACCATGCAGATTTGGCAACATCTACAGTTACTGAGACAGGTATATGCGAATCAGCAGCGACTAGTACATTGGCTGCCAAGACCAGAGGACCCCCTGTCGGTGGTGGAGATCTGCACCCCCGAGAACTGGAAAGATTAGGGGATGCGCTGCTCCAGCGCACCACCATCTCGGCGGTAATACAGATGGCCACAGCGCTAGCCTTACAGAGGCTCGCTAATTATTTTGCAGGGCAACCAGGGAGCGAGAACAGTGATGTTCCCAGGCACCTCACAGACGCAAGCAATCAGGTCAGGCTTTTGGCCTATGCCGACGATCATCGAGCGGCCTCCTGGTATGCCAGAGGAAATAATGGGGCGTATGACCTACTCATCCATCCCGACGAATTCTCCTCCTTCATCAACCTGGAGCTCTTACCTGCCCTCATCTCAAGCGCAGATCCAGTACTCTCTCCTCACCCCCAGCCCGTTCGGATTGACTCGTTCCGCGTCTAGCCAGAGGACGATGAAGCCAGCAGGACCATGCCAGCGCCAATCAGTCGAGACGCAGCTGTCCAGACGGAATATTTCTGGACCACGGTACAACGACAGGCACGACGAGATCGAGAGGCCTTTCCTCCTGTATCGACAGGACAATCCACTGGGCAGGACGCCAGAGGCAGCAATGAGGAGCATCCTCCAAGGTACAGGAGGAACGAGAGACGAGGGAACCCAAGGACAAGAGCAGCACCCGAACCCGGCCGAGACAGTCTTAGAAGAACTCGGCCAAGAGATTCACTGGCTCCAAACTGTCCTCGAGATAATCAAACTGAGGGAACACATCCTCTCTTTGGCAGACAAACTCAAGTCCGCCAGCGACCAGCTCAGCGAACTACTGCCTGGACTTGAGCTGAATTAGACGCGTGGAATGAGGTCGATAATGGGAATTACGATGACACCGACCCATATTACCAACCCGACGAGGGATACGGAGATTTTGGAGACATTGGCGGAGGGTATTAGACAAGGGAGTTAAGGAACCCCTTGTCTCAGAAGGTGACGGAGAGGAAAGGACCCTCTGCACCACAGGTACCGGTTTCACGCACAGGACACCGATGAACGTCCTGCATGACGTTAAACTGTGAAAAGATAAGAAGGCAGGGGAAGTACCTGGCCATGCGCGTTTTAACCCTCCGGTCTGGAAGGACAAGCATCTCACACTCTCGTTGTCAAGAGGTATTCTGACAAGCGAATCGGGTGTCCCGCTTGGATCCCCAGTTTTACAGGACCCTTTCTGCATTAGGAGGTCCTTGGATTCGACAAATAACTGGTACTAATATGCCGGCTCTTTGATCGTGTGGCGCGACCGAAGGGCTATGATGATGCAAGAATATTGGTGGGAAATCGTGTTGCATGTTCACCGTTGGGGAACGGTGGGCCCTACCTCGCTGTCAAGGTCTGACAGGTGTCTTGGACGTCCCACTTTGGATCTCCAGTTTTACAGGGCCGTTTCCGCATTAGGGGGCCCTATCTGCAATGCCAGTGCTTAGTGACCGCACTTCACTAAGTAATCAAATAGGACAAATACACTCGCAACGATGTAAAACTACGAAAGGCTTGGTCCGCAATGACTATAAACTAGTTGTCGTCCGGAACAACGCTAAAGCTACCAAAGACCATCGGAGCGTGGTTGTATTCTGGCAGATGGTGGAAGGGAGGGCCTCCACCATTGCAGAACCCTGCCGACTAGGTCAAGGCGCTTCCATATTCCATACGCCTTATAGTAAAAGAATATGGGGTCGACATGGTTCAATTCCGTGCGAGGGGTTTGGGGACATGGAGCGGGTTGTCAGCCATCCGACAGGACCACGACTACACCATGGTGCGCCCATTCTACCCTTCAAGTCTGAAGCAAGGATTCCGCTTCAAGGGCCAGTCAAGAGGCAACTGGGATAGTGCCTCAGGTTTAGGACATCCTCCATGATGGTAAACTGGGATTGCCCTTTCCTTTACAGGGCCAACGTCCGCGAAGACGTTAAACTACCGCTCCTTTCAGCATAGGAGATGTTGATCGACATTGTTGTTGAAGCCACGATGTTGATCTAGTCCGCGATGACGATAAACTATTGTCCCTCTGTTCTAGGGAAGTCATATTGGAGCTGGAATTACCGCTTCCAGCTGCAATAGTCCGAAATGACCTTAAACTACCCTCACCCCGGAGGATTAAATCTATCGAGGCTTGGGAGGTTCAAGCCAGGCAATAGCGGACGTCCGCAATGACTATAAACTAGTTGCCGTCCTTCATGACGATAAACTGAGCTGCCCTTCAATTACAGGGCCATGTGAGTTGTGTCAAAATAGGCTCCAAGTCTATTCTGGCAACTCTATAAGTTATCCGGTTTGATATAGTATAAACCATCACCATCTTGCCTCAATGGGAACCCTGTCAAGACGGCTGTACTTGGTCTAGGGCTCTATGCGCATCACCGATGAATGTTCCGGCGCGCAGAAAAGGTCTTCCATCTTGCTTACAGGTACTCCTACGTTGGAAGATGGATAGGTCCGCAACGACCTTGACGTAAACTAGCAGGGCAGTCCACAACGACTTATGTATAAACTAGCCTCAGTCCGCGAAGACTTAAGGATAAACTAGAGAACGTCCACAAAGACACAAAACTACGGACATCCGGCACGACGTTAAACTACCAGGACATACCTTACGCTGACCCCAAATAATTACCGTCAAGGTGGATACCATGGTTTACTCAAGAAACCATGGGGTTCAAAGTCTATTCTTCAAAATCCTTACCTCGTGTTCAATACGTGGAGCACGGCTGCATGCTCACTCCCATGTGACAAACAAACTCTGGACAAACACCAATCTCTAACCAGGACAGGCCACCGTATGGGGCTGACAGAGTTAGGGATCTTCAAAGAGGCCTTGCCGGATTCAAAACAAGTCAAGAACTGTCTATTCTTGATAGGTTGGTGGGCCTAAGCCTTGATAAAGCGATCAACCCACACACCTGGAGTCCCCCTCGATACCGGAGATCATGGAGATGAAGATCTATCCTGGAAACACTGAAGCATGGCCTTCGGCATTCTGAAGAAGAACAACATACACCCATCCACAGACGAGTTTCTAACTCATCCATAAATCATTCGCATCAGCACCTTCTTTGACACGGCCAGAGCTGGAACTGGCTTAACAAACACAAGCAGGGAGTCCTGCTTCGAGGGGTTGCCTTTTGACTCAAGGAACTGCCTCGCATCAAAACATACCGATGAAGGAAAACATCGGGAGAAGACGCAATATTGTGGCAATATTGCTGATATCCATATCAAACGAAGTCAACGGAGATGGAAAACTCCTAGGCGTTGTAAACAACGTAGGTCGGTCTTCGCCCCAGAAAACAAAGTCATACCAGAAGTTGCATCTGGTCTCATGAGTCAAGAAACAAATTGCTGATAGAAAGACGATGAGGCTCGCAGAGGCGAGTAGTCCCCTCAGGAGTTGGGACTTAGAAAGGGGGTAATGTTATGACTTGACCGATCGGAGCCCGTCGGGGCTGGTCTATCCGATGGTTCAAGCATCACATGCTAGGCGGCTCCACTACGGAGCGTACATCAAGGTATTTGGCATGTCCTTACGATCCGACTGGACCGATGGTTCTTCAAGACATTGGTAGAGGATATATGGGAAGGGTCAATGATACAGCGGATTGATAAGACAGGCATTCACATGCCATGGGCTTAGGGCTTATAGGTAAGCACCTCATCGCACCAGGATGGATAGGTGCGACTGGAGAAGTACAAGAGTAGGTGCCGGCTGAAAGAGACGGCGACCACAGCTCTCCTGGGATGGGTACCCGAGAAGCACACGGACTCTTACCCTAGACCCTATACAGTATATAAGGCCCATAGAATAGGCTGAGGATCTTCAGTCTATTCTCCTTGTTTTGTTCGTGTCTTCCTACACGAACACCCTCGTTCCTACACAGTCTTCCTACTGTGTATCTTTGTTCCCTACCGTCTTCCTACGGTAGAATCATCATTGAACCTTCCTGTATCATTGCCTGATACGGTCGAGACTTCGTCCACCACTCAGTACATTGTGCGACCTAGGGAAGAACCTGTTACTCTTGGGTTACCGAACAAGCAGTTCATAACACTCACACGCAAGCAGAGGTAAGCCCAAATAGTTACATTCATAATTAGTACAACAATCGCTAATCTACAAGCCTTGCCTATCGCGAACAATGGCGCGTGGGGTGCATTCCCTGCTCCCGCACGACAGCCGCGCGTGCACTCCCAGCCCACCACCCGCCGCCTCCTCCTGCCAGAGCCCCTCCTCGCACACAACAAATGACGAATGCCGCCGCGCGCACCCTACGCACACGCATGACGGCGGCGTGGGCACACTGTCCACACACAACAACCGGGCGAACACCCAGCGCTCACGCATAGCAGCCGGGCGCGGGCACTCAGCGCTCACGCACAGCGGCTGGGCGCGCCCTCCAGCGCACGCTGCCCGCTCGCAAACGATGGCCGGGCGCTGACACTTAGCGCTCGCAAACGACGGCCGGGCACGGGCACCCAGCGCTCATGCACAGCGGCCGGGCGCGGGCTTCAGCGCGGGCACCCACCGCTCACGCATAGCGGCCGCGCGCACCCTCCAGCACGCGCTGCCCGCTCGCGAACGACGGCTGGGCGCGGGCTTCAGCGCGGGGATCCACCACTCACGCATAGCGGCCGGGCGCGCCCTCCAGCACGCGCTGCCCGCTCGCAAACGACGACCAGGCGCGGGCACCCAGCGCTCACGCACAGCGGCCACGCGCGGGCTTCAGCGCGGGGACCCACCGCTCACGCATAGCGGCCGCGCACGCCCTCCAGCATGCGCAGCCTACTCGCGAACGATGTCCGGGCGCGGGCACTCAGCGCTCACGCACAGCGGCCGCGGCCACGCGCAGGCTTCAGCGCGGGCTGCCCGCTCGCAAACGACGGCTGCGCTTGCCCTCCAGCGTGCGCTGCACGCTCACACATAGCGGCCGCGCGCGCCCTCAGCACGTGCTGCCCGCTCGCAAACGACGGCCGGACGCGGGCACCCAGCGCTCGCGAACGAAGGGGCACGGGCACCTAGCGCTCACACACAGCGGCTGCACGCGCTCTCTCCAGTGCGCACTGCCCGCACATGTACGACACATGTACGACGGCCACGTGTGCGTCCATGGCACACACACGACAGCCGCACGCCTTCTCTAGCGTGCACTGTCCGCGCGGGGCGCGTGCGTCGCGAGGGTCGTGCTTCCCTGTGCGCGCTCGCGCGACCCGCTGTTGCAAACGAGGCTGGTGGCTGAGACACGCGTCGGCGGACTCATGGCTCATGTCGCCTTGCCCGCAACCTCCCACCTTCCCCCCACCCATGTCCCTCCTCTCCCGCCCTGAATATGCTGGTATGGCCGAAGCTCTGGCTCTTCGAAACAACTGGGAGCAACCCGGCCTCGGTGAGGTTGACGATGACTTTGACGGTGAGCAAGAGATCTTGCCGAAAGCCTCCCATCTTGATGATGGTGGCTCCAACTCAGGGTCGGACTCGGGGGACCATGACCAGGGCCAGCCTGAGCACCTTGGGGACCTCAAGAGTGTCCTGTTGGGTGCCTCAAAGGGTGTGACGGAGGGCACGGATCAAGGCTACCAGTGGTATGTCCTATCTGTCTGCTCCTTCTGATCCTCCTGCTTATCTGTGTTAGAAGTTAGCCCACCAGCACTGTACTTACAATACGGTACTTTCCGGAGATTGTTACTTATGTGACCGTACCGTTACCATGACACCTCAGCGTCTTCTGTCCACATGCTGAGGTGAGTATCCTGCGTGTTCTGGTAGCCTTATTGTATCCTAACGTATCATCTTAGGATTATCGTGCAGGTACATTAATATATACTTAGTGTCTTCTGTCCACACGCTGAGGATTATCGTGCAGACTTCTGACAGGTTATGGGCCCTGCATTTGCCTAATGAATCCCCAGAAGCACACTCACTGATCTTACAAGATCTTCCCACATCAAAGCTGATCCAAGATGGCCACAACTACAAACTCAGTCATCCCCATCGAGCCAAAGTTGAAGGACCGAAAGAGTTATGGCCTTTGGGCTTTTAAGATGGAGAGAGTACTGGAGGCACGCGGAATTTGGAACATCGTTGGTGGTAATACCGTCACAATGCCATCTACCGGCGATTCAGCCTTACCATCGTGGAAGCATTGAGGCAGGGGCCGAGGCAAAAGTAAAGGTGGCAGCAGCGGGAGGCAAGTCAAGTGCTATAACTGCCACCAGCTTGGGCATTATGCACATGACTGCCCCGCAGACAGCAGTAGGGGAAGACCTGTAAACAAAGATCAGTTCAATTTAGCAAGCAAGCGCGAGGTGTCGCTCTTTAACTTCTCTTCGCCGCCCGAACAAGCCCTCACAACAAACGCCAAGCCAAACACCTGGGTCATCAACTCGGGATCATCATCCCATGTCACAAAGCGGGAGGAGATGTTTGCCGAATACTTGCCAGGTGAGCGCACAATTGAAATGGCCAAGAAGGGCCACACAATGCGCGCCGCCGGTACAGGCTCTGTCACCATTTCGACCGGGCAAGCCGGCAAGTGGGTAGATTTGGTGCGGCTGCGTAACGTGCTGCACATGCCCAACGCGACCGAGAATCTGCTCAGCATGAGCAAGCTTGACCGCGCCGGGGGATTGGCCATCTTTGGAGGGGGCAAAGTTGTCCTGCTGAACAAGGACCACAAACGAATTGGATCCGGGTCTCTCGTTGGAAGTCTCTATTACCTGGATACAATTGGCCACCCGACGACAAACAATTGGCCCCCTGCACCACCACCCACCACCCCCGAGACTGCTTTTGCCACCATCCCACTAACACGGGCCTTATGGCACCGGTGTTACGGCCACCTAGGGCAAGGGAATGTGGACCTTGTCATTTTGAAGGGCCTTGTCGATGGGATCAAACTCACATCGAACGCAAAGGCGCCGACGTGTGAGGACTGCATCTACGGAAAGCAACACCGTAAGCCTTTCCCGAAGCAGGCAAATCACCGGGCAAACGACCTACTGGAATTGGTCCACACGGACGTATGCGGCCCAATGGACAAGAACAGGATTGGGGGCGAGCGGTACTTTGTCACCTTCACCGATGACAAGGCCCGTTTCTCTACCAAATACCGCATGCGGCAGAAGAGCGAGGTGCTCGACCGCATGAAGCAGTTTAAGGCCATGGCGGAGAAGCAGACCGGCCAGCTGTGGAAACGCATCCGGTGCGACAACAGCACGGAGTACCTCAACAAAGAGGCTCTTGACTGGTTGAAAGCAGCGGGCATTGCCCTGGAGACAACGGCGCCGTACACCCCGTCACAGAATGGCGTCATGGAACACCTGAACAAGATGATCGTGGAATGCAGCCACGCAATGATGCATGAAACCGGCCTTCCATGATTCCTGTGGCCGGAGGTGGTGTTGACATCAATCTATTTAAAGAACCTCGGTCCAACTGTTGCACTCGAGGGCAAGACGCCCCACGAGGTATGGACCGGCCAGAAACCGAACATCAAACACCTTCGCACATTCGGCTGCAAGATGCTTGTGCGGATACCTGATGAACAGCGCCGCAAGTGAGACGTCAAGTCAACCGGGTGCGTGCTGATAGGGTACTACAGTGACGCAGCCTACCGTTGCTACAAGCCGTGGACTCACAGGATTGTGAAGTCGCGTGACGTTGTCTTCTTGGAGGACAACTTGCCGTTGGCACCGTGGAAGCCGCCCGTGGTCGAGAGGGGGGAGAACGACTTCCATGTTGCCCAGGAGTCGCCCATGGACACTCCCCCACCACCCAAAGTGAGCCCCAACAACCCTACAATGAAGTCGCTATTAGCCCAGCAACCACCACCACTCGTCCATCCTCCCGACCACCCACCTTCAGAGGGGGCACCAGGAACGCTGAGAACACGTCCAGGAGCCGCCCAGCAAGCACTGCCCGAGCCGCCTGAGCTCAGAACAAGCACACAAACACCGGCACCCACCCAGTTCACCCTCAGAAGGAGTGAAAGGGCACAAGAGCCCTCGTCATTGAGGAAAGCTGTGGATCTGCAGGAGGAGACCGAGCGAGCTCGCAGGGATGCGAATAAAGAGGCGAGGGAGCGACAGAAGGACCGGGAAAAGAAACGAGACGAGGCAGCGCGTGACGAGAGGGAGGAGGCAGAGGCAGAGGAAGACGAGGCAGCTGTCGAGCACTCGTTGTTCACAGTGGCCGTTGAGGCAGCGCTATTGACGGTGGGTGAGGAGCCTCGCAGCTACCAGGAAGCCATCTGAAGCGCAGAGCACGATGACTGGCAGAGGGTGATGGAGGGGGAGTATGACGCCTTGTTGAAGAACAAGATGTGGGAACTCGTCGAGCCGCCGAAAGGCCACAAGCCGATTGGCTCAAAGTGGACCTACAAGGCCAAACAAGACGGGCGCTTCAAAGCCCAACTCGTTGCCCAGGGTTTCACACAACGCCCTGGCGTCGGCTTCCACGATACTCACTCCCCAGTCACTCGTTTCGAGTTGTTTCAACTCATTTTCTCACTTGCTGCCAAGGAGAACTGGCTCCTTGAGCAGATTGATGTCAAATCTGCCTACATTAACAGGAAACTTGATGAAGAGATATTCATGAGGCAACCCGAAGGCTTCCAGGTCCTCGGGAAAGAGGACTGGCTGCTCCGCTTGCTCAAATCTCTCTACGGCCTAAAGCAATCTGGCCGAATCTAGAACAGGGTGCTTAACGACAAGCTCCTGAAGCTTGGATTCACTCGCTGCCGCTCAGACTCCTGCATCTACCTCCAGGTATCAAACAAAGGCTGTACCATCATCGTCATTCACGTTGACGACATGATGTTGGCTGCGAGCACAAAGAGGGCGATGACGGAACTCAAGGAAGACTTCCGCAGGCTCCCATTCGAGACTATGGAACTGGGGGAACCGCGCACACTGCTCGGTATGACAGTCTTCTGGAATCGAGACAAGGGCATCATCTCACTCTTGCAGATGCACTACCTCCGTAATGTCCTGGAGCATTTTGTGATGACGGACTGCAAGCCTGTCTCGACGCCCATGGACCCCAGCACCCACTTGTCAAACGAGCAGTCACCCCGGCTCTACTCTGCGGAATGGGAAGAGATGCAGAAATACCCGTACGCCGCCCTGGTGGGGGCGTTGATGTACATGGCGCTCGCTACGCGCCCTGACCTTGCCTACACGGTCAACACTCTGGCACAGTACATGTCAAACCACGGAATGGAGCACTGGCATGCCACAAAGCATGTCCTGCGGTACGTGAAGGGGACATTGGACTTAGCTCTGACATATGGGGGAGACGAGAACGACTGGATCCCCGTTGGCTACATGGACACCAATTTTGCAGAGAACCAAGATAATCGCCGCTCAATCTCCAGATATGCCTTCTTCCTTGCCAGAGCAGCGATTTCTTGGAGCTCGAAGAAACAACTTACCGTTGCTTATGCGACTGCCGAGGCAGAATACATTGCCATCTCGCACGCCATGAAAGAGGCACTTTGGCTTCGCTCACTGCTCTCGGAACTCGGATTTCCCCAGTCATCCCCCACCCTTATCCGCTGCAACAACCAGGCTAGTATAGCCATGTCAAAGGACCATGTCTACCATGCTCGAACGAAGCACATTGACATCAAGTACCACATTATCCGAGAGAGGGTCGAGATGGGGGAAATCCGTCTGGAGTACGTGCAGACGGACGAGAACGTGGCGGATGTTTTGACAAAGGGTTTAGCAAAAGGAAAGCATGTCTCATTCTCCACTAATCTAGGCCTACTGCCAGGCTAAGGGGGAGTGTTAGAAGTTAGCCCACCAGCACTGTACTTACAATACGGTACTTTCTGGAGATTGTTACTTATGTGACCGTACCGTTACCGTGACACCTCAGCGTCTTCTGTCCACACGCTGAGGTGAGTATCCTGCGTGTCCTGGTAGCCTTATTGTATCCTAACGTATCATCTTAGGATTATCGTGCAGGTACATTAATATATACTTAGTGTCTTCTGTCCACACGCTGAGGATTATCGTGCAGACTTCTGACAGTGTTCTGCGGAGGTCACGAGTCGGATGTGGTGACAGATGGGGCGATGCATTCCCGGGAGCATGGGAGCGAGAGGTGGTGGCGCGGGGAGAGACGGACCTGGAATGGAGCGCGGTCAGCGCGCGGAGGATATGGGCGAGAGGCACAGACCCACGAGGGCGTGGTGAGGAGACCGACGATGGCGGGCACCGGCGCAGGATCGGGTGTCACGTCGTCAGAGCCAGCGTCGCGTTCGTCGGACACGCGGCGGACGGTGCGCGTCATGGACCGGACGAGATCGAGGAAGTGGAGGGAATCAGGGGAGCATCGAGGAGGGCGAGGGACCTGTCCTCGATCTTGTGGGATCTGCGCGATGGTCTCGATCGGTTCAAGGGAGACGCAGCTGTCGGTACACCCAAAATAGACGTGCACGCACCAAAATATGGCTGCGGGCAGCTTCGAACGCATCCGTCCCACAACCGCCTTCGGCCCCGATCCAGGACTACCTTGGGTACCGGTCCTGGTGTGAAGCGAGTGCAGTAGAAGGTCCCTGGGGCTCTGAGCACACCGGCGATAGACGAGTCGGGGAGGAAGCAGCGAAGGAAAGTGACGTCACGTCACAGCCCTCATCCTTCCAACTTCGACGAGCAAGACGCTGCAAGACGATGGTGCAAGCGCGCTTGGGTTACCAAGACGGACGCCTGCTCCAAGACTATGTCTATTCACGCACACGCAACTCTCGGTGATATTATCTGCGAAGCCGCCGTCGTTCTCGTAGTACGTTCCGCGTTTTCCCTGCTTCACTGACATTTTGCTCACCTTGCGAAACCTCCCGATCCCATAAGGTGAATCCGGTCCATAGTGTTCACTCGCCCCACCATTTTTCATTATTGCTAGTACGCCCATGCCTTGTCTTCTCTCCGCGCAAGGTTCCACCCCCATCTTCACTCGACGCACGCCCTCCGCTCGCCCAGGGATGAGTGTCTCCCCTTCCTCGGCAGCGCCATCGCGCATCCCCAGGGTCAGACTCCCCCATCTTGAGGTGTGCACCTGCCTTGTCGAACGACGAAAAAAGAATGACGTATCCGCCGACTCCCTGAAGGACTCCCTCCCTTTTCATTATTACATCCGATTCAAATTCTCGGTGCTTCTGACAGTGTGCGTGTACCAACAAGCTTGGACTCCCCTTTTGGGCGAAGACCAGCTTTAATGAGCCGCCACGCTGATCTCTTGAGCTCATCCGTGCCCAGGCTCGACTCTGGATGTGAGCCTTACGACTTTGATGAACTTTGCTTTCTCAAACAGCGCAGAAACCTCTCGGCGTACCACAGGCCTGTTGCATGTCATCCAGTTGGCGAGGATGGCTTTTCAGGACGCGCAGATATATCCACGGCGAGGTTAAGTGTCGCGCTGAAGCGCTGAAGATTCGGTATGTATGTCGGTGAGAGTCTGTACGTCTGGCAATGCGCCTTTTCTGCTTTCTCAATCAGTGTCGCATACGCTCCTTGCATTGTCTGTCTCTTGGTTTGATCTTTTCAACTCTTTTGTCTTTCTTTTGACGACGTTGCTTGATTTGCTCCCATTGTCGGACTTACGGTTCTGCATACCCCTTACTCCGTCTATCCGCATTCTTCTTATATCTTACTTTGCAGTGGTCGCGAGCCGCGAATGACATACTGATGCTTGCGCTGGCAGCTGCAGGTCCGCCCATGACGGGCTTGTGAGAGAAGAAGTGCGACAGCGCACGCCAGCCATTTCGTTTCCCGCTCACGAGCTTTGAGCACTGCAGCATCTGGTTCCCGCTAGCCGACAGTCTCGGACTCGCGAGACGATGTCTGCAACGATGGCTAGCGCAAGTGCGCGGGCTGCCCTATCAAGTCCGATGCCTGTGTGACGATCAGCTTTGAGAAGAGGGTTGGGCGGTATGCGTATGCAGCTGAGGTGTGCGTTCAGAGTGACGTCTGTATAGCACTCCAGTCTCCTTCATCTCCTTAAATCGCTCACCTTATGCTCCCTGTTCCACTTACCTACATTGAAGCTGGCTCCTTTTCTGCTTCGACCCTGCTCCCCCTCATTATCTTCGAAACACATTCTGTCCGTCAACCGTCTACCGTGCCAAATGTCCCTACACTGAGAATACGTATCATCGCATCTTTTCTCTAGGGAAGACGTTTGAGGTCTTTGAGGTCTAGCTCTAGAGCAAGGATACGTTAATCACTGCACAGTCAGCCGCGGAGCCCAAATCTATGGACAGTCTTCAACTCTGACGATCAGTGCGACTTTGATGGCTTGCAACAGACGAGTCGACGTCTGCCTGCCTGCGCCTATGTTTGTCTAGGCCGAGGTCACGAGCATTGCGTTTCATCAAGGCTGTCAAGAATCATCCCATCGCCGCTGTGTCCCGCTGGCGCGTCTGACGCTTAGGCTCCTCGTGCCGACTTGGCTCGTTATGTATTCTTTCTCAGCGCACGTCAGCCTTCGAGTTCACCCATCCCGCTTTGCCAAAGGCTGTCACTCTTCTGCATTTACTGCAGCATGTGCAATATCTCCGGCCACCGCCCTCAGGCTTCAACGGCATCATCACACGGCCAACACACTAAGATTTGCTTCTGTCCTTCCAGAAAGGAGGTCATCCTCTTATCGCAATCGGGGTCTACGTCTCTGTCCGTTCTCCCTCGGTAACAATACGTATTTCGTGCATAACTTCATAGGGTGGTCTCAAACTGGGAAGTTTCATACGAACGGATAGTCAAGCTCACAAGATACAGTACGTCATACACAAAAATTCCTGCAAGGCATTCCTATATGTTTCATTCAAATTAGACTTGATGAAGACGGACTCTCCTTAGCCTCCGCTACAGAATCTTCCGATGGCTTGAACCGATGAACTTGGATCAACCTCTCGACCTCCGCTATCACCTCCCCGTGCTTGAAAAGAGCCTTCACTCGCGTCGCAACGGACCGATCCCGCCATGGATCTTTGCGGCGAATGCTCTGGATCATGTTCATACCCCTGCAACGCAAGATTGAACAGTTCCTTTGTTACGGGTGACGCAGATCCATGGACTTCTTTGCATTAGGAGGAAGAGGCTCTGCATGACAATGGTGAGGTCCACGATATAGCCCATCATGCCTCGCAAAATATTCGGTCTGGTATATGCGCAGTGTTCACTATATCTGGCATGTGGTACAACCGATTGGAAACGCACGTCACTTCGAGAGCTTTGTATACCCATGTCGCAAATACATACTAACTGCAACTGGCAGCGCGAAAGGAGCAGCAGGAGGAAAGACTCCAGAGACCATGGCCGCAGCACCGGTAATTCCACTCAAGGACCTGTTCGAGCTTGAGCATAAGAGCCAACGAAAGCTCATGAATAGACGTAGTACAATTTCTCAAAAATTACATTTCGCTCGTCCACGAGATCGACCTGAAGCTCGGACATCACCTTGGCTGCAGTGGTAGGAACCTGAGCGTTCATAGATGAGCGAGGAAGATATATCGACTCGCGGTACTAGCTACGCACCATCTCGGGGTCATGCAGTCCCCAGACCCTTCGCATAGGTTAGGTAGTGAGAATACGCGAAATATAATATTCACTGTACGATATCCCGATGCACCACCTTGAGCCACTTGTTGGGTGATATCCCTGGAATCTTGAGACTCGTAGAGAGTCCTTGCCAATATTCTTCTCGAACATTCAACACGAGAAAGGACGGCATATGGGACAAACTCACTTCGCTTTCCGACCCTGTAGGTAGAAGGGCGTCCAATCGTCAGAAACATTACTCTTGTGCGTATGTATAGAGCACTCACTCGATTGAGGCGTTTATCTTCAAGTCGACACTCGTCTGCTGGGTGATTGCCCAAAGGACCCGCAAGGATTGATCGATGCGCTCCAGCGTCTTCTGGACTAGTTCTTCGAGTGTACCAGCGTACCTAGGCTTCACTGAATTCACGATGCTCAGTCAGTGCAATGCGTGAATTGATTAGAAAACTAACACACCTGACACTGCAACCCATGGTACGTCTAGGATCTTTTCGAAAGGCTTCACTATCTCGTTGGTCAGCTTCTCTTGCGCAGCGCCAAACAGGGACTCGATTAGAGCTGTTTCGTCGGATCCTGTGTCCGAGTTTTCATCACTATCGTCACCGATAGCGAGCCTTTGAAGATCTTCCTCGATGTCACCGTACAAGTCTTCGTCGGGGACAGGAAGTATGATACCTTCCACCAATGTATCGTACTTTGTGAACACCGCGAAGATGGGGACTATGTCGCACTGTTATACGGATGTATTCATAAGTATATGAAAGTAGACTTACTTCCGCGCGCTTTGAGCTGGATAATCTTTTCGTCAGCAATTTCGAGAAGACTGCCGCCGTACGTAGGGACTGCGGTGCAAAGCCTAATACCAAATCAACAGATAATATGGAGATACGAAAGATGTGTCCCGAACCAGATGGCGTGGAGCCCATCCTTGATATCCGTCTCACGGCTGCGTTTTTCGATAAAACTAAGAACAACCTTCAAGTTCCCAGCATCACTGTGGGAGAACCCTTGCGAGTCGTGCAAGATGAGACGTGGGTTTTGGGGGGAAGTAATCTCATCCTCGATGTTGGATACGCCAGCTGTGCGACCGTGCTCCACGACCTCGAACGTGTAGTTCAGTGAACTGCGAAAAACGTAGCCATCAAGTGTGAAATTGGAAGTAACTTACCGTATGCTCAACCCCAAAGATCGCGTTGATCAAATGAGATTTCCCAACACCGCTCTACCAGAGGGTCGATTGGCCTTCAAATATGAAGAACAGGGACCAGACACACCCTTCCTAGGACCAAAATGCGGAACCTGGGAGCGCGTAGGAGAGCTGAAGCAACATCATCACAGGCGGGGTGCGAGACCGGCAACTCACTTGGGACAGCTCTGTAGGATCTCGTCGACAGTGGACTTCAGCTCGTCCTCGAATCTGGGTTGATTGGGAGACACGGGAGTCCAGCACTGAAGCCTGAAGTCTGAACTAGGAGAGGGTCAAGTCGTTATCGCGTTGGCAATCAGCAAGTGACTGCTGAATGAGGACTCGATGAGCGCTTGAGCTATAAATAAGTGTGTTTAACAGGCAGAAGCAGCAGCAACACACGTTGACTCTGACTGTCACTGCTTCAGTGCCCTCTACAGGCATCCTGCAGCCCCAGCCTGCCTTGTTCCTTCGTTTTGCACTTCATAATGGACGTCTCATCGGAGGAGATCAGAGAAGTGTGCCCGCGTTTTCGGGTGTTGATCGTGGGTAGACGGAACGCTGGGAAGACCACAATTCTTGAGAAGATGACAGGGAGCGAGGCCGGGGTCACGCCAGAGATTCGTGACGAGAGCGGGGAGTTGGTGGTACGAGATCTCCTTTCCCATGTGTCATGCAGCAGTCATCAACTCAAAAATCCCAGGATGATCCTAAGCTCCTAACGTCAGGCATCGAGGTGCGACTGACGTTCATAGGTTCACGATCACGCTATTCGACGTGCGCATCTCACTGTCTACATCCGATATAGCGGGGAATGAGCAGAATCGAGTATGAAATAACCTACCCAAATAACCCGGGTTTCGTCTTTCACGATTCTCGTGGCATCGAAGCCGGGGCAGAATCTGATGAAGCAAGTCCGCTTCGTATCGAGTACATCCGCTCATTCATCGAGAGGCGAGCCATGGAAAAAAAAATTGCGAACCAGCTGCACGCGATATGGTATTAGTGACCAAGTCGCGTTTCGACGATGAAATCTCTGATCTGAATCCAGGTTTTGCATCCCTATGGACAACCCGAGAGTCCCTAGTGATTCCTTCGAACTTGCGTTCTTCAACCTCGGGACGGGGGCAGGTGAGTGTAGCACCTTTCAGTCAGCGATTTTACAGATCAGTGTAAATTCCATCGTACTAGTGCCCGTGATCGCCGTTTTAACAAAATATGAAGCATTCGTGGACAGAGCCAAGGGTACCTTGAAAGAGAGGCAAGGACGCGAGCCGAACAAGAAGCAAATCCTGGCATATCTCGAGGAACAGGTTCTTATTAATATCAAGAGAACTGATTATCCGCCTGCAGCCATTGTACAGACACATCGTAAGCACTATTCTTGAATGAAGGTTAGTAGGAAATAATTATCCTGACATCATTGAATAGACAAGGGGGAGGGGTGTAACATCCTGACAGAGAAGACATATGCAGCAATCAAGGACCAAACCCTCGCTCATATTTTTGCTCTGTCACAAGAAAATTCGATGAGGGTGTCATGTGAAGAAACCTTCAAGAACCTACCGCGGTGCGTTCAATACATTACACTCTTTCTTCATCTTACCCTCTCCACCACAAGTCAATTTATACTTAAGGAACGGCATTCTGCCTTGCATTTCGCACGCAATGCGTTGGTATCCTTCCCCTTCTGGAGACATGTCAGTCCTATCAGGCATACCGCAAAGAGCTTTCACACTGACGGAGGTCTTGTTGCTGCTCACTTTTCTAACGCTTCTGGTTGATGTCACCCTCGACATGATCTATGATGTACATATTTCAGGTAGGTTACTGATCTCATTAGCTATTCATAATCCTAGTTATTAACAACAACAACCGTCTCTACGCACGATACATTTTATCTGCATAGCATGCAAGTCCCACGCATTTAATCACTCTGTCTTGCTCTGTTTGCTCATCGCCGATGCCACCTCGATCGCAGTTGGTGAGTGCTGCATCGACACGGATCGTGCATGGTCACGCTCGCTGACGCTGTCGTCGATGCCGCACACAGTTGGTGAGTGCTGCATCGGCACTGAATGTTCATGGCTCCGCTCGCTGATGCCGTCGTGGATGCCGCCTGGAACACAGCGAGTGAGTGCAGCATCGGCACTGAATGTGCATGGTTCTGCTCGCTGATGCCGTCGTCGATGCCGCCTCGAACACAGGAAGTGAGTGCTGCATCGATACTAAATGTTCATGGTTCCGCTCACTGATGCCGTCGTCGATGCCGCCTCGACCACAGGAAGTGAGTGCTGCATCGGCACTGAATGTTCCTGGTTCCGCTCACTGATGCCGTCGTCGATGCCGCCTCGAACACAGGCGGTGAGTGCGGCATCGGCACTGAACGTTTGTGGTTCCGCTCGCTGATGCCGTCGTCGATGCTGCCTCGAACACAGCGAGTGAGTGCTGCATCGGCACTGAGTGTTCATGGTTCCGCTCACTGATGCCGTCGTCGATGCCGCCTCGACCACAGGAAGTGCGTGCTGCATCGGCACTGAATGTGCATGGTTCTGCTCGCTGATGCCGTCGTCGATGCCGCCTCGAACACAGGAAGTGAGTGCTGCATCGACACTGAATGTTCATGGCTCCGCTCGCTGATGCCGTCGTCGATGCCGTCTCGACCACAGGAAGTGAGTGCTGCGTCGGCACTAAATGTTCATGGTTCTGCTCGCTGATGCCGTCGTGGATGCCGCCTGGAACACAGCAAGTAAGTGCAGCATCGGCACTGAATGTGCATGGTTCTGCTCGCTGATGCCGTCGTCGATGCTGCCTCGAACACAGCGAGTGAGTGCTGCATCGGCACTGAATGTTCATGGTTCCGCTCACTGATGCCGCCGTCGATGCCGCCTCGAACACAGTTCGTGAGTGCTGCATCGGCGCTGGATGTTCATGGTTCCGCTGGCTCATACCGTCCTCGATGCAGTCTCAAGCATGGGGAGTGAGTGCTGCATCGGCACTGAATTTTTGTGGTTCCTCTTGCTGATGCCGTAGTCGATGCCGTCTCGAACACAGGAAGTGAGTGCTTCATTGGCACTGAATATTCACCGTTCCGCTCACTGATGCCGTCGTCGATGCCGCCTCGAACACAGGCGGTGAGTGCTGCATCGGCACCGAATGTGCATGGCTCTGTTCGCTGATGCCGTCGTCGATACCGCCTCGAACACAGGATGTGAGTGCTGCATCGGCACTGAATGTTCATGGTTCCGCTCACTGATGCCGTCGTGGATGCCGCCTGGAACACAGTTCGTGAGTGCTGCATTGGCACTGAATTTTTGTGGTTCCTCTCGCTGATGCCGTCGTCGATGCCGCCTCGAACACAGCGAGTGAGTGCTGCATCGGCACTGAATGTTCATGGTTCCGCTCACTGATGCCGTCGTGGATGCCGCCTGGAACACAGTTCGTGAGTGCTGCATTGGCGCTGAATTTTTGTGGTTCCTCTCGCTGACGCCGTCGTGGATGCCGCCTCCAACACAGGAAGTGAGTGCGGCATCGGCACTGAATGTTCATGGTTCCGCTCACTGATGCCGTCGTCGATGCTGCCTCGAACACAGGAAGTGAGTGCTGCATCGGCACCGAATGTTCATGGTCCCGCTCGCTGATGCCGTCGTGGATGCTGTCTCGAACACAGCGAGTGAGTGCTGCATCGGTAATGAATGT
The DNA here is from genome assembly GCA_039111635.1 of Heterobasidion occidentale. NCBI lineage: Eukaryota > Fungi > Basidiomycota > Agaricomycetes > Russulales > Bondarzewiaceae > Heterobasidion > Heterobasidion occidentale. The sequence goes on from JBCAQO010000008.1 coordinate 2,921,199, forward strand.
GTGTGGCTCCGCTCGCTGATGCCGTCGTCGATGCTGCCTCGAACACAGCGAGTGAGTGCTGCATCGGCACTGAATGTTCATGGTTCTGCTCGCTGATGCCGTCGTCGATGCTGCCTCGAACACAGCGAGTGAGTGCTGCATCGGCACTGAATGTTCATGGTTCCCCCCGCCGATGCCGTCGTCGATGCCGCCTCGATCACAGGAAGTGAGTGCTGCATCGGTAATGAATATGTGTGGCTCCGCTCGCTGATGCCGTCGTCGATGCCGCCTGGAACACAGTTAGTGAGTGCTGCATCGACACTAAATGTTCATGGCTCCGCTCGCTGATGCCGTCGTCGATGCGGCCTCGACCACAGGAAGTGAGTGCTGCATCGCCAATGGATGTGCATGGCTCCGCTCGTTGATGCCGTCGTTGATGCCGCCTGGAACACAGGATGTGAGTGCTGCATTGGTACTGAATGTGCATGGTTCTGCTCGCTGATGTCGATGTCGATGTCGCCTCGAACACAGTTGGTGAGTGCTGCATCGGCAATCAATGTGCGTGGCTCCGCTCGCTGATGTCGTTTTTGATGCCGCCTCGAACACAGCGAGTGAGTGCTGTATTGGCACTGAATATTCATGGTTCGGCTCGCTGATGCCATCGTCGATGTCGCCTGGAACACAGTTGGTGAGTGCTGCATCGGCACCGAATGTGCGTGGTTCCGCTCACTGATGCCGTCGTCGATGCCGCCTCGAACACAGGACGTGAGTGCTACATTGGCACTGAATGTGCGTGGCTCTGCTCGCTGATATCGTTGTCTATGTCGCCTCGAACACAGTTGGTTAGCGCTTCATCGGAACTGAATGTGCATGGCTCTGCTTGCTGATGCCATCGTCGATGCCGCCTCGAACACAGAAAGTGAATGCTGCATTGGCACCGAATGTGCATGGTTCTGCTCACTGATGCCGTCGTCGATGCCGCCTGGAATACAGTTTGTGAGTGCTGCATCGGCACCGGATGTTCATGGCTCCACTCGCTGATGCCGTCGTCGATGCCGCCTCGAACACAGCGAGTGAGTGCTGCATCGGGACTGAATGTTCATGGTTCTGCTCGCTGATGCCGTCGTCGATGCCGCCTCGAACACAGGAAGTGAGTGCTGCATCGGCACTCATCATCCATGATCTCTCTTCCTCATCCCCCTGTCGATGCTCCCTTGAACACAGAATGTGCGTCCTTCATCTCTACTGATTGCGATTCCATTTGATGATGACATCATCTTGAACACAGGATGTGAGTTCATCGTGCACTGATTTGACAAGTCCCTACTGACTGAAGTTGTGGTCGACATGGCATCAGATATTTCTTCCAGACATTGTGAGCTCATCATCATTGCTTTTCCTTACTCTTTTGTCTGCATTCGACTTGCCCATAGACCCGATCTGCAATGTGGGATGGAACTGCGTCTTCCACAATCTCATCCGCTGTCCAGAAATGGGTATGCACTACCACACTCCACTGTTTGCTCCCACCATTCTCTGTAATGATCCCTCTCTTACAGGAGCAACGGCCCTCTATTTTCTTACCTGTCAGTGTCAATGCTCGTACACGATTTGTTTCTCGTACGTTCTCCTCTTGGCTTTCACAACAATATCGTTACTACCACCGTGCATTCCAGTTGCACTCCTTTTGGCATGCTGGACAGCAAAGAAGTCAAAAACTCCTTCGATTTATCTAGCTTCATCTATCGCACGGCTGGACACCATGGTGGATGAGAGAACCCGCTTTACCAAAGGTGTCGATGAGATTCTGAAGCAACACAGTGGCAACCACGATATCCTGTTCAAGGAGCTCACGCAACATGTCATCAATAATGCTGATACCTTCAGTCAGGATTTTACAATACAGTCTCCTCTGTAGCTTTTGGCTGACTATGCTTTCAGTTGCACTCGAAAGCACACTTCCATCCCACAACGAATTTTTGGGAGGGACTAGCAATGACGAGGAGCCTGTATGATTCAGCATTCGGCCTTTCGGGGCATCGCTGATATAGGCTCTTAGGGAACCGCGTAATGTAGACTGCTAGCGCGAAGATAAGATGGGGAGGAAGTTCACGAGATTATGTCGGTATTGCGCTTTCAGCGAAGCATTTCTTGATCTGAGCCGCCATGGCTAATTATGATGCATTGCACGTTCCTATAAATCATGAACCGAGCTCAAGCGGGCTTTCTTCTGAACTTTCGCTTGATCACGGAGGCGTAGTGAACAATTGGCGAAGATGTTTGCGCAGAGCGCACGTTATACGATGGTGCTACCGGAGTAAGTGAGCAACCTGGCAGTCGTTGTAGAAGGATTATGTTTCTACTGTATTACAGCAAGACTGCACACATGTAGACATCGTCTTGTATAATTCACTTGCAACGAACCGAGACGGCCTGCTTCCTATCCTGAATTGTGACAGAGAACTTGTCAGCATCCGCAAGTCGCCATGTAAATTGTCGAGCGGTGAGGGACCGAGGGTGTTCTTTCAAAAACGACATGTTGCGAAGAGAGTACTGTCGTCAGCGGATGGACGTTGCAAGGCCAAATCTACGGTCAGTCTGATTGCTACGAAGAAATCCGAAGAGATGCCTTGGGTGAGTGTACATTCGGAGCCAGGGATCGTACAGGTCGAACAGCGGGCATATTGTCGCTGGGCTGCGCGGGGAGACATCTTGAAGGATGTCGAACCTGTGCTCTCCCCTCTGCGCTAGGTTCGCATTCTGATTGAGGTAGTGCTCAGCACATGCAAGAAAAGATACGCACCAAAGCACTGCGGCCGTCTTCCACCTCGCCCACGCCTCCGCTACCATCTGTTGTCTCACGCTAAGATCGTCATGCAGGCTGTTCTTGATGTACGCGACGAGGGTGTGATGCAGCAGCAAGTCCGCAGGGGCCGTGACTGATCGGTGTGAGTTGGAGGCAAAGAGCATCGGAGGTAGCAATGCCACGTGATTCCCTCACGCTTCGACCTCGACGAGCACGACGATAACCGCGACGACGAACGACAGACCCTTGCGCCTGCGATCGCGTCTACATACGCGCCGCGGTATCCAGTGTCGATGAGTGAGAGCCCCTGAAGCCTCTGGTCGAGGTGCAGCTGAAGAGCATCGCCGCCAAGAAGCCTGCCATCCCATCCAAAGTAATGCCCCTCTTCTGAGAATGGCGACCCACGCGCACGCTGATGCTCGCCAATGTCTATGCCACCGACCCCCTACGCGTGCTCACTCAACCTGTCGCAGGGCCGCTCGACGAGAAGGCGCAGCCCTCCTTCACATCCGTTTCGTCGCCGCAGCGCTTTCGCCACGCCTATACTCCAAGCCGTCAAATATTCTTATACTATATCAGTATTCTACGACAATGTGGAAGCTGACTCCATCGTCCAAGCTTAAAGCTAAAGAGGGGGTAAAGGTCGCCGGCACTGCGGACAAATGTTCTGTAAAATGGTGAGCAACCAGCTTAGAACGCGATATGACAGGTTAGACAGACCTTGATGGCAAGCCACTAGATCGCAACGCAACACAAATGTTCAGTAAAGCAACGAGATGGAAAAAGAGAGAACTCACCCGTTCAAGACATTCAGTATGCTACCACAAAGAGTCATCAGCCGCACGCCCGACCGAAAAATCCTCGAAGAGCCGAAGAACTCACGAATAGATGATGGCACGGCGCCAGACTATAATTCTTCCTGTTCCCGGATCCACCCACCACGCTGACGCCGACGCCCACAGCGCCGAAGAACCCGCCGCGACTCCGTTCCTTCTCGTTGCCGTCGAGCGACTGCCGCTCTAGCCGTATGGCGTCCATGCATATCGCACAGTCCCCGAGGCTGTTCTCTGGCGCTTCGGAGTCCGGAGCCGGCAGCTGCGGGTGGTAGTCGTACGTCTGGACGCGCGAATACTATACGGAGTATCAGCCACATCGATACGCCGATAATACTAAACGGAAACGGTCGTACGCGCTGTGGGAGGAAGAAGGACGGGCCGAGGGCATCTTGCAGGATCAAAACGAGGACCTGTGCGAACATGAAGATCGCAAGCAGGTACATCCACGCTACATGAAATCGAAAGCTTAAGCTACATTCAAGCAGTGAATTATGCGATCTACTCACGTCGAGGAGTGACATCGAGCACATTCTTCGGACACGACATAAAGTCTACAGCAATATAAGTGCCGAGGCAGAAAAAAAGGAGAAGAACAGAGCATATTGATACTCACACATCGCAACCAACAATCTCCCGATAGTCGTGCCGACGAGATATGTCGGATCGAGGGCACACGTCCGGCCACGCTGTGCGGCACGCACGATCTGAGGCACCCAGAACGACGAGTAGAGCGCTGCGAAGAACATCAAGGCCAGTGAAGGCGCCAAGATGATGCGCACTACGAAGGTGAGTAGCAAGAACATCACAACCCCTGCGCCACGAAAGATATATTCAGAAACAGCGATGCAGGGCAGTTCAGCAGACAACATAGCATAGCAGTGACTTACACGTCCGTACTTGCGAATCGATGCGCAGATGATCCCAGACGGCGCGGACGAATGACGGCCGCCGCGGCGCTGGCGGCGCTGGTAGCGTAGCGGCCGTATTGATAGGTGCTGTAGGGTCAGATGGGTTGGGAGGCACGGCGATCGTGGGTGTTGGAGTTGGTGCTGGAGGTGGTGGTGCAGGCGAAGGCGCGACATCCTCCGGGGCTTGGACCTGATGTATCAGCAGCGCAAATTGCTTCCCAAAATGTAAGTAAGTTGGATAGCCAACACAAGGGACAAATCTATCGTCCATACCACTTCGTGCGCGAACAAGGCGCAAGCGAGGAACGCCGGAGCCACGAGAGACAGCGAGGGCCGTCCATCAGCGAGTATGGCGAACGTGATGTGCTATCCCGACGGAAAAAATCAAAATCGTGCACGACTGCTGTTGAATGGCACGTACGCCTGCGAACGAGATCGAGTCAGCCAGTGCTTGGCCGAAGAATGTCCATCGCGAGATCCTGGCGAGCGCTGCGGGCGTCTGGCTCTGGGCCATCTGCCTGGACAGCAGGAGAAGAAGCGCGAGATAAACAAGACCAGAAAAGCCAGCGTCTGCACGCGTAAGAATCAGCTCTCGCTCGCTGTGTGAAACGGAGTTAAGGTGCATACAGGTGGTGATCTTGTGGTAAAACGTCCTCGAACGGAGGCCTTCCGTGTTCTTCACTTCGTACATGATCCCGCACTCCCGGCTGAGCAGCACGCCGTGCATGATGAATTTTGGCCGCCGCACCGTCGTCGCGCCCGTCGGATGCTGCAGCTCTTCCTCGAGCTCCCGCATCTGCTCCTCCGATATGTGTGTCGGCTCCAGCTGCGCGTAGATAGAGAAGGGACACGCAGGCTTGGGTGAGTCGTCCGACGTCGTGTCATCGACCGTGCCAGAATCGATCAGCTTTTTCAACTTCGAGACACGGGATTCGAGCTCGGGCTCGACGATGTGTGCGGTTTGGTTGCGGACGGATTCGGGGACGAGGGAGGGGATTGTGCGGATATCTATAGCGTGACTGATGGATTGATGGTGTGTAAGTGTCAGAGCATGAGCCTAACAGGGCGAACGCACCCTGAAGGATCTGCCAGACCGTACATAGAGCCGTTTCGGAGGAAGTGTATGCCTTCAAAGTCGAATCGCATCTCCTCTGCAGTGTTGGAATCTACAAATTCTATTTTCCCTAGAATGCTTATGAGCGGCAACGAGCCAAGCCTGAATGGTGATGTGCATACATGAACCATGGCGACATCAGACGGTGGTTGTGGCTTCCTCCCTTTGCCCTTGCTGTCTGGCTTGCTCTCGGGTATCTTCTCAACTACGCTCATCGTCACCTTCTCAGATGCGGTCCAGTTCCACGACCCAAGTCTCTCGGTAATCTCAGTCAAATTAGCGCCCGTCATCAAATCCCGGGCATATGTTTCCCAAGAAACGGTTGGAGAGTCCTGCATAGCAGGAGAAGTGATGTTGTGCATTGAACACGACCCACGAATGAAGCCGGTGACATTGGGAAAGTAGGACATGCTCGAAGGGTCTAAGATCTTGCCCGATGATACGAAGAAGTCGACTAAGCGCTCCTCGGCGGGTGGCTTGATTGGCTTGTGTTGTACAGTTACACCTGATACGGTGCGCCTAGCAGATGAGCGATAGACGTACCATGGTAAAGTTGAGTCCCGCTGGATCTGTGCCATTCAGCCACGCGGAGTAGTTCCCCAGCTGCCACTCCAAGGACGCTAGGGCATCTACATACTGATTTCGCAATGGGCCGCCGTCCCCGTTGTTGTTCGTGAGCATGAATAGGAGGAAGCTGAGGAAGAGGAACGACGAGATGGAGCTGCGCGGGCGTTGGCGTGCGGGAAGGCCAGCCTCCTCGTCACGCTGAGGGTCTGTGGCTGGTTGCGGCGTGCTCATCGCGATTCGATTGAGCAGGTCGACGATGTCAAGTCTTTGAGAGTGAACGAGGCCAGATCATTTGGCCAGCGGCGGAGAGCAGTGCGAGGACGAGCAGGGGGAAGCGCGCGTGGTCAGCCGTCGGCATCTGCCGTTCCTCGCCGGCAACAAGCCACGGCAGATCTCACGGTCGCGTCAACATGGCCACCTCCAACGCGTCTGCCAGCCAGCCCAGCGTACGATGGACGCATTTCTACGCCGCGCTCCAGCTCGCCATCCAGCGCTCAGCGCACAAGTGGACGTACGTGGCACCGCCTTTCCCCCGCTAGTGGTTGGCTCACGAGATCAGTTACGAGGACTTTGTCGAATGCTTTCCTTTGTGGTGCGAGGAGGAGAAGAACGGCGCGTCGGGCGTCTTCAACACCGTCTCTAGGTTCGTCGAGAACGAGACCACGGTGTGTACAAATATCTATCGTCTTCGCATCATTCGTCGTGATCTCTCGTGAACAGAAACTATGCGACGAGCTGTTTGCCAACTATGACGTGCAGAGCAACCTCGATAGTATGCACGCCGTCGTCACTGAGGCGCGGGGTCGGAAACGGAGCGGTGAGGCAAGAAAGGACGCATGGCGCCCAGATCTTGAGCCACGAGCGGCCGTACGAGCGCGGACGATACCTCTCCTGCAACAAGAGCGCGATCGCCTCCGAGCGCAGTTGGCACAGGTCCGTCGCGACAATCATTCATACTATTCGCAGTATCTTCTCATAGCTCATGCAGTTGGAAGACGAGAATACGCAACTGCAGAGTAAGATGCAAGAGAACGTAAAGGCGCGACAAGTCGCGAATGATCAGATAACTGAGATGCTTACCCTCCTCAACGAGGTCCGTACGTTCCGCCCTCATCACGCATCATTGGCGTCATGTGTTCTTTCTAGGTCTACGAGACGTGGAAGGACCTCCCAGTCGACGACATGCAGTCTTGGACCCTCCAGATGGCAGAAACGCAAAGCGCTATCATCCCGCCGCCTTGAAAACCATATCCACTCTCTCTATATCCACGCTTCTCGGTTTGTTTTCGACATTGTATCTGATTTCCCTTGTATTCGCCTATCCTGCCTCGACGTGTATCTGACTACTGAGCCTGCCCTGAACCTCTCACGTGTATCACATGACTTGCGCGCCTTCACTCTTCCTCCTTCACTCTCCTGCCCCTGCCTTACTATCGCCCATCCAAATGTCGGCCTCTCCTGAAAACGACACCAACTCCGCGCCTCCTTTCAGCAGGGCCAGTCAAAGCCAGTTCACTCCTACCCCGGCTCTGTGGGCATACCTTCTACATAAGCCCGGGTCTTCGCAGCGCACGCCCAGTGGGACGTCTTTCCCTGAAAACACACAAATAGCGCCCGTGGACAAGGCTGGAACCTCAACGCGCATACTCCTGCATGACACCCATGCCCGACTAGAGACATTCTCGGAGCGCGTTGGTAAGCTCGCGGATGGCGTTGACAAGGCGCAGCAGGCGCTCGTAAGGGCACAGCAGGAAATGGAAAACGAGATGGAGAAGATGGGGGAGTACATCGCGAAACTAGGTGCGTCTATACCCTAAGGGCAGGCATCACGGAGGACACCCGTCTGCGTCGATATACGGTGACTATATGCGCATCGTACTGAGCTGAACGGTGGTATAGTCGAGCGCTATCGCAGCGACATTGAGAAGAAAATCGGCGAACCTGCACAGGCGGCCGCTCTGTCCGATATGCGAGCTGAGCTAGCCTCAACACGAGCCGAGCTCACTGCGACAAACCGACGATTCGATACCGTCGACGCGAAAATGACCTCGCTCAACGCGGTACGCACCGATCACTCTCCTTCAAAGTCTTGTTACGATGGGTGTCGCTGCTTGTCCGGGGCTGACGAGCTCCGGTTCAATTCTAGCTCACGCAGACTCAATCGCAGGTTCTACAAAACTTGCAAGAACACCAGATGCGCGCACTGGAACAGCACGCTCAGGTCGTCGCACTCGTCACACCACTCGTTCCTCTTCTGCAAGCCGTTCCCCTTCAGGTGGAGGTTGCTCGGAATGCCGTTATCGAAGCCATGCAAAAACGCCCAGTCTCCTCATGCGCATGTTCATGCTCTTCGTCCCACGTCTCTTCTCGGTTAGAGCGACGGTTTAATTGTTTGTCCTCGCCTTCATCTGTAGAGGGAAATGAGGCAACTCGGAGATCCGACAACACCCCATCTCTCAAAAGGCGTCGCATTGATGACTCAGTGGCTCCACCCGCCAACGTGGTGCATGCACGCCTTTTTGCTGCCTTGCCACCTCCCTCTCCACGTCGTCAAGCGACTCCATCGTCCGTTCCGAGGCATCCTTTCCCGGCTCCTCTTCCTAGACTGCCATCTAACTCACTCCGTCACGCGCAATCAACCGCACCAGGGCGAGAGCAGGGCACTGCAGCTGCCGCTCTTGATCGCACGCAATTGCTGCGTCGCACCTCGTTACGAGGTCCTGCTCACCCTAGTCGACACGATCTCAACGTGACACCCGTGTCTGCTTCTCGGGATCTTAGTGTGACCCCCAACCAAAGGCAGAACTTGTCCTCAGGGCCTGCGCGAGGCACTCCTGACTCCGTCAATTTGTCCAAGGCTCGTCCATGACTACGGTTTCGGCGACTCATAATGCTCTAATGGAGCGCGAGGGAGGTTCACGAATGGATCATCGATCACCTTTGTTTGGTGGACGGATTCTCCGTTCCATGCAGGCAAGGTTATCCACGCCTGTACCACGCCGCTTTCTTGATCTTCGGGCTGGCGGTAAACCGCATCATTCCTTCCGAGTCCCGGAGATGCAGCCCGATGAGCACGGTGTGCTAGATTATCTTCAATCTCGCATTTGTTAAGCTTATGGTGCTGTCGCACTAGGTACGTCGCACGAACAACCGACGAGCCCTTCGGGGCGTTCGGAAACAGCATACCACACGGCCTCGCCATTCCCACAGAGGGAAGACACACTTCCGCCACCCAGCTTGCGCGAACGAAAGCGCGAAATTTTGAATCTGCCAGCGAGTGCAGTCCCTTCCATCTTTTAGGATCTTTGATCACTGATGGCCGTGCTGCAGGATGCCCCAAGGAGACGCTTCATCCCGTTAGAAGATGACGATGATCATGAGATAGACAAAGAGGGCAGCGAAGCCTTTGTGTGACACGTGTGCGGAGCTCTTGATGATGACGGAAATGTGGTCAGGGGAGTATGGCATGCCGTTATGGATCTTCGTGTGTTCATCCCAGGTCAGCATGCCTCTTTCTGCTTATGCGGCAAAATGACAAATCTTCGAGTAGCGCCAACCCAACCTAACTTAGAAGCGAAAGGATTTTGGTGGAATACAGTTTCGCAGCTACGGAATTTCTCAGTTTCAAATGTAATGCACTTACGCTTCGATCCCAGAGCTTTGTGGCTCGTGCTATCCCCTTGGGTTCGTGGTGCTTTGACCGGACACGTGCCTGTTGTCCCGATGAGATGAAACTGACCGACTGACCCATGGCATCAAGCGATCTTCGTTTTTATCCTCAGACGCCCACCGTGACCAGCGCCAAGATGACCTTTTTGATTGTCGAAGCCTGATGATCATAATCAGAACCTCGGAAGCCTTCCCGCTGGAGGAGAAGATGTGCGAAACTGACCTGATTCTGCACGCAGTTGGATCCAATTACGCAAGTTTTGTTCATCATCGAGGCAATTCTGTAGGTGCACCGGTAGGTGCGGCGAAGAGCGGTAAATTAAACGCTCATGCCAGAAGCTGCCTCAGCTGTTATAAGAGAGCAGAACCTGATCCTGGGCAGACAACTCAACTTTCTTTTGCTAGCCCCATGACTGCCTCGTTTGAGCTGCCTCCTAGACCGACTGGTCTTCCCACGCTCGAAGTTCTCAACGCGACCGTCCCTTCCGACGTTTCTCCAGAGTCCGTATCCCAATCGTGGCTGGAGAAACTGTCCGCTACGTTGTCTGCGCAAGCCTTCGACGATCTTGACGAGCTCTTGATCCCCTCCGCCACATGGAAAGATATACTCGCGCTAACCTGGGACTTCCGCTCTGTTCGCACGCTCCCCAGCATCCGCACCATGCTTGCCGCCCGCGCCGGTCTGCAGAAGTTCTCCGTCCAGGCGATCACGGCAGAAGAAGACGCTGAGGCGCGCGGGGCTTTCAAGCCCTCGCTGGCCCATCCGTTCCCGGATACCGCGTGGGTGCAGTTCGGGTTCGCCGTCATGACCGGGGTCGGGCGGGGCACCGGCATCGCGCGGCTCGTCCCGACCGCGGATGGGACTTGGAAAGCGTGGACGGTGTTCACGAGCATCGATAAGCTGAGAGACTTCCCAGAAACGGTGCGTAATCATGGATCGCCGTCGTTCATAGTGAGATGCAGATCCATACAATTCCGTGGTAGGTGGGCGCTGCGCGGGTCGTCGGTCCTGTGGTGGACTGGGTCGATAGGCGCGCTCGTGAACTCGACTTTGTGGATAGCCAGCCGATTGTTCTGATCATTGGCGGTGGCCATGTCGGACTCGAGCTGGCTGCGCGTCTGAAGTATACTGATATCTCAGCCCTCGTTGTGGAGAAGGCGCCTCGTATTGGAGACAGTGTGAGTGGACCACAGTGAACGTAGCCCCTTTCAAACAGATAACCGTCTTTGACAGTGGCGCCATCGTTATGATTGCCTTTGCTTGCACGATCCAGTTTGTACGGGTTCGGTATCCGGTATAGCGATCATGAGCTGATAGTTTTTGGGCAGGGTTCAATCATATGCCTTACCTTCCGTTCGTACTTCGCTTAGCAATGGAAGCAAGTGCGGGGCCTCACCGCATGCGCATAGATTCCCCTCTACATGGCCCCGCTATCCTCCTAGTAAAAAGGTATGTCAATGGACGACTTTTTTGTGTCGCGTTCTTTCCGAAATCGGCTGCGTACGATGTAGATATTGACTTGTGCCTTTCTCGTATCATGAGATTGCAAGTTGGCTCGAAGCCTACGCAGAGAATCTAGACCTCAATGTTTGGACTTCGACCAACACCCAAACCATAAGTGGAACGAAGTAACGAAACACTGGACAGTTATCGTGACTGGTCGAATGGCAACCAGAGGTATTGTCGCCGAAGTATGTCATATTTGCCCATGGTTCCGGTGGTGGAGTGGCAAACATGCCTGACATACCACAGAAGGTGCGTCCCACATCCGGTTCTAATGTCGAGGTCCAGGCACTGGGATTGAGGATGAGCGGTGCAGGACGAGTTTAGAGGTCAGGTGTACCATTCGTCCGAATTTAGATCAGGGAAAGATTTCAAAGAAAGAAGGCAATCGTAGTTGGCGCGTGCAACTCAGGTGCGAACAAGAGTTCCGCGATGCCCTCCCTTTTTAAACCGTCTAGATAAGGTCACGATATTGCTGCCGATTTCTATCGCAACGGAGCAGATGTCACGATGCACGTTGATCACTCTCTGCGCAGAAAGGTCTGACTGACATCTACTGGCGTTTAGGGTTCAACGCTCCGAGACGTATGTTATATCTGCGCAGGCTCTGGCCCAACTCTTGACCTGTGCGTATCTTTTGATGGAACGATGTCTTTACATAGTTCTGACATTGCCGCCAGCGGCTCAATACGTCGAGAATGGACCTCCTACTGAAGTCGCAGATCGCTTAACGCGTCAATGCCACACTATCTCGTCCGACTAGTGCAAGCGCGCGTGGCTGACCGAATTGCGAACACTGTTGACAAGTACATTCCGATATTCGATGAAACTAAAGCTGTTCGCTCAGACCTCCTGAACACAGAGGATTACGCGAAAGTCTGAAGAAAACTAACTTTGCGCTGACGATGGGGTTAGAAGGAGCTGGTCTCTTTGCACTGTTGGCAGAACGCCGCGGAGGATACTACATCAGTGCGCAAGGCTGCATTATCTTGCACGCGCAATCCATAATAACGTGCTGCATAGACGTCGGTGCCAGCGAGCTTGTCGCCGACGGGAGTATCAAGGTCAAGCAAGGCAGCGGTATCGCCCGATACACATCGAAGGGATTGGTGTTTGATGATGGAGCCGAATTAGACGCAGATGTTGTTGTTTTCGCGACCGGGTGAGAGTTTCCGTCTATACTTATGCTGTTCGATCTATCCTTATAACATCGCACAGGTACGGAGATGCGCGTGACCTTGCACACCAACTGTGCGAGCCTGCGGTTGCGAGTAAGCTTGGGGACATGTGGGGAGTTGATAAGGAGGGAGAGCTGCGGGGCGTGTGGCGCGATTCCGGTCATCCTCAACTCTTCTTCGGCATGGGTAAGCGTGTCGTCACGACTGTCATCTCCGAATAGACAGCGCCAATCTGAATTTTAAAATCCTGAAAGGCAACTTCGCGATGGGACGGCAGTACTCTATTTACTTGGCTCTGCGTGAGTGGCTCTCTGACGATACTGGTACTAATCTGACACGCCCCAAATCAGAAATCAAGGCGATGGAAGAAGGGCTTATGGGAGACAGGTACGCCATTGAGCGACAATACGGTGAAAGATTGTAAGAAGCCATATTACAAGGTGTTGTACGCAATGAAGAAGTTCGGCGAGCACTCATGCTTCTCAAAGAGACGAGATTGTGAACAGTATTATATACATGGGCCTCGGCGATCGGGCATCAGCTTGATTTTTCCATGATCACGACATTCAGCTGGCGTATCATCTCACGAATGAGCTGATCGACGCCATAATCGCGATAGGTGTTATAATGGCTTTCCAGGTAATATATACACAGTACTTGTTCTTTGCTAATGGCGCACTTAAGATATCCTTCCCGCTTGGCCGTTGATAGTGGTAAGATCGTTATCGAAGACTCAGGATCGCTTGTGTCGCCTTGTTCCTCATCATGTCCTTTGATCTTCCCGCGCGTCCAACTGCCCTGCCAACTCTCGATCTACTCAACGCCGAGGTCCCGTCAGATGTAGCTGTCGATCTCGTTGCGTCGACATGGCTTGAGAAACTTTCTCGTGTCCTCTCCACGCGTGACTTTGCCAAACTAGATGATCTGCTGCTTCCCACAGCGACTTGGAAGGATATCCTAGCGTTGACTTGGGATTTCCGCTCTGTCCGCTCACTTCCAAGCATCCGAACCATGCTGTCTTCACAGGTAGCGTCCCAAGGATTCTCTGTGAGACCGCTTACTGCGGAGGAGCATTTGGAGGCGCATGGAATATTCGAGCCAGCTTTATCTCGTCCATTTCCAGATGTAGCATGGATCCAGTTCGGATTTGTTGCTGAAACGAACGTTGGAAGCGGTATTAGCGTCGCACGGCTGGTCCCTACCGCCAACGGCGCGTGGCTCGCCTGGACAGTGTTCACCTCCCTTGACAAGCTGCAAGATTTTCCTGAGAAGGTTTGTGTCTCACGTTTCAGACTCCGATCTCGAGTTAACGTCAGTCGATCGTCCATCATCGCAGGTGTCATCATCACGATTTGAAGGTCCCGACTTCCACTGGGCCCAGCGACGCGCCCGAGAGAGAGAATTCGTCGACACCCAGCCGACAGTCGTAGTCATCGGCGCAGGTCACATTGGGCTGCAGGTTGCCGCGCGCCTCCAATACCTAGACGTCACAACGCTCGTATTAGAGAAATTGCCTCGGGTGGGAGACGTTGTGCGTATATTTATCGGTCTCCATAGAGTCCCCTCTTAAAACCACTGACAGTGGCGCGACCGATATGACCGGTTATGCCTGCATGACCCACTCTGTGAGGGACTGCCACTTCCTCAGACCTGGATTTTTGCTGAAATTTTTCCTGCGCCTCAGGGTTCAATCAATTGGCTTACCTCCCGTCTGTGACTTTCTCTTGATTTTCTGTCGCCAACTGGCTGAGAGATGTAAAGTTTCCCTACAACCTGGCCAAAATATCCTCCAGGAAAGAAAGTCAGCGTCTAATTATTCTTCAGTTGCCTGAGCCATTATTTCTGATTGCTGTTCGTTATCAGATAGGCAGCTGGCTAGAGTCTTACGCGGAAAACTTGGACCTCAACGTTTGGACGTCCGCCTCTACGAGTAGCATCGTCTGGAACAAGACTACGAATGATTGGACAGTCAATGTGACGCGCTCTGACGGCACACAGCGTGTCCTGACACCTAAATATATTGTCTTTGCTCACGGGACGGGGGGCGGTGTCCCCAATATCCCGCATATAGCAGGCCGAGTAAGGAGCCACTTGAGAAAAAGACATTCCTAGCCTTACTGATTCCGACGAGCGCAGGAAGCCTTCAAGGGGATTGTGATCCACTCTGAAGATTTCAAATCTGGTCAAGAATTTCAAGGCAAGAAGGCGGTGGTGGTTGGTGCTTGCAACTCCGGTCAGTCCACACAAAGCGCCACTCTAAGACTCTTCAAACGCCGATTTGGTTCCCAAGGCCACGATGTTTCGCATGACTTGTACGACTATGGCGTAGACGTTACAATGTAAGCTCATGCATCGTATACTGCAAACCGCCTAAAACTGCCTCTTTGCCCTTGCAGGTTTCAAAGGTCGACCACGTATGTCATCTCTGCGAAGGCGTTGGCGATGCAATTGAAGGGTAAATTTGATTCCCTCTTTTCAAGATAACTGCTCACTACCCACCAACTAAGCCTCATATTACGTGGAAAACGGTCCACCTACTGAAGTTGCTGACCGCCTTGGCGCATCAATACCGCCCTTCATTGTGCGCCTGCTACAAGGCCGCGCTGCGCAACGTATCGCCAACACAGTCGACAAGTGAGCTCCTTTCACAAGCATTTTCACCGCTCTACCACAACTTCCGATCACAGGGAGCTTCATGATAAGCTGAGAAAAGTGGATTTCGGACTGTCTTTGGGCGTGGATGGCGGTGGTATCATATCGCTTTTGACCACACGTAGAGGGGGATTCTATATGAGTGAGTGAGGGTGTTTATTTCGCTCTTCGTCTGTGTGACTACTTTCGCAGACGTCGGTACTAGCGAGCTCATTGCCGACGGGCGTATCAAACTCAAGCATGGAAGCGCAATCTCGCATTTATCATCCGATGGCTTAGACTTCGAGGATGGCTCTCATTTGGACGCAGAAGTTATCATTTTTGCGACGGGGTGAGTACGTCATTATCGCTCAATGATGGATCCTTCATACAGATATCATAAACCTTGAGGTATGGCGACGCGCGCAATCTAGCGCACGAGCTTTGTGAGCCTGAGGTTGTGAACAAAGTCGGTGAGGTATGGGGGATAGACGAGGAAGGAGAGTTGAACGGTGTATGGCGCGACTCCGGACATCCACATTTATTCTTTGCACAAGGTGAGACTTTTCCACTAGACGTTTCTCCAGTTTGATTGATTAGGATCTCTGTGAAGGGAATTTTGTCATAGCGAGACAATACTCTGCGTATCTTGCTCTCCGTGAGATATTGAAACCCTTTTATTTGTCCAGAACACTTACATATCGCCATTGGAGCAGAAATCAAAGCGATCGAGGAAGGCCTTATGAGCGCAAGATACACCATTGAAAAGCAATACGGGCAAGACAATTGACATTGAGCTAGATATATGACGTACGGAGAAAATATGATTTATGTTGCTAGAAACAAGGCCGACCGGGAGCTTCGCCTCCGTTATTCACAAATTGTACAGTAGACAACTAACCCATCAGGAAAAAAATTGAACGCAAGCGTTGAAATACACCGTTTATAGGCTTCAGATTCTTGTATTTATGTGGACCCTCCAATTTTTCCACGCCAACGTGCGGGCGGCGATAATGGCATGTGGCGACTGTCAAACGCTGCTGCGTATGGGTGCACGATGCTTCTCTGATAGGAGTTATGAGGCATGGTAGAAGGATTCGGAAAGAGTCATCAAAAATTGATATATCACGATGCATCGTGACTATGTACCGATCTATGATACACAAAGCCCAAGAGCACAACACGAAGACAAAGACACGATATTAAGACACACCGTTCGCACGTCGCAACTATATAGTGCCGTTCTGCCAAAGATCCAGAGGGCGTAGCTAAACCAAGTCATAAATATTGCGAAGACAAGAAGAATAGGAAGTGAAGGAAGGAGAAATCAAGTCAGAAAATGAAAATGTGGTCGCACAATTGGTCCGAACCTGCCTCGCCATCTGTCGCCCATTACACAGCACACAGCATACACCTCGTCTTCGATACAGCCCCGCTGGTCGGCACGCACAACGAACGCCGTCTTACGACTCGAGCGCAGGCGGTTCCGGGGGAGTAGACGGCGCACTCAGACTCGCTGTAGCAAGCGACCCGGTAGATCCACCGTTGAACATAGCCTTAAGTGCCAGATCGTTCCTATGCTGCCGCACTCTCTCCACCTCATCTGCTCCACCCGTCATCTTGAGTTTCTTTCCCCCAACGAAACCCTTCAGCTCAGCCTCAAACTCGTCCGCTTTGCTCGCGAGTTCACGCTCCCTGGTCTTCTGGTTTGCTGCGATGGCCTTCATCCGTCGTTCTGGGTCTACAGCGGCACCTTTGATCTCGAGCATGACCGTGCTCAGCCCTCCGTGGCCTTCATCCATGGGCGGTGGTTTGAACCCTCGCGACCGGATGCCTTTCGCGCCACCTTGACCACGGATTGTGATGACCTTCTCCACGTGGCCGTACACCTCGAGAACTGCCTTGTGATCTTCCAACAGGTCAGCAAGGAACTCTTCTTGGTGGTTCAGGAACTGTTGCTCTTCGACGATACTCTGCAGCTCTTCCTCCCACGTCTTCTTCCACATCGGCTTGATCGTCTTGATGTGCTCCTTCAAGCTCTCCAATTCCGCCGCGACCGCATCGACGTCCTGCTTGATCACCTTGAGCACGTGCGGCTTCGGCGACACGTGCCGTTTGAGGACATCGTCCTTCACGTTCTCGACGGTATCTTGCAGCTCCTCCATCTTCGTCAGGGCGTTTTGACTCCTGATATCCAGCTTCGTCTTGCCAGTGTCGATATATGCTCGTGCCCCGGGAACCTGTGCTGACGCCATTTGGCGCACTTTCTGTGTTTGCGATCGCAGCGCACCGAGCGACTCCTTCGTCTGCTTCGAGAACTCTGAATATAGCTGACGCATGATACCTAAGTCGCGCCTGAGTTCTGTACCTCGTCAAACTGCGTCCTGAGGTCCGTGACAACGCGGCTAGAGTACTCTGACATGACGGATGCACCGGTCATTTGAGGTTGCAGCATCGACTGCCCTGTCATCTGAGGGAAAATCGGTTGATGAGTCGGACTGTCATCGCGAACCATCCGCGAGAGGCGGCGTGCGACGCTTTGGAGTTGGCGATCGGTAGGACGCATAGCAGATGGTGGTGATGGAGTGCTTTCAGGAAAAGGTTGGGTCATGGGTATCGCTACAGACGCGCGCCGGTTCTCCGACACTGCATTCCTCAGATCGCGCAGTTCCTGAGAAAGGCCAGAGATTTGGATGTCGATATGTTGCTTGATCTGGTCAAGCGCTGAAGCCGCCATCGCTTATTAGCGAAGTCCATCGGCTGATTTTGTTGCACTCACGTTCGATGTTCAGTGACAACAAACACTTATCTTTCACCTCGTCCATATCCTCCAGCTCATACTGCACTCCACTCGATGGGTCGCGAATATAGATGGCGGGAAAATTTTCCTGCCCGGGATTGTAGGCGAACTTGTCGACAAACAACATCCTCAGCGAAGAGAACGACAGTCCAGGCTCAATTGTGGCTTTCTTCACTTCCCTGCCTACCTGCAAGAATGCAGTGATGGGGCCGGGGGCCATTTCAGATGGTGGAGACGGAACAGGCGGTTGTTCGATCACCGGTGGAGGCTCCTTGACGACTTCGGGTTCCGGAGGCTCAGGCGTTGGCGTGCGCGGTAGTGGAGGGATCGGAGGTCGCTCCTCCTCGATCTCCGACAAAGGGGATGGCCCGCGCGAACGCGTCATGCTTCGCTCTCTCTTCTTCGCAACGGGCTGTCGCTCTTCATCCGCTTCGGTGAGCACGGCTAGCTCGCCAGCAGTGAGCGCGTTTGAAGCCGCGAGGGACCGCCGGTTAGGGTGCCCGCTTCCCATGCCGGAGCGGTCGCGAGGCGTGCCGGTCATTTTGGAGATATTGTACGTCGAGAAGCGTTTCGAAGCACGTCGTTCGAGAGCATCGCTCTTCTTGAGCGCGGCAAGGGAGCTTGCGACGCCTGGGGCAGTGAGGGAGTCCAAAGGGGGGGTATCAAGTGGTGGCGGAGAGTAAGATCCAGCTCGATCCAACATTCCGTTTGGCTCGCCTGGAGGCGTGTCGGGGGGTGCTACTTCGTCTATGACGACTGTAGGAGGCGGCATAGGCTTGTCGACGAGAGAGTATCGTTTAACATTTGCAGGCACTTGGGATTTGCGAGTGGCGGGAACGGGGGTAGCATCCCCGTCATGTTGATCAAGGTAGGTGTGAGGCGGGCTTTGTGGAGGGGAAGTCGCAAGTTGGGGTAGCGGTGGTGGTGGGATGTCCGGCGTCGAGAGCTGTCGCCGTGATTGAGACGTAGAAGAGCGATCTGGGCGGGAGCTGGGTTCTGGGCTGGGAGTTGCCTCAACGACTCTAGGAGAAAAGCCGCCTACAAATGCATCTTCTCCATTAGGCGGCGCATCATGAGATGGAGTGTCCCTTCTTCGGTTCGACGTCGACGCTGTGTGTGCACTTCTGCGCGACTGACTTTCTACTGCGGTCTCGGTGGTGGCTGCGGAAGTGGCGCTCGATGTCGATTTGGCGGTGTCGCGACGCGAGACTCTGTCAGAGCGAGATATTCGGCCGCTGTCGGTGCGGCTGTGACCCGAAGCGTCGGAGCGATGTCGAGGGCCAGAAACGATTTGGCGAAAGACAGACTGCTTGCCGCGCAAGCCTTGAAGCAAGTTCGTGATGATGGCGCGGACTTTTGGGAGGTACTTGTCAAGGTTCTTTGAGTTGGCATCTTCCGAAAGGCAGTCCTCGAGGACGCCTCGCAAGTCCTCGGGTACATTCATCAGCTCCCTTTGCGAAGGTCAGATCAAGAGCACGCGATGATCAACACGAGGATGACGCACGACATATCGATGTTATAAGCTGCGAACGCGGCAACGGCGGCATTGAAATCATTCCCCAAGCGCACGTAGACATCGCTGACCTCCTCTTCCGATGCTTGTTGATTACTCCATTTCGTGAGCGACTCCAGCAGCTGTTTTATTGATACGAGGAGGCGTGTGACGGCAGATTCAACCGCCGGCTATGCTTGAGATGAGCTGGATGAAATACAATGAATTGCGCAGCGAAACATACGTTTGCACGAGATTTGCTGGAGCGCTCGCCCTTGGACGATGAAGATAGAGACGAAGAGACAGATCTGTTGTCATGCCGAGAGGGATGTGATGGGTATGAAGACGACGTCGTTGATGGCGGATGGGCCTGCTTGACGGACATCGCGAGCGACGACGAGGATGAAGACGATAATTGGTCCGGTCAACGCCAGCCTCTCATGAGATTATGTAAGTGGCCGCCCCTACTCCACCGCAGCCGGCGCACTGCAAGTTGTCGCTGCTTGCTCACTCCCTCGACATCACCATTACCCTATCTTAGCGAATAGCGTCCCTGCTCACAGCTGCTAACAGACCCTGAGTCTATCATAGGGATCCCCATCAAAAATAACAATTTGCGCATCGAAGCGATAACACATGATGTACAGGTGACGATGTATAGTAGGCCCATTATACAGAGAACGACTGTCTTCTGCGCAAGGTCAGCCACGGAGATCAAGTAGGTCTTATCTTATAGGGCACTGGCTCACCGTTCAAGGCAAAACATCATAAACTCAGGGTATCCTCTTGACATAACAAGACCTATCAAGACGAAGACGACACAAAAAACTCGCGAGGAGGACCAGCCTATCAGTTCTATCTATGTTTGGCCGGACACTCGACGCTCACGCTTCTCACTATCGCTGTGATCTTACCCGGAGCGTCGTCCCACTTAATGGGCCCATGAGCCCACTCTGCCGTCCCTTGGGGACTGCTCGCGTCCCATATACCAAGCTGTATGCGCGCTGCGTGTGCTGGATAATGCAGCTTGCCGCCCTTGCGCGTTTGTTCTGATGGCATGTCAACAGCTTGCACGGGCGTTCAAACCTGTATGTTGCATCGACGTACCTGGCGTCAGCGTCCGGATAACGTGCCCGTCCACACTCCACTGGACTCGTTCGGCACTCCAATCGACGGTATACAGATGTCTATCTCCAATCGATGCTCGAAATGTGGAGGGGAAATCTTCAACGCTCCCAAACACACCCCATAGCGGTTTTGTGTCGCTCGGACTTGGCGCGTAGACGTTAGTTTGCCAATGCTTTGGATCGGCTCCCAGGAGCTCGACATCGAGTTCATCATGCTCATCCGCTGAAGGCCGTTGATATCATGTCAGTAACCTATTGGAGCTGAAGAATCTTTCTTTTTTCAGGTTACCTATCAGAATCACGGCGGTGACCACGCCAGCAACAATGGGCGCAATTACTTCGAATGTGACTTTACCATGTCTATGCAGTACTTGAGCCAGCCTTTCCACACAAATATAGCTGTCACGTACGAGATAAGGAATGTCGAATTCACCGTTGCCCCGTCTGCGAGTTTATCATTGACTCCGCCACTCTTGGTCACCTTGCCTCGAGGCTTTTGCATGAACAGTTGCAAACCGCCACTCCCCACCTTGTATGAACCATCAGGGCTGAGGGACACAAACGGCTCAGAGCTATGGGATCCGCGGCGGGCAACAGATCCCTCAGCAAATGTAGTATGGAATGGTGTGCATCCACCGGGGGCGCGAGAAATATGTAATGAGTACGCTGTGCGAAGAAAGACGGACGATAAGACAAGGGCGAGTAGAAAGAACATCAAAGCAGGCTCGACGTGAAGAAGTTGAACTTTTTGGAGATGCTTGAACAAGGAGAGCGATGTCTTCCGGGCCTTTCGAACAGACCTGAACAAACGCGATGTGATCACGTGTAAAATATGGGGCGTAGCGTGACCGCAGAATCCGTGTTCACTTCCGATACCTGCACCGTGCAGTACATGATACGCACAAAATTGGCGGATACAGAAAGGTTGTAGAGTCCCGTGGATGAAGGTTAAAACACAATGTTCCAGTGGAAGCAAATTACTTCACCGCATCGAGCACAAAGGAAGATGATCACTCGAAGAAAATGTATATCCACAGACAAGTAGGTCGAACGAACCAAGG
Organism: Heterobasidion occidentale; assembly: GCA_039111635.1. Lineage (NCBI taxonomy): Eukaryota > Fungi > Basidiomycota > Agaricomycetes > Russulales > Bondarzewiaceae > Heterobasidion > Heterobasidion occidentale. Next base: position 2,942,871 of record JBCAQO010000008.1, read on the forward strand.
ATGCAACTAAACGATGGTCTCCCCATTTCGCCGCGCTTCCTGCATCTTCTCCTTCGTCGCCTGAATGTATCTCTCCCTCAAAGCCCTCTGCTCCGAGATCTTCTTCAGGATCGATCCTCTCTGGGCCGTCAGCCCATCGCGCCATGACCAATTTTTGGTGTTCTTCTTCGTCTGCATCAAAAGGAACGTCTTCACCATGTCCTTCGCGCCCTGCGGCTGGTACGTCTCCTCGATGAACTGCTCGTGCTTCTTCCGCTCCTCTGCGCTCATGTCTTCCATGGCCTGTGGGTAATAGAAAGGCTCGACGAGACCGACTACCGCACGCTTGTAGGTTCGGTAAGACTTGGTCGCCGTCCACGAGGCATTCCAAGCACGAGTGACGGGTGACAAGTAGTTGTCGGTGCGGATATATGTCGTCTGCACGCCGTACACGGAGGCGAGGTACGACCGCACGTCCGTTTTCGTCACGGACATGGGAATGCGGAACGTCGCCTCGTATGGGTTGTAAGGCTGTCCGGGAGGGGTATGGTTGCGAACGAGACGGAAGATGATGTTTGGGAGGTACACTTTTTGCCCGATGACACGAGTCTCCTGGGTCCCGTCCGCCAATGCAGCCTCGCGCGCACCACGAACGCGCATCCGGCGGGCATTGAGCTTTTCCAACCACTCGCCTTCAGTAGGCTCCCGCCCATCAAGGCCCATGAGGTCTCCCTTCGCGAGTGCACGCTGGTAGCGAGCGAATTCCGTGGGCGTCAAGCCATCGGCTGTCGCGTCAGATTGACCTGGCGCGACAGTGGGTCGTTTCCTCAAGCGACGGAGGCGCACTGCGCGAGGAGTTGATGCAGTTCGAGCCGCCGCTGCAGCATCGGGAATAGTGGCATAGCAGCGACGAAGGACGGGAAACATGGTGAATAGGACAGAAATGTTGTGCCAAGCGCAAATGTCGGGAGAGTGTTTGGTGTTGCTTGGCTCCTCCCGAGGCACAGGGGACGACTCAAAGTTGATGACTGTTGAAATCAGCTCTTTTCATACCACATCCATCGCACTCTGGGCTACTAGCTGTCAGTGAACGAAAAGGCTGGCACATGTTTGATGTCTGGGAAATAGCAACGACACATTACGAATTGGCTTCGATGGTAAAAGGTTGCAAACCAGCAAGACAATGGGCAATATCCTCTGTACGATGGACTTCCAGAGCCTGACGCATTGCGCGTCGCATGATGATAAGTTGGAACGGTAAATTTGATTGCATTTTCTCCTGAAAAACTAATGATAGTATCTCCTCCTAGGACGTAAGCTGTGCCCTTGGAGGAGCCTGAGGCGGCATGCATCTCGTTCAGCGAGCACGTTCTGGAGGAGACAGTGCCTTCGTGCACGCGGAATTTTTTCCCGCTTTGCAACTATTCCGGTAAGCACCTTATAGAAAACAACATGCCGTAGGCTTTCCTCGATCAACATAGCGCACGGCTGATAACGATTCTAATCAGTTTTTGCGCTGCTCGAGACAAGCAGGGAGAGTGACATTTGGTATAGATTTGAACGTTCTCGATAAGTTTGTCGTCTACCTCATGCTGACCGCTCTATTTCAATGCTAATGACGCGTCATGTCATGCAGTAACTCGGTATGCCAAGGATAAATGCGAGTCTCCGTGACTGACTTGACACAGAAGACAGTCATTCTGTGCATAAGGGTAAATGCATCGAAACACACGTGATGTTACGTCCCCTGCTCGAGAGTGCCGACGTGCCCCTGCACCAGATTTTTCCTGTGCATATCAATCTTAATGTTTTAGATGATCCTAGCGCAAAATCAAGGTATTGTATTTTTGGCATCGGCAAGTTGCAAGGCGTTTGCGATGCGCTCACTAAGTACCCGGCCGCCTTTCCTTGTGTGCTGGACCATTTCTATGCGCGCTCCTCGACTTCATCCAGCCATTGCCCACGCTCTATGTAGTGTCTACCCCAGCTCTGTCAGCGTTTTGTAGATCAACTATTCATTTCCCGATATTGCTTGCGTGTCCACCGTGCTCTGTCATCACGGTGAGCTCTTGTGCCTGCGTTGCTATTTTCAGCGACAATACGGGATCTAGAGCTCTTATGATACGCCATCTCCTTTCCAACACGTCAAGTCCGATGCGCCCTGGACCCTGCGTATTTGACAGATCTCCAAGCGTATAGAGGGACCATCTCGTAGGCATAGCAGTCCGTGATCGACTTCATCACTTTCTGCGATTTTTTGATCAGTCTCAGCGAGCATCTTAAATATGATCAAACAAACAATAAGTTGGGGTATTTATCCACGAAGCGAGTTCGAGAGATTGTAAGAGCAACAGAAAAGACAGGAACGATACAATACGCAGTGACCGACAACGTTGAGACCGCCGTCCGTCACAAACCTCGGCGAATCATATCAGCGCATTTCTCCGCTACTGCGTACACCAACGCCTGGGGATGCGTGGAAGGTACGCTCGGAAATATACTCGCATCGGCGATGCGCAGATTTGGAATCCCATGCACGCGAAGCGCAGCATCCACGACTCCGGGCCGTAGATCGTCGAGGGATGCCATGCGACACGAGCTCGAGTAGTGGTACATCGTGTCCGCCCGCTCCTTGATGAATGAATCCAACGAAGCGTCGGAGGAGCAGTCAGGTACGTGCACATCGTTCAGCGGGTATCCGTCGGCACGCATCTCGCGGACCAGTTCAGCCGCCACTCGCAGCGCGGCACGCAGCGCGACGTAGTCCTCTGCGCGGGTCAAATACTGCATATCGCAGATCGGGTCCGCACGCGCATCAGCCGATCGCAAGCGCAGATGCCCGCTAGATTTCGATTGAAGTAGCGCAACATTCACGCCGAAAAAGCCCTTCGACCGATCGATCCCAGATCCCCGTGGGTCGGCTATAGCGCACTGCAAGCAATGCTTTAGCCGATCAAACGATGGCGAAAGGGGCACTGCAAACGCACAGCCATCACACCAAAGTCGGGGAGATTCGCTGGATCAGACGACTCCTCGTGCTCTCGGGCAGCTACGAGGGGCTTGCCATCTGGTCCTGTAAGCCAAGATGCTCCGAAGATCTCGGCCTCAACCATGGTGCACAGGAGCCAGCCTGTGCCGTAGCGAAGGTACTTGTAGACTTCCCTGAACAGCGTCGTTGGACGCCTAATCATAGCCCACAGAGAATCCGGTAGCGGGCAGTTGTATGATGTCGGAACTATCATATGGTCTTGCTGTCGACGGGAAACGTGAGCAGGCGACAATTAAGGACGAAAGACAACGGTCAAGAAGGGCTACATACAAGATGCTCCCCGACACCAGGAGAGTGCTTGACAAGCTTAATGCCCACATCTTGAAGATGCTCTTGTGGACCGACGCCACTGAAAGACTATTGTGGGTGTCAATTAATAATAGCCGGACGAGCAAGGCGCACCTAAGCATGAGCAACTGGGGCGTCCGCAGAGCACCGGCAGTCAATATGATCTCCCGTTTGGCATACACGACGCGAATAGAACGTCCATCAAGGCCTCGGACCTCAACGGCGTCTGCTCTGAGTTCACCATCATCCTTGTGAACAAATGTGATTTTTTGGGCGAGAGCGCTTGTGCAGATGTGAAGGATATCGCTTCTAGATTTGACAAAGTCGACAGGTAGGTACGCGCGGAATGCAGATTGGCGCTTTCCTACCGCATCCACGGCGAATTGCTGTTTGCTCCATCCGATGGAGGGCTCGAGAGGTGAATGCATATCACGGATTTCAGGAAATCCGATTTTCTAGCAGCTTGTACCATCCTGAATGAATATATAATAATTAGAACGAGGTTAAACGTATACAAGATAAGTATACACACTTCTCTGACGATGCAAAATGATAGCCATCAAAAGGTCTCACATGAAGAGGCCCTGTCCAGATGCTTAGACTGTGAGAGATACTGTGAAGGCGACCAATCTGGACGCACCACCTGTGCCGTGGTATTCCCGAGGATCAGATCCGATCCATCTTTCGGACTTGTCAAAATAGGGCTTCAAGTCTGCGTACGACCAGCCTTGAAGTCCAGCCCGGCTCCAGGCATTGGATTCGCCCGGTGCGCCGCAAGTGTATTGCCCACCGTTGATCCGAGTGCTCCCTCCGAGCCCTAAGCCACATACGAAAGATACAGGACGGCCTAGATGACCATCTCGTGCGCTCTCGAACACGGTACTGTGTTTCCCATCTGACCAGTGGTGAAGGGAAGTGAGAGGCGTAGAATGGAGCCAGCTGTTCGGAGAGGTTGTAACAAATGGAACGGAAAAATGCGAGAGCGCTTACGAATCACCGGCATCGCCCTTCTCGATTAGCAAGACAGTCGAGGTGCCGTCCTCGCTCAGCCGTCGGGCAAGTACGCAACCCGCATTCCCTCCTTCACAGGTTCAGACTTGTCACTTCATCTCGTCGCAATACAGAATACAAGATCACCCACCTCCAACAACGATATAGTCGTACTCTGTCCTGAGCGTGTCGACTTGTTGAATCCAGCCTGTGGAAAATGGCCACATGGTGGTTGGTTGCGGGCCATATTGAGAAGCTTACACTTATTATATAGACGACAGACCTAATCTAGGCATTGTCGGTGATTGGGACTCCCAGGGTGTCCTTCTCAGCGCTAGCTGCTATTCTCTGCTAAACGCATAGGTACATCAATCCTCGCGGGCGCACAAGCTGCATCACCCATCATGATGTGATGGTTCGATACTGATGTTCGATGATTTGGTTTCTCATCAACCTGCAATCATTCTCCCTCTACAGCCTTGTATCGTCATCTTCGTGGGTTTGTGGGCTCAGCCTTTGCTGTGTAGCCCGTATTATAAACCACTTCTCGATTGTATGTCCTCTTCTACCACATACTCCCTGTGTCATTAGCCCCACGCTTCCTTGTATCATTGATGTCTATCGTCGCCAACATTGCGAGTCCGTCAAGCTCACTACCTCCGCCAGGCACAAACTGGCTTGCGGTCATTGACTCTGCGCTGGTCTTCCTCATGATCGGCGCTACCATGGGCGCCGTCACTGTCGCGATGCTTCTGGCTCTCCTCTTCTTCTCAACAGCTTCTCTAAGGCGAAAGCCAGTCTTCATCCTGAACGTTATTTCCCTCCTTCTCGGTATCACTGGGGCCATCATCAACATCTATGAAGAGGTTTATATTTGATATGACATTCATACGTGCATGATCTGACCTTTCAAAAAACGTCAAGATCCACACTCTCAAGTATCCCGCCATTCCTTTGAATCCCCGCATCATCATAGCGATGGGTACATTAGACGGAATTGCACCGACTCTCGTAGATTCTATTCTTATCCTCAGGGTTTACAGTGTTTTTCCACCGCGCAGTACACCAAGAATCCAGTTCATTTTCCTCATGGGAGTCCCGATTCTCATCAGCATCGCCAGATTGGTCAATGCGATCATCTATATTACCAGCTACGCCCGCAATATTCAAGCTAACACAGGAGCGGAAGGCGCCGCCGTTTTAGTCACATCCCCCCTGCCTTCCGTCAAAATTGAATGGTTTCTTCAAGTCTTTGACGACTTGTTAGTCGATTCCCTTAGCATGATCTATTTGTACCGCTCATGAACCTCTGTGACACAGATTTCTCTCAGTTGTCTTTCTATCTCGAGTGTATCGCTATGGCATGTCAAAGGGGCCTCGTGAGTTTTTTCATCAAGGAACAATATTCGGACACGTCATGTTAATACTCTGCAGAGACCGTGTCTGAGAAAATTAAGACCCTATTCTGGATCTCTGCGTCCAACTTTGTTTTTCCCGTCATGCTAGGCATTGTTCAGCTCGTCATTTACATGGCAAAGCCTAAAGACTATCTTCTGGCCGTCTATGTTGAGGAGACGAACTTCCACTTGAACATCATCGGCTTGGTTTTCGCGACGGTCTGGGCCGCAGAAGGTCATTGGGCAGATGCCAACGATATCAAAGACCCGTCGACGAGGATACCCACTCTTCAATTCAACGCGAACTTTCCTGGCTTAGTGTCGCAGCACCTACCAGACAGAATCTTCCTCTCGTCTGGAAGTGATCTGTCTACGTCGCAAGAGACGCATGATATATCACCCCATCCCCTCGTTCTGGATCCGTCGAAGGCGGTGATTGAGCACATCGGCGAACGTGAAGTGCAAGGTCTGTATATCTTTGTTCAACAAGGAATCTCTGCTCATGTAGTTGATAAGCTGTATAGGTCTATGATCAGAGTCACACTGGCAATCAAAAGAGTACCTATTCTTTGTGTCAATAAAGTATTTTAGCGCCCTCGCCATCTTATGAGCTAGTCACAACTTGCGATGTAGTCACCCAAGTTCAAAACATAAACAAAAGCTGAGACGATATCAATCCGTCCGCGTCAGGCAAGAGCAGCTGGTGTATATCCCAGTATTGTCTTGTTTTCGACTCTGTCCCAGACAAACCTTGAAAATTGTTCTCATCTGCTCTAGTGTTTCATGCGAACCAAACAGCGCCTCTTTGCCAAAGAGGCGCTGTGCAGTCTTCTCATATCACCTTGTATCACCTCGTTTCGACCGCAGCTTCTCGAACAACTCTAGAATCGGTATAATTCGTCACCCACGGGTCTTCATGGCCTTGATGTGAGTAGTCCTCAATGATGTGTCCCTTATTCCGCTCATCATCTTACATCAAAGTGCTACTTGTACCTTCATGTGGTGCACCTAGATGTCTATCTCGGAATGTTTTCGCTCAGGTCTGTTCACACGGGTTCTCCAACCTAGGCCCTCTGCGCTCCATGGATGCTTTGTCAGGGTTCTTTTTTGTGTATCAAACCGCCTGGTTGATGCGCTGATAGCTGCTTAGTACCAGCGCAATGGGGTGATAACGCTCACTGCTAATTCAATCTTCCTCAGATACCATCAAACTATCTTTATAGATGTTGAAAGCTCTTCAAATAGCTCAACGGCTTATCCCCCGGTTCTCAACTCTCTTCCGCATGTATTTTGATCTTTGTTCCACCACCCACCTCTCGATTCTGATCCTAGGCATTGCCTTGTACTATGCAATTTATGCACACCGAAAGAGCACTATCGATGTCGACTCCCCTGATCCACGTCGCTCTTCTGTCGAGATTCCGTCTGCGCTTCGATCTTCGCATTGGCTCAGAATTTTCCTCGCCCGTGTTCAATTTTTCTATGAATCTAGAAGGCTGATCTTCGACGCATATCGAAAGGTATCATTCATGTGCAGTCGAACGTCACCCTTGGCTGATGTGTGACCACAGTATAAGCCGAAAGCGTTCAAGGTCGTCCGCTGGGCGGGCTGGGTAGTCATCGTGACCGGCGACAAGTCAGGTACGCACAGCATCCTAAAAGGCCGTTTGTTGTGCTGAACTGAACACGGTTTCCGAATGCCGCAGCCGATGAACTTCATGCGCTCCCTGACCAGGTTTTGAGCCTCGAGGAGTCGGCTAAAGATGTAAGTTTCAGGTTTCTGTCGCCCTCGCACTTTTGACCATCTGGCAGGAGATACAAATACTGCACACCATGGGCAAAAATGTCCTCACGAATCCGTATCATCTTTCCCTGCTCAAGAACAATGTGAGCTGCGTTTTGATTCCCAGAAGCCTGCACTACCCATCGCACCTGAAAAGATGTCACGCTATCTAGACCATCTGGTAGCGGAGATGATGGACGAAGCGATATCTGCATTCGAAGACATGACGGGCCACACATGTACAGGTCAGTGTCACATCCTCCTACTCTGAATACTGGAAGTAATCGCAGTAGCATAGACGAATGGTCGGAATTCGACGTGAACGAGCACGTCACAGACTTCGTCTCCCGTACATTCAACAGAATCATAGTAGGAGCACCAACCTGTAGGCATGTATCATCTACTGTTCGAGGCATCAATAATGATGTTCGCACCCTAGGCCGAGACCCTGAATATACCAAATTGATTACACGTTATTCTGTGAGCGTGTACGTCGTCAGCACGATCATAAATCTGTTCCCTGCCTTCCTTCGAAAGTGAGTCACAACTTCTCGAACTGCCGCCGCATCAGAGCTCCTTATGTGTCCCAAGCTTCGTCGGCATGTGTATCACTCGGCTACCTGTCATGGTAAGGCGCTCGTCGAAGCATCTCGTCCCGATCATCGAAGAAAGAAAGCGTATGATTGCCGACTATGGAGTCAGTTGGATAGACAAACCAGTAAGTTTATTTCGATAGCGAATCATGCGTGCTGAGGGGATGTGCGGTTAACAGAACGACATCCTCACATGGCTCATGGACGCAGCCAGCGGAGAGGACCAGCAAACATCGGTTTTGCAGGCGCGCGTCCTAGCTGTCTCTTCAGCCGCAAGTCATACATCGTCCTATGTGAGCGTTTTTTCTGCGGCGCCTTTTCTCACCCAAGCAAAGAGTGACACTATCCTAGACAATGATGCAAGCGCTGCTAAATCTCGCGGAGCGACCATCGTATCTGGAGCCTCTTGTGCGTGAGGCGGAAGACGCATTGCGCGTCCACGGATGGACCAAAAATTTCATCAACAGTTTGCACCTGCTGGACAGCTTCTTCAAAGAATCCATGCGAATGAATGGGCTCGCCTCAAGTAAGCACTGATCCGGAACCTACCAGAGTACAACTATCGGTGACTACACTCTGCAGTGGCCTTCCCCCGCAAGGCGTTACAGGCATTCAAGCTCTCGGATGGGACGTATATCGCAGCAGGGACGTTCGTTTCCGCATCGTTCGGTGCCCACTTCGACGAGGAGTGCTATGAAAACCCTGATACATTCGATGGGTTTCGCTTCGTGGCCAGCGCAGCAGACGCTGGCGTGAACAACGTGATGTCTACCACGAGTGCGAGATACCTGCCCTTCGGACACGGACGCCATGCCTGTGTATGTTTTCTCGAGGATGAAGATACCCAAGCACGCTATTTTCTCACCTAGATGTTGTATTGCAGCCTGCTCGTTTCTTGGTGTCGTTCGCATTGAAAGCCCTGATGGCTCACATCATCCTCAACTACGAGATCAAGATGGGCGGCGACGGTAAGCGGAAGCCCGACTTCTGGTTCTCTTACCATTGTACACCCGCCAGTGGGGCTAGGTATGCACCACGTTGCCTTTATGCGTCGGATGTCTCCGGGTTGATCCGCAAACACAGGCTGGCGATTCAAAGGCGCGTACAGAATTGAGCGACCGTCGGTAATAGAAGAAAGCCCTGTGATTGTATGGTTGTCTTGAATTGTACTATGGTATCTTTATTGGGGAAAATTGGCCAATTTAGACATGTGTCATCATGTATGGTTCGGTTTGCATGAATTAAATCTGCTGATCTAGTAGGAAGCAGCGGCCGGCTTGTTGGAGATGAGCGCGCGGATACTGACAGCCTGGAAATTTCGCGACGTAGATATGGGATGTGTCACCTGTCTGTGGGGCACGGTAAAGGCGTTGGCGAGATACCAGCATGTAGGGAGGTGATCACAGAAGATTGCCGCGACGCGCGAGAACGCAGGCCACCGAGCACAGACAGATGGCGGACACGCTCCGCAGATGGCTAGACACAGCACCTACCGCTAGAACGTCCAGATGAGTACTATACCTTACTATACCTCCCTTTAATCTTCGCCATGCGACCTAACCTCCTCGAGGTAACCACGTGCCCCTTGAGGGCCAATGCAGAGCACAGATCCAGACAGCTTACCTTTGTCCATATCTCCGTAGAGTACACATAGCTACTCGTCTAGACATACGGCGCGCCGTCACTAGACGTTAATATATGATCACACACACACACACACACACACACACACACACACACACACACACACACCAGCATGTAGGGACTCGTCTGTTGCAAACGGCTACGCACTCTCCATCATGACCGTCGGTCAAAGACGTCAAGTTAGCTCCCCAACCACCAGCGCTTGTGACGCCAAACAGCCCCGGATCCCGGCCGATTTTCTCAACTCTGTCGCATCAAGAGGAGGTACGCGGGAAAGGAAGGATGAGACGGCGGTGAACGTGAAAGGGTCGAGAATCCTTTGGTGGGAGCTTGGATAAATGCAAGGTGAGCTACTCGCTGGAATGAAGGACTTTGCAGCTGGGGCCTGGACGGCGCTGTGCGTCACCAATCGACTCAGGTCAGACAGGCTCTCTTGAGCGTACCCCGACGCGTCCGCCATTGACGATGACTCCCAGCTAGGAGGGAAGGGCGGTGGTAGGTGACGACATCTGCTCGGGCCGCTCTGCTCCAGCCCTCGACCAACATTGCCCACGGTCGTCATCAATCTCCGACCTCCACTGTCCAACGCACGCTCGTCAGTACTCAGTCCTGGCGCCCCTCTCTCCATGCTTTAAACAGCCGACACCGACAAGTCCATCGTGGACACCGATGATCGTCACTTAGTCTCTGCAAATGAATTCCCACGCTATTCTCTATGAGATCAAACTCGCACACTAGGTCTCAGAAGATGTCGGTTGAACTTCACTCGGTTCTACTGCGAGCGTCGACAACATTTACAACGCGTCTGTCTGCTGGGCACCCATCACATATCTACAGCTCTCTGCCGACCTTGGTACACTCTACCTGCTAGCACGCGCCGGCACTGTCCTTCGTCTCGACGCAATCGTCGATAATCAACATGCAGTTCGATTCCCGACACCGTGCGGCAGGCTCAACGCTGGCGACCCAACGCTCAAGCTGCTTTCGCTCGACAATCTCGCCAGGGGAACATGTGCACAATAGCCCTGCGGCAGGGTATATGTATGCACTTTTGGTCTTATCATCTTGATGAAGTTTCTGGGTAGATTACAGCGTGCTACTGACTATTCAGATCGATGCTCACCGGTAATGCGTGCCTGCCCACAGCTGGCTTACCTCCCCGCCATCCAACAGATCCAAATACTCGAAGTTCAAGGCGACTGCTTTTGCTTCCTCATTATTTGGACTCGGATCAGATTTTCGTTGCGGTCCGCCGGGTTGGTTCAGGCTCCTCTATATCGTGCGCAAGATGATTGTCGCGAGTCCTACCGAGTACATGTCCACAGTCCCTTTGCCCACAGCGTAGCGGAGGGAGCTTTCCACGTACGCGTGCACACAGGCATAGAATACTCGTGACATGAAATGAATACATAGTTTTGCCAGCCTCGTGCCCGATATCAGATCACGACGCAAACTAGCACAAAGCCTTCTCGAAGGACACGTCTTGGTGAGCTTCCACCGCCCACTCCTCTCTGTCAAGGCTTTCATTGGAAGAGGCAAAGCCAGCAGCGATTCGTATTGACTGGGCGAGGATCTGCCCTGCGGTGTCGCCGTGCCTGTTGCGCAGGGTGGATAGATCCTCATGTACATTGGGCTGGTGCATATATGCAGTATCGTAAGCACCAGGTCTGAAGCACGGGGTAATAAACGAGTATGAAATAACAACAGATGCTACGTAGTGACGACGTGATGCATCTTTCAGGTAGCAGAACCATTGTCCGATGATCTAGTGTCAATGGACCATAGAGGTGGGAAGACGTGAAGTCGCAATGCAGCGGAGGAAGGCTGACCATCACCACCCTCTTCGAAATCCCACATGCTAATACGTTCTGTATTCTTCCGTGGAAGACCGCCACCCGACACGACGTGTTTTCCATCGCACGAAACTGCCATGGAATAAACCCACCCATGAGGGGCGTCCAATGGCTCCCCGATAGCTTCACCAGTCTCCGCGTCCCAAACTCGGATTGTGCTATCGCGTGAACCCGAAACAATGCGTCCCCCGTCTGGCGTGTATGCGACGGAGCAAAGAAATTTTTTATGTCCTTTGAATGGCTCCCCAATAGCTTCCCCATTCTCCGCATTCCACACTCGGACTGTTCGACCATCTGAGCCCGAAACAAAGCGCTCCCTGTCTGGCGAATATGCGACGGACCAGATAGGTCCGTCGTGCCCTTGGAATGGCTCCTCGATGGCTTCACAAGTCTCCGCGTTCCACACTCTGAGCATGCCATCGACTGAACCCGAAACGACGCGAGTCCCGTCTAGCGAATATGCGACGGAGCGAAGACCGATGGTGTGCCCTTGGAATGGCTCCCCGATAGTTTCCTAGTCTCCGCGTTCCACACTCGGATCGTGTTGTCGAATGAGCCAAAAACGACGTGCTTCCCGTCTGGCGAATATGCGACGGACATGGCATATTGTTCGTGCCCTCGCCACGGCTCCCCGATGGCTTCCCAGTCTCCGCATTCCACACTCTGATCGTGCCATCCTTTGAGGCTGAAACGACGCGCTTTCCGTCCGGCGAATATGCGACGAAGTAGACAGGTTCTTCGTGCCCTCGGAATGGCTCCCCGATGGCTTCCCAGTCTCCGCATTCCACACTCTGATCGTGCCATCCTTTGAGGCTGAAACGACGCGCTTTCCGTCCGGCGAATATGCGACGAAGTAGACAGGTTCTTCGTGCCCTCGGAATGGCTCCCCGATGGCTTCCCAGTCTCCGCGTTCCACACTTGGATCATGCGATCCTCTGAACCCGAAACGACGCGCTTCCCGTCTAGCGAATATGCGACGGAGAGAACCTGCCTATTGTGCCCCCGAAGAGGAAAGGCACACCACAGTTTGATGCTTCCATCCAAACTCCCAGACATGATGTGTCTCCCATCTGACTGGAACATGACCGAGGTGATTGAGCTAGCGTGCTTTGTGAAGAGAGTGCTGATAGCTTGACTAGACTCGAGCTCCCAGATTCTGATGGTCCGATCCAGAGAACTTGAAGCGAGGTACTTCCCGTCTGGCGAGAATGCGATCGAAGTAACGGAGCTGGAATGGCCAATAAAACGCCTCCCAGTGTCGTCGCCGGTGGCCTCGTCCCAGACTCGAATACCATCCGCAGAGCCTGAGGTGATCAGTTGCCTATCGGGAGAACAGACAACCAAAGTCACAGGGCCTGTTTGCTTTTCGCAAATGTTGAGGGTCGAATCACCTGTGTTCGCGTCCCAGACTCGTATTGTTCGATTCAGCGATCCCGAGACTATATGCTTCCCATCTGGCGTGAATGCAACGGCGTTGACTGAGTCAGTGTGCCCTGTCAATACCTTCGAGCTAAATCCTCCTGTCTCCATCTTGTCCTAGACTCGAACGGTCTTATCATAAGAACCAGATGCAATGCGGTTGCACTTGGAGAAACACGACTGAATTGATGGCTTCTGTGTGTTCTGTGAGCGGCGTCGCCGAAGTATATCCAGAGGAATCAATCATGCTCCACACTCGGATAGTTTTGTCCCATGACCCTGACGCTATGAGCCCTCCATCGTGCGAGAATGCAACAGAGACGATTCGACCTGTATGCCCTTCGAGAGGTCCATCCACAGCTGCACCAGTCTTTGCGTTCCAGATTCGAACTTTGTGATCAATCGATCCGGCGACAACGAGGGTTCCATCAGGAGAGACCGCGGTGGAGATTATAGCCGAGGCTGAAATCGTTCCAGGTATTTCAATCCCTGCAGTTTGTTTCACCGCGGTCATAACTCTACCCTCTTCTGACCTTCCTGCACGGCTCAGGTTAAGCCATGCCGACAACAAATCTGTCAGAGGCAAGCTACAAAGTGCGGCGATCGCCCCCTCTAGTGGCGATGGGTCGCTCAGTGAGAGTCGTGAAAGCGCGCATGGCCTGAGACGTACCAAAGGCACTGATCTTCCACAGACGCCCTGCCACGGTGTCGATGTCTTTGATTGGTCCTTGCAAGTCCGATAAAATCGCTTTCGTTATATCTGAGAGGTCGCCCTCGACCAAGGCTGAGTGCTTAGATACATCTTGAAAGCCTTGGACCCCAACGAGAAATCGAGCGCGTGTGTGCGAAGAGAATATCGCCGAGGCATGGATCTTCTGGCCGAAGTGTATCTGGCGGCCCTTGCCAAGGTGGGGGCTGGAAATAAGCTCTCAGCGTCAGACACCGCGAGAACCTCAAAAAGAACGCACACTTTAGTCGTGTGTCTCGAGGACGAGTAGGATAAACGTTTGATAGGCAGAATCTCGAACAACAACCATGCCGGTCAATGATTCGTTGACTGCTCCTAAAGTCTCCCAGTCCCACTTGAGATTGCTCTTCTCCAGGCGGAGACCAGCAGATGCAGCTTCTCGGGACATCCATCGTAAAGGCAGCTTACCACGGTCCATATCAGGGTTCTCCACGTTGCCTCCTCCACTATCACGCAGTCAGAGTTGGAATCCGAACAATGTAATTAAGTCACTTACATGTCAGAATGCGTCCCTGAGAACCAGACCTCTTTGGTGTGAGTTGAATCTTGATGGTCATGCTTCCCCGTAAAGACGCCACCACAGGCATACTCAGGAAGGAATTTGACGCGGCGCTCGTCGAGGGCAAGAGCGTGACGAAAAAAGCAGACATGTTGCATCCCGTCGATTGTGCCAGGAAGGTCCTTCCCTCGTATGAATTCAACGGATGATACTGTGTCCCTGGAGAACTTGCGATCGCGTCAAAATACATCGGATCAATGAGTGTTTACGTACCATGCACCTACAAAATGTACCCGAACATTTCTGGAAAATGTTGTCTTGAAATTGCGTGCCATATTTGACGGTTGTCCTTTCTGTTTCCCTTTTGCGTTTTCAGAAGCAGTCTGCACGCTGCTCGCCGGCTCATCTTGCAGGTCAGCATAGAGTTGGTAAGCGCTGATGACGCAGTCAGATCAATGAGGTTAGGGATATGAGCGCATATACAATGGAATTTGACCCTCGTTGCCCTTGTGTATGAGTCCAACCTGATCTTCGACATCAGTGACACGGCATCATGTATCCACAAGAGGTTATTGCCTTGTCAATCATTGCAGATAGAGCGCGAACTTGGTAAGCTCCTCGAGAAAATCCTGCAGATTTGCGATCAATGATCGCGCGCATAATCATGATGACCCAACGCCTACCAAACAAGTAGATGCGGTCGCCTTCGACGTAGTTCTCCGAGAGCCAACGATATGTGTCAATGATGATGCCTTCGAAATTCCTGAATGCGCGATTTCAGTGAGAAATTGGATGGAGTTGGAATTGAACACCATGTACCACGCGATAGCAAGATCAAATTTGTTGTCCAGTACTTGCTTCCAATAGCAGAAAGATCTCCACGAAGGCCGAGCACACGTCCCAATCCCACTGTTATAGAATGTTAGCTGCTGATTGTCTTTGATGAGGTTCCGATACAGCTCAATCACGTTGGTGTTCTAGATGAAGTGTATCTCGAATGAGCCCCTCAGAACACAAGTTCTACAGGGTGGTGCGAACCTTTTGACCGAATTGGTTCGAAGTGCCGTCAATGCAGACGACAATATTTCTGCCCTTCCTATTGCATGTGCAAGGCATCAAGTTCTGTTCAGATGTCATTGGGTTCGACCGCGAAATCTCGCCATGTGAGGTAGTTCGCGCTCAAGTGAGATGGCCCTAGATATGATAATCATCGACACTAAACAACAGCAGGCGGAACAAGGACAGAAGACTCACAGATGGGGCAAGGGAGTAGTCGGATTTTCCATGAGGTCTTTAGACTGGAGAGCAGGGTGTATAACGTGTAAAATGGAGACACAATTCGCGGGTTGTGCTTGTTTGAAGAGAGAACAGCGGATGAGGAGAGGTATCCCGTCCTCGATCGGAATTCCAACCTGACCGCCCAGGATCCAAAAAAGGTAGATATCTGATTCGAGAATATGGAAAGCATCGACCAAAATTTCGATAGCACCCCAGCTTCCTCTTTGTCATCTACTTGAGTGAGCCATTGAAGCTCTCACCATCAGATACTCGGCACGTAGATGTTCTGCGAACTTGTTTCAAATGGATGTCGTAAGCCTCCGCGGCACGCTCTTGTGCATGCGACAACAATACACCAATCCTCAGCGTGCAGTTCGTTCCGTTCAGCACCCGCACTGAGCTTGCGCGCACAATGCATTCGTGAATCCAAGTCCAGCGTTCCGCGACAGGCTTCCGAGCCCATATATGCGCGGTCAGCGGGCGTGCATTCCCACTAGGCCCGCCGGGCGTCACGTTACGAGACACAACAGAACGCGCAAACACGCTTTCGCAGTGAGATGCACGGCGGCTCAGCGAGATGTCGATGGAATCTGCCATATGTGCGCTTCAGGTCTAGATATATCAGCTCCCTGCGAAGGGGGAACAAAAGACGAGGGTTAGCTAGCTGTCTCGGAGAATTGCAGCTCACATTCAAGTGCCACCGCCACCGCCACCGCTACCGCCCATGGGCATTCCGAGCGCTGCAAGGCGCCAACAGGGTTTCATCCCGTCAATGCATGAGGCATCTCTCTTGCCACCAATAGCACCCATCCCAGGCTCATTTCCGAATGGAATGCTGTTGCCTATTCTTTCGCTGAGCTGTCGCACGCCCAGGGTCGCGCGGTAGCCCCCTAGGATTAGCATGTGGCGCACGAACAAAGTGTCTTCGTCCAACACGGCGCCCGCGGGTCTGGCCATAATCTCAGAAGAGGCACTGAGGGAATGTTAGAAGCGCGTAATGGCACCCTACACGAGGTCACCGAAGATCGCAGGCTTTCACACACGCATCGCCAGGAAGGTGTCAGGCGAAGGCTAGTATTTGCGAACATGGAGAAGGGAGTCAATGGGGCGGTCCACATTTGCGTCTGTACAGAGAGAGGTGCAAATTCTGCCTGGCGGGAAGAGTAAACTTCGCTCCAGCGAAATCAAGGAGCTGCCTGCCCGTTGCATCGAGCGTCGAGAGTCAGGTTTCGCGGCGCTCGAGGCGGAAGCGCTGACGAGCGGGGTCTGATTCTGGGCGCCAAACAGCTGGCACCCACGCCCGCAACGCGTCTCATCATCGGCGTGTGCGCGGCTACCACGCCAAACAAAACTTGTCAGCCCCAGTTCGTACAGGATCATGAGGCATGGGCACATAAAGCGGATGAACGAGGTAAGAAAAGAGGCAATGTCAAAGGCGGAAGCAAACCATGGATGGACATGGGAGAAAAGAAAGGAAAATGCTCGAAAGGATGATGAGTGACATGAATCGGACGTACGACTGCAGAAAAAGAGCAGAACAATACGACAAGGGAGAAGTGCTTACTCATAGTACTCACTGACGATCTTTTCTTTTTGGGATGCTCTAGATTTCCAGGAGGTATGTGGTACGTCCTTTCGCAAGTACAGATAAATGACGAAAGGAGGGAGAAAAGACCTATTCCCTCCCCCCCCGAGCCACCTTGCAGCGCTCTGCACGAGCGCGCACAGCGAGCCGACGGCATACACCTCCACGAGGATGTCGCACGCGTGAGGGCACTGCCTAAAGTGCAAGAGATCTGCCTCTGATTCGCTATAGTGGGCTGTCGGATAAATATAAAGACATAGTAGGATCAGTACGCGTGTGAACGGAAGGTGATCGCGCGTGTAAGGGCATACAGATAGGTAAGGAACACACAATTCAAAGAGAAAAGAGAGAAGATGGACGCACATAGGCCTTGAAAAAATCGACCCACACGTTGACGCGCTCCACCGTGTACATGAATTTGGTCCAAACGATGGGGGTACATGATCACACGCGTCGCGTTTGCGGGTTCAGCGAAGTAGTCGAGACGGACGCGTCTTGCAGAGGGCATACTGAGTGAACGAGATACTCGTCATTTTGAAACAAACGCGCAGGGAGCAATATAGAGATACATAAAACATAGATATAAAATGAAAGTTTGGACGCGAGCAGAGAGAGAATGACGCACCCGTTCAGCCAACGTCTCGCGCGCCTTCTTACCCGCCCTTCTCTATGCACCTCCTATCTCTAGCTCTACCTAATCCCCCTTTTCGAGCCAAACACACATGTCGAGGCGCGGGCGGAGATGGGCCTTAGGACTGTGGACGACGGCGTTGCCGAGGGAGGTGTACCAGTAATGAAATTGCTTGAACGTGTAGAAGGGGTGTGTTGGGCGCATGCAGGGATCCCAAACCGACTTAGTTTTTTGATCAACTGGTTAGAGAAGAAAAGGTATAAGCTAGGGGAAAAGCAGACGCGCAACGTACTTTGAACACGATGAAGGTTTTCAGCGGCGCTCAGCTGCATTTTTCCCAGCGGCCCCAGCGCCTCCCCCCGCTCGACAGTGATCTTCGCGTGCGCAATGAATAGGCGCGGTCACAGGCGCAAGCGTGTCCTGGTGCCGCATGTGCATTCGCGCTCGCCATCGACGCGGTCATCGTCTTCCAAGGGCAGTGTGACGTGACGTCACCTCCTCGACGCTCAACGACGCCGGCCCGCCCGGCGCCGCTGCCCATCGCGCGCATCACCGATTCACCGACTACATACCTTCTGTGTACTTCCAGCTGTATCGCATCTTCGCTCGACTCACAAAAAACAACTTCCATGGCATACTGGCGGGATTCCAGATGCGGTGGTATTTTCAGTACTGGAGGGAATCATAAGATGTGAGGCGGCCGGGGCGCATTTGGTGCGTCCACGTCCTGATCTCTACTTATGTAGGATATGCGGCGGATTGCTTCCTCCATCAGAACCTGAGCGTTTTGCAGAAGACCGAGGACTAGTCACTCAACTCGCCTGAAAGTGCCACGAGCAATCCCCCGACGCTCCGCCCGCTGCTCGATCTCGTCCGGTCCACCTTCCCTGCGCCGCGACTTCCGTGGACGTGACTCTCTCCTATGATGCGCCGTCTGATGCTGCGCCGGTGCTCTCTATAGGTGACGGCATCACCACACTTGTGCGGATGGGCCACCCCTCGTTCGAAAACGCGCGCGCCCTCCGCGCTTGCTGCCCTTCATTCTCAGGTCGATCCCGGTTCCCCCTCTCCTCGACAGTCTGCTCTCAGGAACACATCACATTCGTCACCAGCCACCCCGTCGTGATCCCCTACAAACGAGGCCAGAAGTTCTCCTCTGCATCCTCCAGCTCTCAGCTCTCGACCCCCTCCCTATCGCAAGCGCCAAGAGCGGCCCCGTCAGCAGCTAGGCGTGTCTTTCGACTCTTTCCCCCTCTTTCTTTCTGATTTTGCACTCAAGCGCGCTGTTCCGCGGCCGTTTTATGTCATCCCGTATGCATATACACGCAGTGATACCTTTTGACACGCTCCGCTTCACTTTCCCGCTTGCTATGAAGAATAAGGGCCAAAGTTTTCAGTCCATTGCCGCAGACACAAGCGTGCGAGGGCCGATGTTGGGTCTGTGGGAGGCCCTCGACCACCTCGCGTTCGAACTAGGGATAATGTTAGCCACAGCGATGAAAACGCGAAATGAGTACGCGATCGAAGATTGTATGACGCTGAATATTCTTAGCCTTGCGCGTCGAATGAACTTTATGCAGAATATCCAGTCATCTCGGCCCGTACCTAGTCAATGCAGATCGCTTTCTTCTGTACGTCCGTCCACCGTCTCGTCAAATTTTCCGCGCGCCTTTCCTCTTTGGCTTTTTCATCACAACAGCTTGCTTTTAAGGCTCGACACTGATCGTTTATAAGAAATGTCTGTCGCATCAGCTCGTATACACCCATGCCTGGGCTTTCTGTGCTCAAACACGATGCAGTGATTGGAGAAATTCAAGACGATTGAGCGATTAAATATCGACGATGGGATCACCATCCTTGCAACGCGCAATGCCCGTGGCATGCATATTATGAGCAACCGCCTCCCATCATAGTTTCTTTTCCTCAGGCGGAGCTCATATCTTTTCTCGTGAGCTCTCCATAAATGAAGCCGCTCAGCAAGCTGCACTGAATGTCAATAGACACGAAGGCATAGCATCCGACCATAGGGCGTTTATAATGGCACGAAATGCCAACAATAAGGACAGTCAACGGCAGTAGTAGACGCCTGCCGGATCTCTACCGAATCTCTCACAAGCTCTACGTATTTTCTTACAATTGCAAGGGGGGCGGCGATAGCACGCCTGCGCACAGCCTCTGCGCGTTTCAACTAAACCAAGCCCGTCGACAATATACTGTCCAAAATCAGATATACTCACCGCAAACGACGCCCTGCTATGATCACCACTCATCGACCCACGACCCGGGCACAGGCGCAGCTGGGAAAGGCGTCCAGCACCGTTCGTCCTCTGACTGCGAACTTGGACATCCCACGACTGTAAACGTCACTCGTTGTCGGATGCTCTCGACCAGTCGCCGTGGCCGGATGTCGCTCGCACGCGCGGGTCTCGGATGCACACATGACGCAGCTGGTCGTCGGCAGAGGACCGGGAGCGTTCGACGAGCGTGTCGCTCAGGAGGGTCAAGTCAGATGTCGTCTCCGCAGCCATATCCGAGACGTCAGGAGCACACGCAGACGCGCAAAATGGGGAGTCGGATGGTCACGGAGGTGCTTTGCGAGGAACCTGAACGCATGGCCGCCCGTGAGGGTCAATTTCGTGATCTGGGGCGTGCTGCACGTGAGGTCGCACAACCAGGAATATAGCAAGATGGCGGAGATCAAAGAAATAAGGCCATTGCAATCGCGGGAGCACCATGAGTGAGAGCCGTTCCAAGCGCGGCATCTGTGAGTGATCAAAGAGCAGGAAAATACTCTCGCTGCAGCGATAATTTGGAATGATCAGAGGCCTCAGGTTTGGAAATTTGAAGCGAGGGGTGGGTAGGCACCATGGTCAAGGAACTACACGGAGAAGTGTCGAACTCGCTGAGAGTTATCGGAAATAATCTGCAGCGCGTCCAGAGACGACATTTGGGCACTGATGAAAAGAGGGGCTGTGCCAAGAGCGCGTCGGCCCAGTAGAGCTGCGCCCGAAGTGGATGGCCGGTGGAGCTCTAGCTCGTTGGTAGAAAACGCGGACGGAAAGAACCGACGCACGCGTTCCTCCAGAAGCCTCTCAGGCACCTCTCACCTCCTCTACGATTCTCGTTGCCTTCACGACTCCACGCACCTCCCGCTTGACCCCTGACCCTTTTTCGACGGCGTGATTGCACAAGTCGAGTGCCTGTACAAGAGCGAAGAGATAGGTCCCTTGGCTAGGGCGGAAGCACGGTCGAGTGAGCATTGAAAGTGGTAGAACAGCATGGGTATGGAGGGGTGTGTTGAGTGGGGGCGGGAAGCTGGGTCCGAGGGACGAAGGGGGTTGTAGTGGGGAAGTAGGCGCGAGGGCATGCGGACAACACGATAGATGAGCGCAGTAACCTTCTTCGTTTTGGGGAGCTGACTCGGGAGGAAGAGAATGAGTAAATTCGAACCTTGACTCACCCTACAGCAAACGCGACGGGAGTGTCTCGGCGGCGATGCTCCTCACTTGCACGTCGCCCAGCGGAGCCCGCAAATTTCACTCCTCGACGCAGAAAATTGCGTGCGCGTGTCACAGGTGCAGGCTTCCATCCTGGTATTGTGTGGGCACTTGTAAGAGCTTGTTAGCCATCGCGTCGCATGAGTCGCATGCTGTCTTGCTCGAAGTGAGTGTGACGTGACGTCACCTCCCTATGCTCTGCGCTCATCATCGATGACCCCTCGCTCGTAGCCGCACAGACTATTGGCCGTGACGCACCCCCGCCGCACACAGCAAGGCCGACGCCTATGGTGGTCCTCGCTCGGGGCCGAAGGCGGGAGTGGTATTAGATATGCCCAAAAACAGCCGCTGCAACCCTGTTTCGGTGCGTGCACGTCTGTTTTGGGTGTCCTGATAGCTGCGTCTCGCCTGGGTCAGATTGGGACCGTCGCGCGGATCCCACAAGATCCTGAATCGGTCTCTCACCTTCCCCGGTGTGCCCCTGACGTCCGCTACTTCCTCGATCTCGTCCGGTCCATGACACTTCCATGACTCGCACCGTCCGCTGCGTCCTCCGAACGCGACTTTGGCTCTGACGACGCGACACCCGATCCTGCACCAGTGCCCGCCATCCTTGGTCTCCTCACCACGCCCTCGTGGGTCTGTGCCTCTCATCCACGTCTTCCGCGCGCTAACCGCGCTCTATTCCAGGTCGATCTCTCCCTACGCCACCACCCTCGCTCCCATGCCTCCGGGAACGCATCGCCCCCGTCTGTCACCACATCGTGACCCTCGCAGAACACAGCCAAGGTGACTTGTTCCGCATTTTCCTCCGGCTCCCCGCCTTCCATCTCGAAGTCCCCCGCTCCCGAGCGCCAAGCGCCGCCCCGTTCACATTCAGCGCGCCCCTCCCACCTCTTCTCGTCCGACTGCGCGTCGTTTTTCTTCGTTCGGTCATCGACTTGCTGTATGTTTCGTATGGATGCTGCTCATAGGCCTCACTGCGCATCGGACGCTCACTCCTGCTTGTGGCTCCCACTCCTCCTCTCATCCCACGCACTCGTGCCCTGCAATTCAGGATCACATTCTTCAGCACCATCTTGCCCACTGCGTAACAGCTGCCGTCGTCGTTTGTGTTGATCATCCTGCAGAGACCCGACCCTGAGAGGGCCCATGCGAGGGTTGCAGGAGGTGATGGACGAGCACAGTGGTCATCAGAATCAAGGTGAGGCTTGAAACCGGACTGCAAAGAAGAGGCGAAGATGGCAAGTTAAACGCACCCACTCACCGATAATCTCGCCAGGATCAGCCACATCCTCGGCCTCAGGCAGATGGTATCTAGTGTCGCTCAAACCAATCAGCTTATATGCGGCGTGCCGGCGGTACCGCGCGATCCGTGTTCATCAGACAAGACGGAGCCGTCGTCATCATAGGACGCGTCCGCAACGTCGAGCTCATATGTGGGCGTACAGTACAGATGTCACAGAGCGCAGAGCGCAGAGATGCGCCGCTCGCGGAGGATGCGCGGGTGCAGGCTATTGAAACGTTGTCGAGGGAGGTACCATGTGAAGCGAAGAAGTGCGCACCAGAGATGAGCGAAAGGTAACGGATAAAAGAGTGCGCCCGCTTACCACAGACAATCCTCCTCAATCGAGGGTGGCCGGTGAACAGCTGCTGAAAGTGATTGCACTCAGCTCTGATCTCCCATGCGCATCGTAAGATGTCAGGTCTCAGCTCAAAGACAAGGATGAAAGCCCCAGAATCACCAGATTGCCTTAATGCATTCCCATCCCTCCTCTGCGACCTGAACGCCTAACGAGGCGCTGTGAGTGGAGACTATAACACGCGGCATGGCACTCGTCGAAGAGTTGGAAATCGCGGTTCTAGGTTTGCGGGGGCACGCCACTCGAGAGAAGAGAGACATGGCGAAAGCGCAGCGGAGAGGGTGGGGAAATGTATGCGGAGGAGGAGGGCCGCGCCTTCTCGCCGAGCGGGCCCGCGACAGGTTACGTGAGCGCGCGTAGGCAGCCGGCAGCATAGACATTGGCGAACATCAGTATGCGCGTGGGTCGCCATTCTCAGGAGAGGAAATTTATCTCCGCCTCCTGAAATTCATGGAGCTGAGGCTCAAGCAAAGAAAGCGTTGAAGTTGATGGACGCGACGGAGGGAGAGAGGGGAGGAGAGGAGGGATGCGCGGTGTACGCGTGTGATGGATCGGCCTCGCTTTTCATACCTGACCTAGAGATCCTAAGGAGAGTGACTCGAAACCTGAAGAAAAATGCAGCGCGAAACGCACTTTCAATGGGATGGCAGGCTTCTTAGCGGCGATGCGCTTCAGCTGCACCTCGAGCACAGGCTTCAGTGGTCTCACTCATCGACACTGGATACCGCGGCGCGTATGTAGACGCGATCGCAGGCGCAAGGGTCTGTCGTTCATCGTCGCGGTTATTGTCGTGCTCGTCGAGACGTCGTCGAGGTCGAAGCGTGAGGGAATCACGTGACGTTGCTACCTCTTCGATGCTCTTTGCCTTCCACTCACACTAACCAGTCGCGGCTCCTGCGGACTTGCTGCTGCATAACTTGCTGCATCACACCTTCGTCACGCACATCAAGAACAGCTGCATGACGACCCCAGCCTGGGACAACAGATGGTAGTGGAGGCGTGGGCGAGGTGGAAGACGGCCGCAGTGCTTTGGTGCGTATCTTTTCTTGTATGTGCTGAGCACTACCTCAACCAGAATGCGAACCTAGCGCAGAGGGGAGAGCACAGGTTCGTCATCCTTCAATATGTCTCCCCGCGCAGCCCACCGACAATGCGCCCGCTGATCGACCTGTGCGATCCTGGCTCCGAATGTACACTCACCCACGGCATCTCTTCGCAGCAATCAGACTGACCGTAGATCTGGCCTTTGTAACATCCAGCCGCTGACTATTGACTCTCTTAGAGACAGCAACATGTAATTTCTTGAAAGAAAATCCTCACCGCTCTGTTCTCGACCATCTACATGGCAACTCGCGGATGCTGGCAAGTTCCCTGTCGCAATTCAGGATAGGAAGCAGGCCGTCTCGGTTCGTTGAAAGTGAATAATCCAAGACGATGTCTATACGTGTACAATCTTGCTGCCATACAGTAGAAATATAACCCTTTTACAATGTCTGCGCCCGAACCCAGGTTGCTCACTTACTCCGGTAGCACCATCGTATAACGTGCGCTCTGCGCAAACATCTTCGCCGATTGTTCACTAGGCCAGGATGATCAAGCGAAAGTTTGAAAGAAAGCCCGCTTGAGCTCGGTCCACGATTTAATGGAACGTGCAATGCATCATAATTAGCCATGTCGGCTCAGATCAAGAAATGTTTCGCTCAAAGCGCGATACCAACATAACTTCATGAATTCCCTCCCCATCCTATCTTCGCGCTAGCAGTCTACATTACGCGGTTCCCTAAGAGCCTATATCAGCGATGCTCCGAAAGGCCGTGTTGAAGGTGCAACTCGCTCGGAGCACTACGGAGCAGTTTCGGGGTTTACGGAAGTATCGTACCTTACATTTGTTATTCTTTCGGTACCGGAACTGCTATCTTCTGTTATATACTTGCGGTCTCATGTCCGGGCTTCCTCAGACCTTCGCGTTACTCGTGCGAGGCTGAGTCAGTTCTACTCTAGATTTCTACAGGTTATGGGCCCTGCCTTAATCTGCTAAGCCACTCTCTACTCATAACCTTTCGTAACAAGCCTCGATACCATGTCTGCTGTTCCCGTCTCTACCGACACCCTCCCATCAAATGTGCCCAAGCTGGACCCGAAGGGAACCAACTGGGTCATCTTCTCAATTCGCTTCAAGGATGCTATCGCCGCAAAGAAGAAGTGGGGCCATTTTGACGGCACCGCTCCCCGCCCCTCATTCACAGTTGCTGCGGGTGCAGCCTTATCCGAGAAGCAACTTGCCACGATTCAGACTTGGGACGATGACGAAGCATCTGCCAAGTATCTTCTCTCACAACGACTCCCTGACTCAACTGTTATTCGCACCAACAAGATTGCTACAGTAGCCGCACGCTGGGCCTCCATTGTCACCGACTACACTGTGAAGAGTGCATTTGCTCAGACCGCACTTCGCAAGGAGTTCCTCGACCTGCGCGTGCCTCGTTCTGGCGATGTCGACACCTTCTTCAAAGATCTAGCTGCGAAGAAGGAGGAGCTTGCGACATGCGGTGTCGAGATTTCCGATCAGGACTATCAGTCGACTGTGATCCGGTCACTCCCGACAAAACTTAGCCAATATGCGAGCGGTCTCCTTGCATCTGCTCGTCTTATCGGAGGATCCTCGGCAGAGAAGAAATTTGATATTCAAGTCCTGATGGACCTTGTGGTCGAGGAGTATGAGCGTCTCACGTGCGAACGAGGGGCAAACACTGGTGGCAGTAACAGCAACTCGAATGCAAACGACGTTGCCTTGTTAGCGACGGGAGGCAGTGGAGGAGGAGGAAAGAGCAAGCGACCATTTCGGGGCGCGTGCTGGAACTGCGGCGAGAAGGGTCACGTTCGGGACAAGTGTCCTAAGCCGAAGAAGACTGACGGCAGCTCATCAAGCAAGTCTGGCTTGAAAACCACCGGGTCTGCAAATGTGGCCGTCGACTACGACTCCGACAGCGATGGCTTCTGGATAGCCGAAAGCATGTCTGGTGCATCGGAGGTAGATGACGACAAAGGCCACGGTTCGATGCCGAGTCTATATTCAGTGTCAGGCAGCGACGCTAGTGACAGCGTGCCTACATTAGATGATGATGAAGGGGGCTGGTTCTCGGAGATGGAGGAAGATGAGGGCGGAGAGTTCGAGGCATGGGCAGGGGATATGTGTCCGGAAGTGTATGGTGATGTTGCGCGGGACCTGGCCAGTTCCACCAGCGGCGTCAACCCCGACTCAGTGCACAATGACACCTCTGTCGCCAACATGACTGACGAGCCAGAGTTATCCGCTGCTGTTCTTCCAGGTGTCAATAGTGCAGCCCGCAGCAGGCATCGCCGCGCTATCTTTGATTCCGGTGCCACGCGACACCTCTCCCCGTACCGTGACGACTTTGAGACCTTCACGGAGATCCCCCCAAAGCCTTTCCAGTCCGCAGCAAAGACAAGTTTCCAAGCTGTTGGGAAAGGGGAATTAGTCATTGACATTCCGAACGGTGTCGAAGCTTCTCAGCTAAGACTTACCGAGGTGCTCTATGCTCCCGAGGTGGGCTACACTCTTGTGTCGGTTGGACGCCTCGATGAGCTTGGTTTCTCGACCACCTTTGTGAACGGCGTATGCACAATCCGCACACCGTCAGGCAGAAAGGTCGGGGAGGTGCCACGCTCGCAACGTGGTATCTATGCAGTTATGCAGGGGTCAGCTTATGAGGAGGCAAATGCAGCAGTCGAGAAGCTCACCATTGATCAGCTTCATGCCCGTCTCGGCCACATCTCTCCAAATGTTGCGCGTCGGATGGTTGAACGTGGTTTCGTGACTGGAGTCCGGCTCGACACCTCAGACACCACACCCTCATTCTGCGAGGCGTGCGTGTATGCCAAGGCTACGCGCAAGCCGGTCCCAAAGCGACGCGATGGGGAACGTGCGAAAGCACTTGGTGACGAGGTGCACTCGGATCTCTGGGGTCCCGCCCCCGTCGCAACAAGGCATGGCCGCCGATACTGGGTCACCTACACAGACGACCGCAGCCGTCTTTCGCATATTTACTTTCTGCGCAAGAAGGACGAGACATTCAGCACTTACCAGAAGCTCACCGCGTGGTACAAGACCCAGCACAACGTGACAGTCAAGATCCTGCACTCCGACCGAGGTGGCGAGTACACCGGGAAGGAGTTTGTTGCATTCCTCGAAGATCATGGCACGACACAGCGGTTGACGGTCCACGACACGCCCGAACACAACGGTGTTGCGGAACGTCTCAACCGTACGATTGCCGAGCGTGTACGCGCGCTGCTGCACGCAAGCGGCCTTCCCCGCTTCCTATGGGGTGAGGCAGCTCGTCACGTGGTCTGGTTGAAAAATCGGACACCAACGAGCGCGCTGCCCGACGGTGCCACGCCATACGAGATGGCTACGGGGAAGAAGCCGAGCCTTTGGGGTGTGCTAGAGTGGGGCAAGAAGGTATGGGTCAAGTCCAAGGCTAAGCCCACATCCAAGTTGAGTGGTAGAGTTGAGGAGGGCAGGTGGATGGGTGTTGATGAACAATCAGAGGGTTTCCGGGTGTATTGGCCAAAGACAGGGCAGGTAACCGTGGAACGGAACCTGTTCTTCGACTCGTCGTCACCGGGGCTCGAGGGGGAGGAGGTGGCGGTTGAGTTTGACGAGGGAAGCGCAGACGAGCGCCCGTCGACTCCTGGCGTTGAACCGCGGGACGACCCGGCAAACCCCGGCGTTCCCAGAACGGACGCGCAGAGCGCGGCGTCTTCCTCAACCACGACCACGACCGCCCACCCTAACGTCCCCGCGCCACCCCCATCGCCCAACGACGGCGCCACGACCGTCCCTACCCATGGCACACCCACTCACGACGACGACGCAGCCGGGCACCTACACGAGCCCGACGCCGGACGGCCACGACGCGAGCGCAAACCGAGCTCAGTAGCGGAGTCGGCCGCACGTCCGCGCGGCCGTCTGACGGCCTCTTCACGCGCGGCCTGCAAGCGCCGCCGCACCGAGACCGAGTTGAGGAGGAGCTTGCGGAGTTTGCAGAGGGCGGGGC
The DNA here is from genome assembly GCA_039111635.1 of Heterobasidion occidentale. Taxonomy (NCBI): domain Eukaryota; kingdom Fungi; phylum Basidiomycota; class Agaricomycetes; order Russulales; family Bondarzewiaceae; genus Heterobasidion; species Heterobasidion occidentale. Next base: position 2,970,828 of record JBCAQO010000008.1, read on the forward strand.
GCTCGACGAGGCCGAAGAGGAGTGGGAGACGGAGTACGCGCTAGCGGCGGTGACGGCGGACATGGAGGCGTTGGAACCGAGGACGGTTGCAGAGGCGCGCAGGAGGCCGGACTGGCATTTGTGGGAGGCGGCGATCGAAGAGGAGCTGGAGACTTTGAGGAAGGCCGGTACCTGGAGATTGGAGAGGGCACCGGACGATGCAAACGTCGTAGGGTCGAAGTGGGTCTTCAAAGCCAAGAAGGATGCCGCCGGGAACGTTGTGCGGTACAAAGCAAGACTCGTCGCGCAAGGCTTTAGCCAAGTCCCAGGCGTCGATTATTTTGACACCTATGCCCCCGTTGCGAAGCTCGCGTCTGTTCGCACTGTACTTGCGCTTGCTAACCGTCTCGATCTCGAACTTCACCAGGTCGACATCAAGGGCGCGTACCTGAATGGTGACCTCACTTCCGACGAGGTTATCTTCATGCGACCACTGCCTGGTTATGCCCCTCCCGATCTCAACGGCCGCGTCCTACGTCTACAGCGTACCTTGTATGGTCTAAAACAGTCTGGTCGACGATGGTACCAGAAGCTGGTACAGATCTTCGTAGACTCGATGGGGCTCTCACAGGCACAGGTTGACCAGGCAGTTTTTTACCGACGCGACTCCGCAGGTGTACTTATTGTTGTGGTTCATGTTGATGACTGCACGATAGCAGCCTCGACACTTACCATCATCATTGCTTTCAAGGCCCAGCTTCGAGAACATGTTGAAGTCACTGATCTCGGGGAACTCCACTGGCTCTTAGGCATCGAGATCACACGTAATCGTGTTGCGCGCACTCTAGGTCTCTCGCAACGGGTATATTGACGCGATCATCCGCCGTTTTGGTTTTGAGGACCTCAAGCCACTTGCTGTCCCCATGGATACTCAGTCACGCCTGACCAGCGAGCAGTCCCCGCGCAGTACCGACCAGATTGCGGCAATGCGAGATGTGCCATACCGCGAGGCAGTTGGCGCACTCATGTATGCTGCACTCGGTACGCGGCCGGACATAGCATTTGCTGTGCAAACCCTCTCGCGTTTCTCCGCTGCCCCTGGGCGAACGCACTGGCAGGCGGTCAAACGTGTGTTCCAGTACTTGAAGGGCACGCGCGATCTCTGGCTGATGTACGGTGATGTTGAAAAGAAGTTGGTCGGGTATGGTGATGCTGATGGGAGTATGGCGGAGGACCGACGCGCCGTTTCGGGCTACGCGTTCATCATTGATGGAGGTGCTGTCTCATGGAGCTCAAAGCGACAGGAGATTGTCTCTCTCTCGACAACCGAGAGTGAGTACGTAGCCGCTACGCACGCTACAAAGGAGGCTCTCTGGCTTCGATCTCTCATCAAAGAGGTTCTCGAGCCCATTCCCGAAGCGACAGTCCTTTTCTCCGACAATCAGTCCGCCATTGCTCTTACCCAGGATCACCAGTACCATGCGCGCTCGAAGCACATTGATGTGAGGTATCACTTCATTCGTTGGGTTATCGAGGAAGGGAAGTTGAGGTTGGTTTATTGCCCGACGGATGACATGGTAGCCGACGTGTTAACCAAGGCCCTGCCATCGGCCAAGGTCAAGCACTTTGCGGTCGAGCTTGGTCTCCGTGCGGCTTGAGGGGGAGTGTTGAAGGTGCAACTCGCTCGGAGCACTACGGAGCAGTTTCGGGGTTTACGGAAGTATCGTACCTTACATTTGTTATTCTTTCGGTACCGGAACTGCTATCTTCTGTTATATACTTGCGGTCTCATGTCCGGGCTTCCTCAGACCTTCGCGTTACTCATGCGAGGCTGAGGTGAGCCCCATATAGTTTACCTTTCCATATCTATTGCTTACCCTATTGTAGTCAGTTCTACTCTAGGTGAATATACAGACCTTCGCGTTACTCGTGCGAGGCTGAGTCAGTTCTACTCTAGATTTCTACAGGCCGAATGCTGAATCATACAGGCTCCTCGTCGTTGCTAGTCTCACCTAAAAAGTTATTGGGGGATGGAAGCGTGCTTTCGAGTTTAACTGGAAGCATAGTCAACCAAACGCTACAGAGGACACTGTATTGGAAAATCCTGACTGAAGGTATCAGCATTATCGATGACATGTTGCGCCAGCTCCTTGAACAGGATATCGTGGTTGCCACAGTGTTGCTTCAAAATTTGATCGACCCCTTTGGTGAAACGGGTTCTCTCATCCACCATGATGTCCAGCTGTGTGATACACGACTTTAGATAAGCCGAAGGAGTTTTCGATTTCTTTGATGTCCAGAATGCCAAAAGAAGTGCAACCGGAATGCACGGTGGTAGTGATATTGTTGTGAAAGGCAAGAGGAGAACATACGGGAAACAAATCGCGCAAGAGCATTGACACTAACAGGTAAGGAGAGAGAGGGCCATTTCTCCTGTGAGAGATAAATGATTACAGAGAATGGTAGGAGCAAACAGGTAGTGCATACCCATTTCTGGACAGCAGATGAGATTGTGGATGGAGCAAATTGATCCCGCATTTCAGATAGTGCCTATGGGCAAGTCAAATGCAGGCAGAAGAGTAAAACGAATGAATGGAGATTCACTCACAATGGCTGGAAGAAATAACTGATACCGTGTCGACTACGACTTCAGCCAGTCGGGACTTGTTGGATCAGTGCATGCTGGACTCACATCCTGCGTTCGAGGTGACGGCATCAGCAGGTGGGATCACAAGCAGTACAGATGAAGGACGCACATTCTGCGTTCAAGGGTGCATCAACAGGGGGATAAGGAAAAGATATTATGGACAATGAGTGCTAATGCAGCACTCACATCCTGTGTTCGAGGCGGCATCGACGACAGCATTAGTGAGTGGAACCACGCACATTCGGTGCCGATACAGCACTCACTCGCTGTGTTCGAGGCAGCATCGACAACGGCATCAGCGAGCAGACCCATGCATATTCAGTGCCAATGCAGCACTCACCCACTGTGCTCGAGGCGGCATAGACGACGGCATCAGCGAGCGAAACTATGAACATTCAGTGCCGATGCAGCACTCACTTCCTGTGGTCGAGGCGGCATGGACGACGGCATCAGCGAGCGAAACTATGAACATTCAGTGCCAATGCAGCACTCACCGCCTGTGTTCGAGGCGGCACCGACGACGGCATCAGTGAGCGGAACCATGAACATTCAGTGCCGATGCAGCACTCACTTCCTGTGTCCAAGGGGGCATCGATGGCGGCATCAGCGGGACCATACACGACCAGTGCAGATGCAGGACTCACATCCTGTGTTGGAGGCGGCATGGACGATGGTATCAGCGAGCCGGACCATGCATGACCAGTGCCGATGCAGGACTTACTTCCTGCGTTCGCGGTAGCATCGAGGACGACATCAGCAGACGGGACTATGCTCGATTAATGCCGATGCAATGACTCACCCACTGTGTTCGAGACAGCATCGACGATGGCATCAGCAAGCGTTACCATGTACGACCAGCGCCGATGCAGGACTCACATACTGCATTCGAGGCAGCATCAACGACGAAATCAGAGAGCGGGACCATGCACAATTAATGACGATGCAGGACTCACAGCCTGGGTTAGCGGTGTCGTCGACGACGACATCAGCGGGTGATACTATGAATGATCAGTGCCGATGCAGGACTCACAGCCTGCGTTCAAGGCGGTGCCGACGACAGAATCAGTAAGTGGGACCATTCACAATCAGTGCTGATGCAGAATGAAGAACTCACTTCCTGCGTTTTGAGGTGGCATTGACAACGACATCAGCAGGGATCATGCACGTTTATTGCCAATGCAGGACTGACCCACTGTGTTCAAGATGGCATCGACGATGGCATCAGCGAGTGGGATCATGCGTGATCACCGACCTAGAGCTCACCATCTATGATCAAGACGGCATCGGCGATGATATGATCAAAAAAGCGACAGGCGATGACCGGATGCATCGGACTTACATCCTATGAGTTCAAAATATCCTGCGCACAGTGACGGTTGCCATAATTGGTGAGTAGAGTTATGCATGAATAATGGGGAAAAAAACCCCACCTGAAACATGCACAAGTTGAAGGTGCCATAAATCAGAGGCATTAGAAGGGCGAGCAGGATCCGTTAGGGTGAATTCTCTCTATGCAAGATATAACTGACACTTATCCAGAAGGGAAAGGGGTACAACGTAATGCCTGCCAGTTTGATAGCGGCATGCTTCAGACTCATTTCCTCGAATCTGAATCGACTTGTATAGTAGAGGTTGAGATGACGAAAGATTAGAAAGCAATGAACGCACTGCAGCGCATATCTAAATATCACTTCACATGACACCCTAATGGAATTTTTTTGTGACAGAGCAAAGATGCTAGCAAGGGTTTCGTCCTTGACTGCTGCGTATGTCTTCTCTGCTAGGATGTCGCACCCCTTCCCCTTATCTAGAAAAGTTTCATTACTACTGACCTTCATTCGAGAGCAATGCTTACGATGTGTCTGTACAATGGCTGCAGGTGGATGACTGGCCCGCTTGATATTGTTGATAACCTGTTCATTGAGATATGTCAAGATTTGCTTCTGGTTGGTTGCCATCCTCGGATCTCTTTCCAAGTTGTTTTTGGCTCTGTCGATGAATGCTTCATATTTTGTTAGAATAGCGATCACAGTACAATGGAATTTACACTGATTGGTAAAGTCACTGAATGCAATGTGCTACGCTCACCTGTCCCTGCCCCTATTTTGAAGAATGCAAGCTCGAAGGAATCACTGGGGACTCTCGGATTGTCCATAGGGATGCAAAACCTAGATTCACCTAAGTTAAGGAAGTTCATCATCAAGACGCGACTTGGTCACTCATACCATATCGCATGCAACTGGTTCGCAATTTTTCTTTCTGCGGCTCACCTCTCGATGAGCGAGCAGATGTACTCGATACGAAGCAGACTTGCTTCGTCAGATTCTGCCCCGGCTTCAATGCCGCGAGAATCGTGAAAGACAAAACGCGGATTATTTGGGTAGGTTATCTTGTACTCGATTCTGCTCATTCCCCGCTATATTGGAAGTAGACGATGATATGTCCACATTCAATGAGGGCGGTCGTGAACCCATGACTGTCAGACGCACCTCGATGCCTGGCTTGAGGAGCGCTGGATTGTTTGACTTCTAAGGTTGGAAGGTACGACCTAACCTTAGAATATGGTCTATGACCGACCAGAGGCCTCCGAGTGCCCACTTCGCTGGCATTCCTTTCTCTCATTCTGTTGTTCAAGCAAGCCCTCTCTGAGTCTCTCACTTGCTTTCTTCTTTCCTGAGTTCCATTCTTACTCTCCTTTCCTCTTTCAAGAGAACATCTCTCACTAAATACTCCTGTATTTCTCTCTCCAGCCATACCTCGTCTCGCGGTCGATCCCCACCTCCTCGTCTGCCCGGATTACGCCTCCCCCGACTTCGAAGCTATTCACCAGCTCAGTCGCTTCCCCGAGGAAGATCCCGCAGCCACTGCACAGCGACTAGTCGCCATCTGGACAGCAGGCAATAACTAGGATCACGTGGCATGGATTGCGCAAGTAGCAGCTGACGCAGCCGCTGCAGCAGATGCAGAATGCGACCACCTCGAACAGGAGGTGGCTGATAAGGCTGAGGCGGAAAAGGAGCTCGACAAGAAGAAACCAAAGCTCCTTCCCTTGAACCCTGGGGGTATGCCTTCTATTCTCCCGGTTCACGCCCCTCCCTACGCCTTCCATAAGCTAGAGCTAATTGAATATGTTGAGCTTTACTACTTCACCCCAGAAGTCTGTTGCAAAGGCTCCAACTCTTTCAAGTCCACCACTGACGACACGTTCACACTGGCCCGTTCCGGCGAGGGTCTCACTCTGCGTGCTGCATCCTCCTCTTGTCCCTCTCGCAAAGTCATCCCAGACTCCGAACTGTCCTGGGAACAGTTTTCCTCCACCTGCACCGTTTTTGTGGCGGAAATTCAGCGAGCCAAATGGCCCGCCGCCCTCATGCAACAGATGGCTTCTTTTCTCTTCGCCCCCGAAAACCATCCTATGGCCTTGGTCTCGGAGTACGGTGATACACTAGAGGTGGCTCTAAGTGCTGAGCACAACAACAAAACAACCTCTAACGCAGGGGGTGCTGGAGCTAGTATCTGATACACAAGGAATCGTTAGTTGGGACTTGAGAAAGTAAGGGCGCACTGAAGAGTAGTGAGGAGGGTGAGATTAAAGCGCCCGAACGGTTTCGGGACTACACCAAACAGCGACCAAACATTTGGTCGGTCAGGTCGGGTCGGGGAGTCGATTGGTAACGAGAGGGTAGTGTCACGCTTGACAACTACGTGCTTCAAGAGTCACACGGGACCCTGACAATATACAAAGACGGACAAGGGGTACAAGCAAAGGGATGAGTACGAACGTAAACGAGGCCGAACGACGAGGAGGAAAAGTTTGCTAAGGTCGGCGAAGACACTTTCAATGTTTGAGATGAGTGTGAATGAGCTCTGGTCTGTGGGGTGCGAAAGCTGGTTTATTCCAGAGTTGTATGTAGGTTTTTATAGTAAACAGAGCCCCTAAGTAAAATATCGAACAAGAAATGAGAGTAGATGTTGAATGGGCGCCAAGCCCTAGCGAACAGAGAAGATAAGAAGGTAGGTGAGATGTCCATATGGGTTCTGAAGGTGATAAGGTAAAAGTTAATCAGCGATGGCGAAATCCCGAACGTTCGGGATCCGTCGCCTGAGTGTAGGTAGCAGGAACAGGCGTTGGAGACCCGATGAAAATAAGGAAGAAGTAACGTACGACCAGGGTGGCCAAGTAATGGTGCAAGATCACATTTGACCGACCATGTGGAAGTCGGGAAGATAAGCGACCGACTCACGGAGCACATCGGCCAACACGGAATACTGGCTCCGATCTCGTAAACACCTATTGTAACACTCCTGTGCGGTTATGGTAAGTATGTGAAGTGTGGGCGAACTGACCTAAGTGCTGCTGAACGTCCTTCGGTGGCTTGTGGTCGGTCGGGTAGGGACCAACCATGTTCGGTGCAAGTCGGTGTCTTTGGTACTCATCTAGCGTTGTTCGGTATCTCCTCAAAGCTTCCCGAATACCTCCCTCGGACCCTAGCGTGGGTGAATGCTCATCAATGGCAAACAAGTAATGATGCTCGTACAAGCCTCCGTGCGCCGCTCCTGGCATGCCCTACTCAAAACCCCTCAAAACTTCAACATATCCGTGATCAATGACATATTCGTTGATCGCACCGCATCCGAGTACACCCACGGTGTGCAATACTCCAGCATTGGTCCATTCCTTTCCTCGCTCTCCCCTTCCTGCTCTCCCTAACAACCAACTTGCCTTTTCCTCCTTCCCCCCCTCTCGTCATCCTCCGCACCTGCCAAATTCGCGCACGTCGCCCGCCACTTCGTGCACTGCACCCGCCATGCATGTTTTGATGTGAACCACGCACCGTGCCCCCCCTTGCACCCCCCCTCGCGCAACGCGCTCTCCCACTATGGCACTTGCCATTCCCTCCCCCCCCTCCTGCTTTCAAAGCTCGGAACGAGGCCCATCCCTCCGCTCCCCACGCCACGTTAGAGCGCCGTTCGCGTCACGACCCTTCTGCATCCTCTCACAAGCGCCGCCGTTCCCCCTCGCTCTCCCTCCTCTGAAGAGCAACCCCCTCATCGCCGCCGTCGCACCTCTAACGTGGCCACGCCACGTTCCTTTCCGCCCTCCGCCAACAACGCACCTCCCGTCGTCTGCGCATATTGCCTTGGCCACCACCCTCACGATCTCGCACGTTGTCGTGCCCCCACCTTATGGAACGGGACCCCCACTCGTGCCCAACGAAATGCCAAGGGCCGCATCATCTACCCCAACAGGGTCGAAATCTGCATCGACTGGCAACGTGCCGGCGGTTGCAAAGCCACCTCCCATCCCCACAAGCACGAGTGCTCAGGGTGCGGCGGACACGATCACGGCGCACATGTGTGCAGTCTCGCGCAGTGTTAGGTCGGAGACCTATCACGTGCACCGATGCACGAAGGGGTCCCTAGGCTAAACCTCCACTGGTTCGTATAGTCGTAGACTCCAATGGATAAAGACAATGGATTGTCTTTGGGCTCTTTCAAGGAACTCGGGGTCGCTGTCGGCTTTGTTCTCAAAGAGATTGAGAAGGTGATCTTCGAGGTCTTCTCGATGGTGAGGAGGAACCGGATGATCTTCTCCTGTCCAACAGATGACACGAGGGGGTGTCCAACTGAGAACGCGGAAGGCAGCTAGCCCGGTATAGAAGCGAATGAGTAGAGGGAGGGGGGGGAAGGGAGACGAGTCCAGCGCTTCGTCAGACCGTGTAAAGAGTTTCTCAGATCTGACAGAGATCACGAAGCGTGGGCTAGGAAGGTAGCCAGACGCCGGGTGCAGTGCAGAGATCGAGTGTATTACAGGTGAACGAGCTGAGCTTCTTAGAAGCTCATCTCGGCTATTTACATACAGAAGTGTCTAGGGCAGGATCAAGATCTGGTCCGTGCGCTTCTCAGGTACCGAAGTCAACGATCGAGATCCGTAAGCTAGAATACCTCATTGACCTGCCATATAACCAAATATAGTAATCCGATCACTAATGTCCATCCACATCTTCGATCGATCAAGAACCAGGAACGGGGGTCAGGAACCAATGTCTGTCCACATCAAGAATCAGGAACCAGAAGTCAGCGTTCATGCATCAGCATGTAAATGGTAAGGAGTCATGGAAAGCGGTCCGAGTCTGCAACGAGTCCGAAGCACTTGACCAGCCCATCCACTCACGTGCGAAGCACGTGTTAGGACGCGGTCCTAACACTACCCCCTCTCTATACAAGTCTTCGGCGCTTGGCGGGTGCACCGATGGTAGGGGCAGGTCTCCTCAGGTGGACTTCGTCGAAGGTGGGGATGCTCCGAGCGGGGTATCCGGTCCAGTTAGCGGTGTCAATCAAGTGGTCTAACGCCTGCTTGTGGTACCCGTATTCCTCAGCCGTCCTATCCATCTGTAGACGAAGGCGCCAGGACTGCATGCGATGCCTATCGTAGTCTTGAAGAAAACCGCGTGCCGTAACGTCCGTTCTCTGGTGAATGCCCGTGATTGGACATCCCACGACGAGATGGCCGGTGCGTCCGCATTCCCAGCAGGTACGAGTGGCGGGGTCGGTGGGTGGAGAAGGCGGGAGAGCAGGAGGGGTAGGCCAAACGTTCTCGGAGTCCATTGCATCTGCAGGCCATCCTTCTTCAGTTGCGACAGGAACGTCCGGCGACTGGGGGGAGGCTTCGTCGACAATGATAGGACAGGTGACGTCATCGCCGAGTAGGGGGGGGGATGGGGACACAGCAGGGGGTGATGGGGGTGGTACCGGTAGCGGCCGAAGTACCTGGCGATCCCGGACAACTTGTTCGGGGTCGTAAGGGGGACTGGTGGGCCACATGAATTCGGCGGTCTCCTCGTTGGTGGGCCGAAAGGGTTCTGCCGCTAGGAGCTCGGGTTCGGTGTCAGCTGGGGGATCGACAGCCATGGGTTCTTCAGCGTCAATCTGGTGAAACCCTGTTTCCTGTATCCGGTTTGGTCATGACCCAGGGCCTAACGTTATCCTCCGGGGTACATCCGCCAGGCCAGTAGCACGCAATGGGGTGGACCCCTCGACTGTTAAGTGGGAAGGAGTGGGTCGGCAGTAGCCCTTTAGGGACGTACTCTTCGATCTCCAGACGCGCTCCATTATGTCCTGCGAATCGGAACCAGCGGATTGTGTTTTCCTTGTAGCGGATTCGAGCCAGTACGTCGAGCCAGGCGGGTATGGCGTGCGCCTGTATGAGGATGGAGCTGGTGGTAAATATCCCTCCCAGTCAGAAATTTACCATGTCATTGCGGATGGCGGAGAGATTGATCAACCCTTTCATGCGGTAGGAGGTGACTGTGAGGTTGGCAAGGAGGATGGCTTGGGTCTGGTTGAGTGGTCCAGAGAAAACCTGATAGGCTTGTGCCCAGACTGCTTGCTGTAAATAGAAAAGGAAGCACGGGTTTCCTCACCAGGCTGGTTCAGAATGATAGGGGCTTCGTCCTCGGCGAGTGTGAGGTGGTAGACGCTATTATTCGTTTTCAGGTCCTGGTAGAGACGGATGTCGTGAAGGGGGTTGGGTATGGCGCGGATTCGGAGGCGAGGGTTTTCGTTGTGAATGGCGAAAGCCAACGGAGGAACGGCGATGTGGGGGTTTGGCATTTCAGCTGGGAAACGGGGAATAACAAACTCTGTAAGAGGATCCGCGACCGGGACGCCTTCCAAGGGGATGTCATCCTCGCTGTCGTAATCCAAGTCTGTGTCGTCAACAAGCGTGGGTGTGGTAGTAGGCGGGGAGATGGTGCGCAGGATGAAGGGGTTGGGGGAGGAGGTGTTGGAGGCGTGAGGGGAAGCGGTAGCGGAAGACATTCTGATGTTGATAAGAATATAGCAGGGAGAGTTGTGTAAGAAGAGGTGTGCGGGGGCAAGGGACATTCGAGTTGTAGCTGGGATGCTGAGGAATGTATCTGTCCGATGCAGGGTGTCTTTTATACAACGGAGGAGATACCAATGGTGGCAGCGGTGTAAAGGGATCCGAGGACAAGGGCGATGGCGATGGAGACAGCGGTGAGAGCAAGAGCCGCGACGATGGTGTAAACGGCTACTATGGATAGAGTGGGGTCGAAAGGGGTCATAGCCGTTTGCCTGGCCATGCCAATCCTCGGTTGGTCTGCTTTTGTAGCTCCTGGTATGCTTGAGTCCGCCAATTAGAGCTGTCCGATTGCTTCTGCTGTAGCTTTGATCGAGACGAGTCTATATTGGGCTTCTTTGGCTGCGCTTCTCAATCGTTGATCGTCGGTGGTGGCACTTTTGATCGAGGAACCAGGGGCGGCCTCTTTAGCTGCGTCATTCGTTTGTTGATCTCTTCCATGATCTGAGGGATAGCTAATCCTGTGGCGAGAAGCTTCTTTCCGATCGGATGCTTCTCGAGCTTCTTTCTGATTTGATCTTCTTCGGCTACTCTGTTGAGTTCTAATTCGATCACCAGGGCCAGAATGGAAGCTTCCATTCCTTTGACTGCCCGAGGGTGCCGGCGGTAGAAGTCCTTTATGGCTTCTTGTGCGTTAGTGACGTTTGCCGCGGCTTCCCAAGAGTTGTCCGATTCTGGGTAGCCCTTCCATTTGATCAGGTACTGCAGGATCTTCCATCGTCCGAAGCGTCTAGCTCCGACAATGGCTTCGACTTTGAATTCCTCTTGCCCTTCGATCAGGTCCGGAGCCGGTTTAGGGTAGTTCGGACCATAGACCTCGTTTTCCTTGTAGGGCGTGAGTCGACTAGCATGGAAGACATCATGAATGCGCTTCCAGCTGTTGGGCAGTTTCAACCTGAAGTTGACATTCCCTATGGTGTCAGTGATTTCAAATGGCCCAAAGCATTTGGGTCTCAGTTTCTCTGATGGGTGATCGGTGTGGATGTTCTTCCCATCAAGCCATACTTGATCTCCTTTCTTGAAAGGCGGCAGGTTCGTTCCAAAACGGTCGTGCTGTATCCTCATGGCTTCGGCTGCAATTTCGAGGCTGGCTTGTGCTTCCTTCCTAGCACGTTGCAGAGCTTCGAGGCGAGCGTCGGCGGTGGGGACATTCGTGTTTCCGATGATGGCTGGGTAAGCCCGTGGTTGATATCCATGGAGAAGTTCAAATGGTGACTTCTGCGTGGCCGAGTGCTGATGGGTGTTGTGGGCGTATTCCGCGTAGGGGATTAATCCGGCCCAATCGTCCTGTGAAGAGCTGCAAAATGCTCTTAGGTATTGTTCTAGTTCCTGATTCATTCGTTCAGTAGCACCGTCCGTCTGTGGGTGATAGGCTGTGCTTAAAGCGGATTTGATTCCTAATTCTTTGAGCAGGGCTTGCGCTACTTTTGAAGCGAATTGAGTTCCTCTATCCGATATGATTTTATCTGGCAGTCCATAGCGTCTCCAGGTGTTTTCTAGCAGCAAGATTTTGGCCGTTCCATCAGAGTCGATGGTTTTCAGTCTTGGAGTTATTACTGCAGTTTTGTGAATCGATCGGTTACTACATGTAGCGAGTCGTATCCGTTTGATTCTGGTAGATCTGTAATAAAATCCATGGTTATTGTTCCGAAGGGTCGATCTGGGATTTCTGTTGGTTGTAATGGTACCATGGTAGGATGTGTGTCGTTCTTGGTGGATTGACAGATGGCGCATCCTTCCACATATTGGTGAACTGTGTTCGATATTCCTGGCCAAGTAAATTCCTGTCCGACTAAGGCTAGAGTTCCTCTTTGTCCTGGATGTCCTGCTGCTAGATTGTCATGGTTCAATTTGATGATATCTTGACGAAGTTGTTCGTTCCGAGGGACATATATCTTTCCTCGGTGAAGGACCAATCCTTCTTCTTCGTTCCATTCTTGTAAACCTTTCTTCATGTTTCGAGGTCCTAAGGTTTTAATCTTGGCTAGGGTTTCTAATAGCCATTCGTCTTTCCTATTTTCTTCAATGATTCGTTTCCGGAGGTTGTCGTCTATTATGGTAATGCCTCCTCGTCCAGTTGCCCTAATGTGAAGTATTTGATGAGGGTCCCAACTGTTGTCTGTATTGATGGCATTGATTTCTGCGAAAGGTCTTCGGATCTTTTCTGTATTATTGAAAAGTTTGGGCTCCAAGAGTGTTTCGCCTGAATTGTCAAATTCCTCCCCCTTTTTATGGTCTGGACGCCGTGACAGACCGTCGGATTTATTAGTGACTCCTGCCTTGTGTGTCAACTTGTAGTCGAAACGCGAGAGGTAGAGTGACCATCGTGCTTGTCGACGGTTTAGTTTCTGGCTTGAACAGAACCATTCGAGGTTCTTGTGATCCGTCCAGACGTCTACCGGTGGTCGCGCCCCTCCAAATTGTGTCGCCAAGCTTCATAAGCTCGAACGACCGCCAGCAACTCTTTATCGTAGATTGGGTAGTTGCGTTCTGTTGGTGAGAGCGACTTGGAGATATAAGCACATGGGTGCCATTTTCCATCTTGGCGACTTGTGATAAAACTGCTTCCGGTGGCGAAGTCGGAAGCGTCGCATTCAATGCGAAACGGGTTCCTTGTGTCTGGCATAACGAGCACCAAGATTCTGTAAATATTCATTTTAGCGTTTGAAACGCTTCTTCGCATGCTGGTGTCCAATCCCAGGTGCGTTCCTTCTGTGTTAGCTCAAATAGCGGTCGTGCTATTTTGAGTAATCTTTGATAAACCTGCGATAAAAATTGCAAAAACCTAAAAATGATTGCACTTCCTTGACTTTTCCAGGGTTGTTCCAGTCCATAATGCCGGCCACTTTAATCGGGTCCATTTCCAGATGTCCGTGTGATATAACATATCCGAGATAGTCGATTTTCTTTTTATGGAAGTGGCACTTCGAGGGTTGTAGGTACAGATCGTTGTCCTGTAAGATCTGTAAAACCTTTCGAACCGTCTTAATGTGGTCGTCCATCGTTTTAGAGAATACTAGGATGTCGTCCATGTAGATTGCCACTAATCCGGCGTAGATGAGGTCTTTGAAGAGGGCGTTCATCATAGTTTGGAATGTTGCCGGCGAGTTGGTCAATCCAAAGAACATCACCAGAGGTTCATACATTCCCAAATTGGTGACGAATGCAGCTAGTTTCTCGCTTCCTTCTTTCATGCGTACGTTGTTATATCCTGTATCGACATCCATTAGCGAAAAGTATATGGCTTCAGCTAGAAGGTCCAGTAATTCTTGAATAATCGGCAAAGGGTACTTGTTCTTGATCGTTATTTCGTTGAGTTTGCGATAATCCATTACTGGTCGTAGTTTCCCGTTCTTTTTCTTGATGAAGAAGAATGGGGATGCCATGTGCGATTTGGATTCCCTAATGAATCCTTTCTGGAGGTTTTCGTCTATGAATTTCTTGAGTTCCACTTGCTCTCCAGGGCTAAGACTGTATAGTTTGGGTTTGAGCGAGTGATCCATTCCTTTCTTGATTTCTATTTTGTGATCCCAAGGTCGAGAGAGCGGTAGCTGTCCTTTTGGTCAACCTTCGAAAACCTTCCTATAATTCCAGTATTCCTTTGGCACTATTTCTTCGAAGGATAGTTTGGGTTTCCCTTTGGCGGCTTCTTCTGCAAGTCTTTGCAAGTTGGTGTGCTTTGTTTGTTTTCCTGTCGGTGCTTTGGCAGGTTTGCTTCCTTGAGCCGGTGTGTTGGCGTATGGAAGTTCCGTGGTTTCGGCGCGATGTATATCGACGCCTTCTTCAGAGTCGTTGTATAATTCCAGTGCCTGTAATGTTCCCGTATCTAGGCATCTGACGAGATAGACTCCATCTTCTTCAAGATCCTTGGAGGGAAGTGCCGGAAGTCCGTCACCGTCCTCCAGAACGTCTTCTTCAGCCCATGTCGGAACCTTATAATTTCTGGTTCGGGCCTTCAGACGTTCGGCATTCAACCTTCGAGTTGTGAACTCCGGACTTGTAGGTATTGTCCGCGGATGTGGTACTGTGGTGTTTCCCACTTTCCGGCCTGGTACTGCTTTTCCCGGCTTTTGCACTGGTATTGAGTAGTCGCCCGTTTGCGGTACTGTTTCCATGCGCTGTATGCTTGGTTTAGGACGTCCTGGTTTTCTTGTAGCTCTTTTAGCTTTTACCGGTCCTCCTTTTATTTGGCAGGAGGGCGGGCATCTGGTAAAATGTAGCCCGTAGGCATGCCAGTCGACTTCTGGGTTATGTTCTAATAACCAGTCGGTTCCTAAAATGACGTCTTCTTTTCCTATTTCCGCGATATAGAATCTCGCTGATTCTGTATGCGACCCCCCTTTTTCACCTAGAACTTGTAATTTGAGGTTGGCGAATCGTGTAATAGGTCCTCCCTTGAACTCAGTGTTCTGGACCGTACTGACTGGTATGGGGTGGGGGTTTGTGTGTAGTGATTCGATGCGCTTCTACGAAGCGAGGGTGCATGAAGATTCCAGTGGCTCCACTGTCCACTAGTGCCTGTGTAGCAGCTTTTCTGTTCTTGCCTATGAGCATTGTCTCGAGTCGGAGGGATGGTGCACCATGTGATTTCATTTCTGAAAGATACAATACATCTGGATGTCCATGCTCTTGGTCAGCATCTTTACTGGCCAGAGGAGCGTACCGATTTTCTGCAAGAATCCTACTCTCCACATCCGCTGCCGATGGGAGAGGCCTTAAAAATTCTTCGAGTCGCTAAAGGCTCGAACTTCCTCGATTTCTTCCATACTGAGTCCCATCATCATCTGGCGGATGTGGTTGACTCTGTTTTTTCCTTCTTCGACATCTTCATCGTCGAATTGTCCTTCGTCCATTTCTGCTTCGCGCACTGGTCTGCGACGGGGGGGCTGGAATCTTCTCTTGGGTCGAGAAGGACAGTTGCGCGCCATGTGCCCGGGCTTCTTGCAAAAGAAGCACTTGCCTTCTTTAGCAAGTTGATCTCTCTCCACCGGAGTAAGCTTCTTGAAGCGAGTTCGGACAGCATCGGCCTCCATCTCCGCTGCGTCTACATCCATAGGTTCGTATTGGGGCTCCCTATCGTGCCGTGGGGGTGCCCTTTCGTTGTAAAATGTACGCGGCGTGTAGATTTGGAATTTTCCTTTTCGGAGGTCGTATGCTCGGTCCCTTGCAATGCGCATCCTTTCGTGTTTCTTGGCCTTCTCGACTAGTTCTTCCCATGTCCCGTCTGTAGAGGGATCTTCATAAATTCCCTTCGCCAACTCCCACTTGAGTCCTCGCAGGAAATGGGTCTTCTTGGTTTCTCCGTCTACACCGGCAAGCGCCGCGAGCTGTTCAAACAGCTGAAGGTAGGTGTTTGTTAAGAACTGCTCGTTCAGTAACCCAAGAGTAACAGGTTCTTCCCTAGGTCGCACAATGGACGGAGTGGTGGACGAAGTCTCGACTGTATCAGGCGTTGATACAGGAGGGAATAATGATTGGCCTCTAAGAATCCTGTATGTGTAGATACAGGGGGAACGAAGAGGTTCGTATTCGAAGATACGAATGAACGAAGTACACAGTGCGAAGACTGTGTAAGAACGAAGAGAATAGACTGAAGATCCTCAGCCTATTCTATGGGCCTTATATACTGTATAGGGTATAGGGTAAGAGTCCGTGTGCTTCTCCTGGTTTCCATCCTAGGAGAGCTGTGGCCGCCGTCTCTCTCTGTCGGCGCCTACTCTTGTACTTCTCCAGTCGCACTGATCCATCATGGTGCGACGAGGTGCTTACCCGTAAGCCCTAAGCCCATGGCATGTGAATGCCTCCCTTATTACTGTGTGAACTTCGTGAGCCTCATGTCCCCCCAATATAGCCTTTACCGATGTCTTGAAGAACCATCGGTCTTGTCGGCTCCTAAGGACATGCCGAATACCTTGGTGTACGCTCCGTAGTGGAGCCGCCTAGCATGTGATGCTTGATCCATCGGATAGACCGGCCGCGAAGGGCCCGATCGGTCAAGTCATAACATTACCCCTTTCTAGGTCCCAACTCCTGAGGGGACTACTCGCTTGAGCAGAAACGAGCTTCATCGTCATTCCACATACAATTGCTTGCTGGTCGTCAAAATAGATCGGGATGCGTCTTCCCAATATCACTTCGTTTTCTGGGGCGAAGACCGACCTACGTCGTTTACAACGCCTAGGAGTTTTCCTTCTCCGTTGAGCTGTTTGATTTGAAGTTCGGGGCATAGCCACAATACCCTGTCCCTTCTCCTGGTGTTCTTCCTTCACCGCACGTTTTGTGTGAGTACACTCCTAGAGTCAATAGGCAGCTACTCGACCAGGGCTCCCTGGTAGGTTTGATGAGCCAGTGTCATCTGGCGACGATGCAGAAAGGTGTCGTGCGAATGATTATAGGATGAAATAGAAACTCGTCTGTGGATAGGTGTGTGTCGTTCTTCTTTCAAAGTGCCGAAGGCCATGTCTCAGTGTTTCCAGGATAGATCTTCATCTCCTTGATCTCTGGTATCGGGGGACTCCAGGTGTGTGGGTTGATCGCTTTACTAAGGCTTAGGCCCACCAACCTATCAAGAATACGACATTTCTTGACTTGTTTTGAGTCCGGCAAGACCCCTTTGAAGATCCCTAACTCTGTCAGCCCCATACGGTGGCCCGTCCTGGTTAGAGATTGAGTGTTCGTCCAGAGTTTGTTTTTCACTAAGGGTATTGGACACGAGGTAAGGACTTTTTGAAGAATAGACTTTGAACCCCATGGTCTCTTGAATAGATCATAGTATCCACCTTGACGGTAATTATGCGGGGTCAGCGTAAGGTATGTCCTGGTAGTTTAACGTCGTGCCGGACGTCTGTAGTTTTTACGTCTTTGCGGACGTCCGCTAGTTTATCCTTAAGTCGTTGCGGACTGAGGCTAGTTTATACATAAGTCGTTGCGGACTGTCCTGCTAGTTTATGCCAAGGTCGTTGCGGACCTATCCATCTCCCAACGTAGGAGTACCTGTAAACAAGACAGCAGGCGTTTCTGCGCGCCGGAACATTCATCGGTGATGTGCATAGGGCCGTAGACCAGTTCCTCCTTCTTGACAGGGTTCCCATTGAGGTAAGATGGTGACAGTTTATACTATATCAAACCGGATAACTTATAGAGTCGCGAGAATAGACGTGAAAGCCTATTTTGACACGACTCACATGGCCCTGTAGACAGAAGGGCAGCTCAGTTTATCGTCATGAAGGACGGCAACTAGTTTATAGTCATTGCGGACGTCCGCTATCGCCTGGCTTGAACCTCCCGAGCCTCGATAGATTTAATCCTCCGGGGTGAGGGTAGTTTAAGGTCATTTCGGACTAGTTGATGGTCAAGGTCGTGACCATCAACCACGTCTCCTATACTTGAAGGAGTAAATAGTTTATCGTCATTGCGGACTAGATCAACATCGTGGCGTCAACAACGATGTCAATCGACATCTCCTTTGCCGAAAGGAGTGGTAGTTTAACGTCTTTGCGGACGCAGCAATGCCAAAACATATCTCATGTTTGGACACTGCTCATGACCCTGTAATGAAAGGGTAGTCCCAGTTTAACGCCATGGAGGGCGTCCGTAGTTTATCGTCGTTGCGGACACTCGTAGTTTTACATCGTTGCGGATGATAATACACGAGGCACGATCCCAGTTGCCTCTTGACTGGCCCTTGAAGCGGAATCCTTGCTTCGGACTTCAAGGGTAGAATGGGCGCGCCATGGAGTAGTCGTGGTCTTGTCATCGGAAGACTGACAACCCGCTCCATGTCCCCAAACCCCTCGCACGGAATTGAACCGTGTCGACCCCATATTCTTTTACTGTAGGGCGTATGGAATATGGAAGCACCTCGACCTAGTCGGCAGGGTTCTGCAACGGTGGAGGCCCTCACTTCCACCGTCTGCCAGAATGCAACCACGCTCCGAGGGTCTTGGTAGCTTTTGCGTCGTTCCGGACGGTAACTAGTTTATAGTCATTGCGGACCAAGCCTTTCGTAGTTTTACATCGTTGCGGATGTATTTTCTCCGTTTTGGGTACTAATGGAGTGCGGCCATCAGTTCCTGCATCGCTGATAGGGTCCCCTAATGCGGAAACGACCCTGTAAAACTGGAGATCCAAAGTGGGACGTCCAAGACACCTGTCAGACCTTGACAGCGAGGTTGGTCCACCGTTCCCCAACGGTGGGTATGCATCACGATTTCCCACCAATATTCATGCATCATTCATGTACCAGTTATGTTGTGAATCCTAAGGGCCTCCTAATGCGGAAAGGGCCCTGTAAAACTGGGGATCCAAGCGGGACGCCCGATTCGCTTGTCAGAATACCTCTTGACAACGAGAGTGTTGAATGCTTGTCCTTCATCTTGAGGACCGGAGGGCTGCAATACAAAATGGTCAGGTACTTCCCCTGCCTTCTTATCTTTTCACAGTTTAACGTCATGCAGGACGTTCGTTTCGGCGTCCTGTGCGTGAAACCGGTACCTGTGGTGCGGAGGGTCCTTTCCTCTCCGTCACCTTGTTTGTCGACAAGGGGTTCCTCGACTCCCTCGTCTAGTATCCTCCGCCAATGTCTCCGTAGTCCCCATATCCTTCATCCGGCCTATAATAGGGGTCGGTGTCATCGTAATTGTCACCTTCGACCTCGTCCCAGGCGTCTAGTTCCGCTCGAGTCCAGGAAGTAGTTCGCTGAGTCGGGCGCTGGCGGATTGGAGTTCTTCTACCAATGTGTGGATGCGCTCCTTCAACTCGATTATCTCGAGGACGGTTTGGAGCCGGCGAATCTCTTGGTCGAGTTCTTCTAGGACTGCTTCGCCTGGGTTGAAGGGTTGCCCTTGTTCTCTGGCTCCCTCGTCCCTCATTCCTCCTGTACCTTGGAGGATGCTCCTCATTGCTGCCTCCTGCGTCCTGCCCGGTGGATTGTCCTGCCGATATGGGAGGAAGGGCCTCTCGGTCCCTTCGTGCCTGTCGTTGGACCGTAGCCCAGACGTATTCGGTCTGGGTGGATGCGTCTCGACTACTTGTAGCCGGTATCGCTCTGCTAGCTTCGCTCCATGGCTGGACGCGGAATGGGTCAGTCCGAACGGGATGGGCGTGGGAGGAGTGTCTTGTGTCGGTGCGCGAGATGAGGGCGGGTAGGAGCTCCAGATTGACGAAGGAGGAGAACTCGTCCGGATGAATGAGTAGGGCGTAAGCCCCATTATTTCCTCGGGCGTACCAGGAGGCGGCCCTATGATCATCTGCATAGGCCAGAAGCCTGACCTGGTCGCTCGCGTCAGCGAGGCGTCGGGGTATGTCGTCGCTCTCGCTTCCTGGTTGCCCTGCGAAGAAGTTAGCGAGCCTTTGTAAGGCCAGCGCTGTGGCCATCTGAATTACCGCGGAGATGGTGGTGCGCTGGAGTAGGGCGTCTCCTAGTCCTTCCAACTCTCCGGGGTGCAGATCTCGACTACTGGTAGGGGGTCCTCTGGTCCTGGCAGCTGATGTACCAGCCGTTGCTGGTTCTTGTACACCTGCCTCAACAGTTGTAGGCGATGCCAGGTCCGAAGGGTTTCCTGGTCTTCTTCCGCCTCTCGTTTCCTGCCTTGCGTCTCCTTGAGCCAACGCTGACGTTGGTCGCGGAGGCGTTGACGGAGCATGCCTTCCTTCTGCTTGACGTCCTTCATTGTGCTCGTCATGAGCTCTCTCAAACCGTGGTGAGGCTCGGGAACCCGTTTGATCTTCGACGGTGAGCGCGGTTTGGTGGACACTGATTTGTACGGGAATTCCCTCTGGAGTCGTTGGGCGGCTGCTTCGGCTAGGGCGTCCAGTGTCGGGGTTGGCCACGGCCAGAATGATGTCTGGTGAGGGGTTTCTTGAAGGGGAGGAGATAGTCCCGTCATCGATGAGCATGGCACGTCCAGGGGAGTAGTCAAGGGAGGAGTGGTCGGACATGTACTGGGGAGGATTCTTGCTTTAAAAGAGGGAGAGGTGTCTCCCTTTTTATATCTTTCTAAAGCCTGATCGCCGCTGGTCGGGGCTTGTCTGGGTAGCTTTCGTGGAATTCACGAAGCGCTTCGTCGGCCATATCTTTGAGAAGGGCAAAGGGTTCCCAAGTGTTATCGGCCTCGGAATATCCGACCCACTTGACAAGGTACTTGGTCCCTCGTCCCTGGCGTCTTGAATCTAGAATGGCCTCCACTTCGTAGTGCTCTTCTTCATTCAGGATCTCTGGGGCAGGTCTGGGGAAGTTCCTTCCGTGGGCCTCTGTCTCGTGATATTCCGTGAGTATGGAGGCATGAAACACCGGGTGTATCTTCCATGTTTCGGGTATTTCCAACCGATAAGCCAGAGGACCGATTCTTTCAATCACTGAAAAGGGGCCATAGCGTCTAGGTGCCAGCTTGAACTTCGGATGAGTCGTCCGAATATGGGTTCCTTCTAACCAAACTTGGGTTCCTACTTCCCACTGCGGAAGTTTCCTGTGTAGGTCCCGGTCCTTGGCATGCTGCGCTGCTATTTGTAGACTTGCGGCCGCATCTTCTTGGACTTCTTTGATTAGCCGCAAACGTTCAGTTACTGCGGGCACCTTGGTCTCCAGAGCTGAGTCGACCAAATATGGTGGATTGAACCCATAAAGGACTTCAAACGGCGACTTCCCAGTGGCGGAGTGTCTTCGGGTATTGTGGGAGAATTCTGCGAAGGGGATCAAGTCTACCCAGTTATCTTGATGGTAGTTGCAGAACACTCGCAGGAATTGCTCGATCTCTTGGTTTACCCGTTCTGTTTCTCCGTCCGTTTGGGGGTGGTAAGCCGTGCTGAGGGCAGGGGTGATTCCCATTCCTTTCCATAGTTCCCTTGTGAACTTTGCCGCAAATTGAGGACCTCTGTCGGACACCACTTTGGTTGGTAAACCATATCGTTTGAACACATTGTCCTGGAAGAGCGTCGTGGTTTCTTCGGCCGTGATTGTCTTCTTGCACGGGGTTATGACTATTCCTTTTGACAGACCCTGATCGACTACCACGTTGATCGAGTCGTAGCCTCTGCTTTCCGGGAGGTCTGTCACGAAGTCGGTGGAGATAAAACGCCAAGGGACGTTTGTGGTTTCCAGTGGTTGGATCGGTGGATGGGTCTTGTGGGGCAGGTTCTTGGTAGATTGGCAGACTGCACATCCATCCACATATGCGTGTACAAATTTGGTCATGCTTGACCACCAGTAATGGCGTTGGACCAATTCTAAGGTCTTTGCTCGGCCCGGGTGTCCTGTAGCCATAGTGTCATGGTGCGTTTTGACAATCGTTCGTCGAAGGAGGTCGTCCTTTGGGACGCATATGTAACCGTCGCGTCTTGTGATGCCCTCTTCATGTGTCCATTTTCCTAGGTCGCCCTTCATTGCATTTGAACCTTTTTCCAGCAGTTTCTTGAGGGCGACATCGACCAGTAAATTGTGTTCCGAGCGCGAGTGTCGAATAAGGGAGAGGATGTCCAAGGATACGAGTTCTGTTGCTTTGACGTGTATGCCTTCGCTTGGCTCTACCAGAGTTTCGCTGGACTCGGTGAAAAATCTGGACGGGAGTAGAGTCTGTGCCTTGTTATCAGATTCCACCCCCTCACTAAGGTCTGGACGCCTGGACAGAGCATCGGCATGATTAGTAGTTCCAGCCTTGTAACTGAGCTGGAAGTCAAATCGGGACAAAAACAGACTCCAGCGTGCTTGTCGCCTTGACAGGTCGCGCGCCGTTTTAAAGTGTTCTAGGTTTTTATGGTCCGTCCAGACCTCAAAGGGATGTTGAGCACCTTCGAGGTAGTGTTTCCAGTGTTCCAGTGCCTTGATGATGGCGAGGAGTTCGCGATCATGCACGTCGTAATTTCGTTCGGCCGGTGAGAACGATCTTGAGAGGTATGCAACAGGGTGCCAGTCGTTATCAGGTCCTTCCTGTAAGAGGACTGCACCATATGCTGCGAGGGAAGCGTCGGTAACAAGCCGGTAAGGACGCATGGGGTCAGGGTACAACAGGACGGGTCGGCTGATGAAGGTTTTCTTCAGTCGATCAAACGCCTGTTGGCACTCCGTGGTCCAGTCCCATTTCACATCCTTCTTCGTGAGGTCATGCAGGGGCCGAGCGATCAAAGAAAATTTATCAATGAATCGTCGGTAGAAGTTCCCTAAGCCTAAGAAAGAGCGGATGTCGCGAACTGTGCGTGGGATGGGCCATTCCTGGATAGCTTCAATCTTCGAGTCTTCCATAGCGACGTGGTCTTTTGAGATCGTGTACCCAAGGTAGTTCAGCTTCTCCTTGTGGAACTCGCACTTCTCTGGTTTGAGGTAAAGATCATTGTCGCGCAGGATTTGGAGGACTCGCCGAAGAATCACAACGTGTTCCGCTGTGGTCTTCGTGAAGATGAGAATGTCGTCCATATATACCGCTATTTTCCGGGCCAGGATGAGCTCTTGGAAGATCATGTTCATCATGGCTTGGAAGGTTCCCGGGGAATTACAGAGCCCAAAGAACATCACTGTAGGTTCGAAGAGTCCCAAGGGTGTGACGAAGGCCGCCTTGGACTCGTCTCCTTTCTTGATGCGCACGTTGTTATATCCCCACCGGACATCGAGCTTTGAAAATACCGTTGCGCCTTTAATGATATCCAATAGTTCTTGGATTAATGGCAGGGGGGTGACGTCTCGAATAGTGTGTTCGTTAAGGTGACGATAGTCTTGTACCGGACGGAGCTTCCCATCTTTCTTGCTTACAAAAAAGAAAGAGGCCGCGCTATGTGCTGTTGACCGACGTATTGTTCCTCTGGAAAGGTGCTCTTTGACGAACTTCCCTAACTCGTCATGCTTTTCCGGGCTCAGGGGAAATATCCGCGGGGCCTGGGGTACAAAAGACGGTTTGAGGTTTATCGCGTGGTCCCATATTGTATGTTGGGGGAGCCTCTGCGATCGTCGTTCGCTGAAGATGTTGAGGTAAGAATGATATTCTGTCGGCACCCGACCTTTCAAGTCGGTGGTGTCGATTTCTTCCTCCAGGTCTTTGTCAAAGCTTGCGAACCCCGAGGGTTCTGGAGCTATCTTCCTAATGACGGGTTCTCCTGTGCTATCCATTGCGGAGGAGTCAGACGGTGTTTGCGCTTCTTCAGCGACTTCCCCTGAAGCTTCGCCCCGGGCTGCTTTTTGCTGAGCTTGCCGGCGTTCCTTCCTTTCGGTTATTTGCTCCTCGAGCCATTTCCGAGCTTTGCGTTGTCGGGATTTGTGCTCGAGTAGCTCCATGAACCGAGCCTTCCATTCCTTCGCGGGTACTTGGCTCCATTGTTCTTTAGTCCAAGTCCACGAAGGTCCTACCGGTTCTGAGACAAGATGCGGTTTTGTTCGCTGGGGAATCTTGTCACCGCGTGTTTTCGCTAGCCATGCCTTCCTGGTAGGCTCTTCCCTTGCCTTGGTAAACCCATATGGTTGTTGGCAATCTCTGGGGCATCGATCAAAGTGTACTTCACGGCGCCTCCACCCGATGGAGGGGTCGTGGTATTTCAACCAATCTGTTCCTAGGAGCATGTCGTCTTTCCCTAGATTGGTGATGAACATCTGGACGCGCTCGGTGTGAGTTCTCCCCCGTCTATCCTTGACGGTGAGATTTGCGTCCAGGCCTCGTCGAATGAGGCCTGCCTTGTTGATGGTGTCATCGACGTTGCGAACGCGGAGGGATGGGGCGGTTTAAAGGATAAGTGGGAAGATTGTGCTTCTGTACCCACCCCTCGTTTACCAAAATCCCTTCGCATGCTGAGTCGATGGCGGCTCTGGCTCCAGCGCTTCTTCCTCGAGTTGTTAATCGCACGTCAAGTCGAATGGGGGTAATAATGTGACTGTTCATTGCTCCGATTCGAATATATGACGGGGAATCATACTCGAGTTTCCTCGACCCTCTCTCTTCGGCTGGTGAAGGAGAGGTCAGGAAAAATCCTCTACTAGATCCACCAACATCTTCTTTGCCTCCGCCTTCCCTACTTCTTGGAAGAGCGCTCGGACGCCATTAGTATCACCGACGGGTCCGTTTCCTCGTCGTCCGTTAGGCGGTACGTAGCGCTCTCCATTGCTCTGGCGTGATCCTCCCTTTCTCGCGGAAGGGTCCTCACGTTCCACCGAATTACCAGGTTGTGGTACCCGACGGTGGTGGCCATGAGAACTGCCCTCCTCCAGTCCTCGATGTAGTCGCGCATCGTCTCCCAGCGGGGATTCTTGCTCGTCTTCATCCTCCATGTCTGCAGCGCGAGTTCGTCTACCTCCTCTGCCCACCGACTTGCGTGAATTTCCTCGAGACGGGGGAACGCCTCTACGAGGGGAACGACAATCAGCTATCCCGTGCCCTGGTTTTCCGCAATTGTAGCAGGAAAAGGGAGCAGGTCTCTTGCCATCGTATACACGCTTGTTCCGATTGGCGTCTCTTTTGCGAGAGGCGTCAATGTCCATGTCAACCACCTGGTTGTTCATTCTTCGAGGAGCGGTGGTAGAGTTATAGCGGCGAGCCGGTTGGAGGTGAAAGCGATTGAGGAAGTCACTTTGGAATGAGGTGGAGTTGGCTAGGATCGCCTTTTGAGCACTTCGGGCTCTCAAGCGTCCGTCTATTTCACAGGCAGTGTTGACCCAATCTTGGATCGTGTCCTTCGGCGGAGTTTCTTTGTCATAGATCTTGTCCATGACCCTTGGATCGAGTCCCCTCTGGAAGTAAGGAACTTGTTCCTTGTCGGTGATGTCGGCGTCGGCGGCGATAAGGATGAATTGGTTTGAATATTCATCCACCGTCATCTTCCCCTGAGAGAAAGACATGAGGGCGCTTCGGGCCTTGTCCGTGAGGTTCGTTTCCTTGAACTGGAGTTTAAACCTGACAAGGAAGTCGTCCCAAGTTCCTACGGTTTTGGGCGGGGTCGCCCCTACTGTCTTCTTTAGGAAGCTTTCTGCCCATACGCCGGCCGTCCCATATCTCATGCAAGAGAGAGCGAGGGAAACTTTATCTGTGTCCGTCTTGTATCGGTCCGACTCTGTCGTGAAAAGGAGGAGGCAATTCATGATGAATTTCTGTGATTGTGTCCGGTCCCCTTCGAAGTTATCAGGGAGCTTGAGCTTGCCCCTTCCCGATGAGACGGGGGGGTCTGTAGGATTTGACATAATATTTCGGGTATTGATCGGTGTTTGAATATCCGAGGATTCGGACTCGGATGTTCCTTCTTCTTCCTCCGATGTGTCCGGGATTTCCGGTTCGGGGTTCCTGTACTGGGGTGGCGCTACCCAGTCTTCTGCTGTTTCGTCCCAAGCCCACTCAGCTTCTGTTCCGTCTTCTCTTGTGAAGAAGTATCGTCCTTCTCGGTACGAGCAGTTATCAAAGTTTGGGGGTGCTGGCCGATTGGTGTCGGAGTAATACCAGCGGTTTTCTCTTTGATGGATAGGACGATTGTTCTGTCGAAGTTGGTTATGGATTCGTCTAGTGCCTGGTGGAAATCCTAGGCCTAGGTCTTGCTCCAGGGTGTGTGAAGTAACTCTCTTCGGTGGGGGTCTATGCCACCGATGAGGGTTGTGAGAAAGAGTGTGGCAGCGAGCAGAGTGTGGTGCAAGGTAGGGGCAAAAATGAGTCTATTCTAGTGTTAAGAACTGCTCGTTCAGTAACCCAAGAGTAACAGGTTCTTCCCTAGGTCGCACAATGGACGGAGTGGTGGACGAAGTCTCGACTGTATCAGGCGTTGATACAGGAGGGAATAATGATTGGCCTCTAAGAATCCTGTATGTGTAGATACAGGGGGAACGAAGAGGTTCGTATTCGAAGATACGAATGAACGAAGTACACAGTGCGAAGACTGTGTAAGAACGAAGAGAATAGACTGAAGATCCTCAGCCTATTCTATGGGCCTTATATACTGTATAGGGTATAGGGTAAGAGTCCGTGTGCTTCTCCTGGTTTCCATCCTAGGAGAGCTGTGGCCGCCGTCTCTCTCTGTCGGCGCCTACTCTTGTACTTCTCCAGTCGCACTGATCCATCATGGTGCGACGAGGTGCTTACCCGTAAGCCCTAAGCCCATGGCATGTGAATGCCTCCCTTATTACTGTGTGAACTTCGTGAGCCTCATGTCCCCCCAATATAGCCTTTACCGATGTCTTGAAGAACCATCGGTCTTGTCGGCTCCTAAGGACATGCCGAATACCTTGGTGTACGCTCCGTAGTGGAGCCGCCTAGCATGTGATGCTTGATCCATCGGATAGACCGGCCGCGAAGGGCCCCGATCGGTCAAGTCATAACAGTGTTAAACGATTCCTTTCCCTGATTGACTCGGGCCAGTTTGTCGCGAGCATCGGCTTCTTTGTTGAACTCCTCGAAGTCGGTGGCTATCTTTTTTCGGACGGATGTGTAGCCGACCGTGTCTGCCCAAGTGTATTTGTTCCAATCCTTCAGCGTGTTCCTGGCCTGAGTGAAGTTCCTTGCCCATATCCCTGCAGATCCTTCCTTCATGTACGATAGAGCATAAGCAATTTTGGCGAATTCGTTCGCATAATCCTTCTTCCTGGCCAGGAACATCAGGTCGATTTCGTAGAGGAATTGCTCGGTTCGTTTTCTGTTTCCACTGAAGGTGGTGGGTTTGGCCATAGCTGGTCCCTTGGACTCATTACTTCCAGTATCTGCCGACATTGTATCGGGCGGGGGCTCTGGATCGTTAGGCGGTTCCTGATCTTCACTTGGTGCTTCAAAATACTCCGGTTCGGGGACAAACTCCGGTGTTGAGGCTCGGAAGTCTTCTTGGGGAGCGGTCTCCTGTAAGGGGGATGTAGCGCGAGTGTTTCTTCTAGAGATTTGACTTCCACTGGCTGTTTCTCTGGGTAGAGTATGTATGTGCGGTCTTGGCGAGTCACGATGCCGATTTGCCGGTGATTCAGGCTTGTCGAAGGTCTTTCTTGCGACGTAGTCTTCGACCTTAACGAGGCGTAGGTCGGGTCCTGCGTGGACGATTTTGTCTCCCCAAGTTGCATATTCGTATTCGCTCTTTCCTTGTTGTTGGAAGAATCCGGTGAGGATTCCCGCGTAGTAGAAGTGTGCTTTCTTTTCGTCGTAATAAAGTTGATCCTTGTCGACGTCTTCGGGTAAGTCTCCGTAGACTTCTGCTGGGTCTGTTCTATAGCCGGGAGGGTATCCCGCTGCGACTTCGTCCGTTGTTCTTTGAAGAAGAAGGGTACTGCCTGTCTTCTTCCGGCTTGTAATGCTTCTTGTAAGTCTGGGTCCCTTTTGATAATTTCGTTGATGGAAATATCAATTTGGTCGATGAGTTAGATGATCTCGGAGAATGTGTGTCCCGAGATGAGGGTTCGGAGATGATGAGTTTTGTGGGCAAACTCTCCTCTTCTGACAATAAAAACGATCCCTTCGATTTCTGTTCGGACTGGCGGAGAGTTAGGGGCTTCCAGTGTGTCTTCCTAGGTTGAGGAGAAGGTCCAGTGGATGAGGATTGAGACGTGGTCTCTGTTCTCCTTGGTCTTGACGAGTTCCGCTCTGATTCCGTCTGTGTCGATATTCCTTGCGATGGTTCTTCTAAGATCGGGGATAACGGCAACGGGGAAATTGTCTGGTCTTCCGTCGTGTATCTCGATGCAGTTCCTTGCTCTGATGACGTCGGGCTCTCCGTTGTCCGTGAGTGTGAACGGTGTCTTTGGTTCGTTGACGAAGCAAATCCCGGAAAATCTATATCCAGTTTTAAGGAGGTCTATAAATATTTTGGGTGCTTGTTGTAGCCTGAGAGTGGCTATTCCTGAATAAACTTTTCCTGGGTTCCGGTGTCTTGCGACTTCTATGGCTCCGGGGTTGTTTATTCTTCCTTGAGGAGTCGCTGCTGGGGTCGCCGTTAGGTTTACCCTGTTGGCGATTGCTAAAATGTTGTTGACTGATGAGAGAAAGAGCTGTCTCTGCTGGGGATCCAGCTTGAATAGGGTAGGGATAAAAGAGCTCGTTCAAGTGTTAGGTCGGAGACCTATCACGTGCACCGATGCACAAAGGGGTCCCTAGGCTAAACCTCCACTGGTTCGTATAGTCGTAGACTCCAATGGATAAAGACAATGGATTGTCTTTGGGCTCTTTCAAGGAACTCGGGGTCGCTGTCGGCTTTGTTCTCAAAGAGATTGAGAAGGTGATCTTCAAGGTCTTCTCGATGATGAGGAGGAACCGGATGATCTTCTCCTGTCCAACAGATGACACGAGGGGGTGTCCAACTGAGAATGCGGAAGGCAGCTAGTCCAGTATAGAAGCGAATGAGTAGAGGGAGGGGAGGGAAGGGAGACGAGTCCAGCGCTTCGTCAGACCGTGCAAAGAGTTTCTCAGATCTGACAGAGATCACGAAGCGTGGGCTAGAAAGGTAGCCAGACGCCGGGTGCAGTGCAGAGATCGAGTGTATTACAGGTGAACGAGCTGAGCTTCTTAGAAGCTCATCTCGGCTATTTATGTACAGAAGTGTCTAGGGCAGGATCAAGATCTGGTCCATGCGCTTCTCAGGTACCGAAGTCAACGATCGAGATCCGTAAGCTAGAATACCTCATTGACCTGCCATATAACCAAATATAGTAATCCGATCACTAATGTCCATCCACATCTTCGATCGATCAAGAACCAGGAACGGGGGTCAGGAACCAATGTCTGTCCACATCAAGAATCAGGAACCAGAAGTCAGTGTTCATGCATCAGCATGTAAATGGCAAGGAGTCATGGAAAGCGGTCCGAGTCTGCAACGAGTCCGAAGCACTTGACCAGCCCATTTATTCACGTGCGAAGCACGTGTTAGGACGCGGTCCTAACACACAGGCGCTCTAGCCCGCTCACTCCCTACCACTCCGAGGTGTGGCTTCGTTTGCTTTGCTCCGCCTCGCTGCTGTCCAAATACCCTCTGATCCCACATAGTCTTTCTCACGGTTTTCACATCGGCATACCTCACGTTACACACACTAATATTCCTCCAAACAGCCCCTCCATCATAACCCTCTCCCCGCAATTTGACTCCATTGTCTCTGCGGAATTTTCCAAAGGTCACTACCTCGGTCTCTTCTCTCGCTCTACTGTAGAATCCCTTATCGGCCCCTTCCAAACCTCTCCCCTCTCCCTAGTGCCAAAACCCCATAAACCTACCTCTTTCTGTCTCGTTCAGAACTTCTCCTACCCGCACACCCCCTCTCCTTTACATTTTTCCATTAATTCCTGCATTACCACAGACAATTACCCTTGCACATGGGCACCTTCGATATATTCTCATTTCTGACCTGGCATCTCCCTCCAGGCTCGCAAGCAGCCATGCGAGACGTCTCAGAAGCATTCCGCACAATCCCCTTACACCCCTCCCAATGGCCAGGGACTGTCGTGCACTTATCAGGCCATGACTCCTTCGCCATTGACAATGTTGCCGCTTTCGGGACTGGGTCTACCCCCGGCATCTACGGTAACTTACAGGACGCAGCTGTCGACATCATGCGACATGCCGGTCTCGGTCCCATTGAGAAATGGGCCGATGACCACGTGTTCTTCCAGCTTCTTTGGGAACACCTCCCAGCTTACAACCGCCAGCGCTCCCTTTGGCACTCTAAGATATCTTGGGGCCCGGGACCCCAACACATCGGGGGCTGCATATGGAACGCTGGCCCCATCCTTCCGGATGGCTCTCGCTCCGAGTTCAATGACGATATGTCATCCCCAGTCCGTGACCTATCCCAACAATCCCCCCGCTCCCCGAATGAGGCTTGCTACACCTGCAACCTTTTGGACATAGACGCCATTTCCGCTCAACTTGGCATCCCCTGGCAAGCGGAAAAGGATATTCCCTTTTGCCATGAGTTCCCTTTCACAGGTTTCCTCTGGAACCTTCAAACTTGTACAGTAACACTCGTCGAAGCCAAGCGCAAGAAGTATCGCCTCACTCTCATCGCATCGCAAGGCTCGTGCACGCACGTGCTCCTCGAGGTACAGAAGCTGCACGGTAAGCTCCTACACGCTTCCTCGGTAATTCCCACGGGCCGCGCTGTCGCGCTCACACATTGTTAGGCATCAAATAGTGATGATAGAATGGAGGACAGATTATCTGACTAGAAGGAAGAGAAGGGAAACGACTTAGAATGGAAGGGACAATTAATTCCGATTTTCTACATATTTTTCGAGTATTTTTACCACTTAAACTTGATTCCCTATCCCTTTTCATACTTATATTTCGCTTTTGGGACAGATTCTAGAGCCTAGGGTCTATTTTAGAAAGGGCTAGACCATGGCACAACAATAAGGAATGGAAAGAAAGCAGTGGAATCTGGTAGAATAGAAAGGAACCTTAGTGGAAGGATGGAGAATGTTAAGGAAAGGGACAAGGTCTAGGCCATTCCAAGCTGCAAGGAGGAAAAGGTTCTGAGTAGTTCTAGAGGAAGCTGAAGGAACATTCTACCACATTCTGAACCTTTCTCTTGCTTTCCTTTCTGTTCCTCTGCTTTCCTCCCTATTCTTTTTATTTCTACAGCATTCTTTGTGACTCACAATGACTCTACTCAGCCTGTATATACTAGGAAGGAGATTCCCACTTGAAATAGTATATAAGGAGGCTGATTGTCCTGCTTTAGGCAGAGACCTTCTCTCCCCCTTACTTTACTCAGTCAGTCAGTGCCAGTCAATAAGTTCTTTGAGTGATATCAGTTGGAGATAAGCTTCAAGACTTGAAGGGATACTAGACGAACTAGTAGCCCGCCTTTAATCTGTGGAGCACCTCAGCAACTTGAATCACAAAGTTCTTAAGCCTCTCCTCATTATTCTCAACATTTACGGAGTATTGTCCTCGTTAGTGGTCCGGCACTACTTCAGAAATTCATTAAATATCTCAGGATATTCTCATCGTCGCCTATAACAGTGACCAACATCTGTGTATCGTGCCAACACCAGAAGGTATCATCTAGAACAGCAATCAAACGAACACTAGGTACATCCGGAAAAACAGGAAACCCTGATCGTATCTAGGAGTGAAACCATTCCTCACCGCGACACCAGCAGGGGATCCTCTGGCCCTGGCAGCCGATGCACTAGTCGCTGCTGGTTCCTGTATACTTCCTTCAACAATTTCAGGTGTTGCCAAGTTCATAGGGTTTCTTGGTCCTCTGCCACTTCTCATATCCGGCCCCGTGTCTCCTGAAGCCATTGTTGTCATCGGTCGCGGAGGCGTTGGCGAAGTTGGTCTTCCTTCTTCTTGGCATCCCTCATTGTGCTCGTCATGAGCTCCCTCAGGCCAGGGTGAGGCTCGTAGACCTGTTCGACCTCCAATATTGACGAGGTGGGCGGAGATGGGCACGGAAACTCCTTCTGGAGTCGTTGGGCGGCTGCTTCGGCCAGGGCGTCCAGTGTCGGGGTTGGCCACGGCCAGAATGATGTCTGGCAAGGGGTTTCTTGAAGGGGAGGAGGTAGTTCTGTCATTGATGAGCATGGCACGTCAAGGGGAGTAATCAAGGGAGGAGTGGTCGGACATGTACTGGGGAAGGATTCTTGCTTGAAAAGGATGGGGTGTTTCCCCTTTTATACCTTTCTAAGTGTTATCGGCCTCGGAGTATCCGACCCACTTGACGAGGTACTTAGTCCCTCGTCCCTGATGTCTGGAGTCCAGGATGGCCTCCACTTCATAATGCTCTTCTTCGTTCAAGATCTCTGGGGCAGGTCTGGGGAAGTTCCTTCCGTGGGCCTCTGTCTCATGATACTTTGTGAGTACGGAGGCATGAAAAACCAGGTGTATCTTCCACATTTCAGGTATCTTCAGCCGATAAGCCAGAGGACCGATTCTTTCGGTCACTGAAAAGGGGCCATAGCGCCTAGGTGCCAGCTTGAACTTCGGATGAGTCGTCCGAATGTAGGTTCCTTCTAACCAAACTTGGGTTCCTACTTCCCACTGCGGAAGTTTCCTGTGCAGGTCCCGGTCCTTGGCATGCTGCGCTGCTATTTGTAGACTTGCAGCCGCATCTTCTTGGACTTATTTGATTAGCTGCAAATGTTCAGTTACTGCGGGCACCTTGGTCTCCAGAGCTGAGTCGACCGAATATGGTGGATTGAACCCGTAAAGAACTTCAAATGGCGACTTCCCAGTGGTGGAGTGTCTTCAGGTGTTGTGGGAGAATTCTGCGAAGGGGATCAAGTCTACCCAGTTATCTTGGTGGTAGTTGCAGAAAACTCGCAGGAATTGCTTGATCTCTTGGGGATGGTAAGCCGTGCTGAGGGCAGGGGTGATTCCCATCCCCTTCCATAGTTCCCTTGTGAACTTTGCCGCAAATTGAGGACCTCTGTCGGACACCACCTTGGTTGGTAGACCATATCGTTTGAACACATTGTCCTAGAAAAGTGTCGTAGTTTCTTCGGCCATGATTGTCTTCTTGCATGGAGTTATGACTATTCCTTTTGACAGGCCTTGATCGACCACCACGTTTATCGAGTCGTAGCCTCTGCTTTCTGGGAGGTCTGTTACAAAGTCGGTGGAGATGAAGCTCCAAGGGACGTTTGTGGTTTCTAATGGTTGGATCGGTGGATGGGTCTTGTGGGGCAGGTTCTTGGTAGATTGGCAGACTGCGCATCCATCCATGTATTGGTGTACGAATTTGGTCATGCTTGACCACCAATAATGGCGCTGTACCAATTCCAAGGTCTTTGCTCGGCCTGGGTCTCCTGTAGCCATAGTGTCATGGTGCGTTTTGACAATCATTCGTCGAAGGAGGTCGTCCTTTGGGACATATATATACCCGTCGCGTCTTGTGATACCATCTTCATGTGTCCACTTTCCTAGGTCACCCTTCATTGCTTTTGGGCCTTTGTCCAGTAGTTTCTTGAGGGCGACGTCAACTAGCAAATCGTGTTCCGAGTGCGAGTGTCAGATAAGGGAGAGGACGTCCAAGGATACAAGTTCCGTTGCTTTGACGTGTATGCCTTCACTTGACTCTACTAGGGTTTCACTGGACTCAGTGAAAAGTCTGGACGGGAGCAGAGTCTGTGCCTTGTTATCAGATTCCACCCCCTCACTAAGGTCTGGACACCTGGACAGAGCATCAGCATGATTAGTAGTTCCAGCCTTGTAACTGAGCTGGAAGTCAAATCGAGACAAAAACAGACTCCAGCATGCTTGTCGCCTTGATAGGTCACGCGCGGTCTGAAAGTGTTCCAGATTCTTGTGGTCCGTCCAGACCTCAAAGGGGTGTCGAGCGCCTTCGAGGTAGTGCTTCCAGTGCTCCAGCGCCTTGATAATAGCAAGGAGTTCGTGATCATGTACGTCGTAATTCCGTTCGGGTGGTGAGAACGATCCCGAGAGGTAGGCAACGGGGTGCCAGTCGTTATCAGGTCCTTCCTGTAAGAGGACTGCACCGTATGCGGCGAGGGAAGCGTCAGTGACGAGCCGGTAGGGGCGCATCGGATCAGGGTATAATAGCACAGGTTGACTGATGAAGGCTTTCTTCAGTCGCTCAAATGCCTGTTGGCACTCCGTGGTCCACTCCCACCTCGTATCTTTCTTCGTGAGGTCGTGCAGGGGCTGAGCGATCAAGGAGAACTTGTCAATGAATCGTCGATAAAAGTTCCCTAAGCCTAAGAAAGAGCGGATGTCGTGGACTGTGCGTGGGATGGGCCATTCCTGGATAGCTTCAATCTTCGAGTCTTCCATAGCGATGTGGTCTTTTGAGATTGTGTACCCAAGGTAGTTCAGCTTCTCCTTGTGGAATTTGCACTTCTCTGGTTTGAGATAAAGATCATTGTTGCGTAGGATTTGGAGGACTCGCCGAAGAATCACAATGTGCTCCGCTGTGGTCTTCATGAAGATGAGGATGACATCCATATATACCGCTATTTTCCGAGCCAAGATGAGTTCCTGAAAGATCATGTTCATCATGGCTTGGAATGTTCCCGTGGAATTGCAGAGTCCAAAGAACATCACTGTAGGTTCAAAGAGCCCCAAGGGTGTGACGAAGGCCACTTTGGATTTGTCTCCTTCCTTGATGCGCACGTTGTTATATCCCCACCGAACATCGAGTTTCGAGAACACCGTTGCGCCTTTAATAATATCCAATAGTTCCTGGATTAATGGTAGAGGGCAGACGTCTCGAATGGTGTGTTCGTTAAGGTGGCGATAGTCTTGTACCGGACGGAGCTTCCCATCCTTCTTGTTTATAAAGA
This sequence comes from Heterobasidion occidentale, assembly GCA_039111635.1. NCBI lineage: Eukaryota > Fungi > Basidiomycota > Agaricomycetes > Russulales > Bondarzewiaceae > Heterobasidion > Heterobasidion occidentale. The sequence continues at coordinate 3,005,503 of JBCAQO010000008.1, forward strand.
AGAAAGAGGCCGCGCTATGTGCTGTTGACCGATGTATTGTCCCCCTAGAAAGGTGCTCCTTGACGAATTTCCCTAGCTCATCATGTTTTTCCGGGCTTAAAGGAAATATTCGTGGAGCCTGGGGTACAAAAGATGGCTTGAGGTTTATCGCATGGTCCCATATTGTGTGTTGGGGAAGCCTCTGTGATCGTCTTTCACTGAAGATGTTGAGGTAAGAATGATATTCTGTCGGCACCCAACTCTTCAAGTCGGTAGTGTCAATTTCTTCCTCTAGGTCTTCGTCAAAGCTTGCGAACCCCGAGGGTTCTGGAGCTATCTTCCTGATGACGGGTTCTCCTGCGCTATCCGTTGCGGAGGAGTCAAACGGTGTTTGCGCTTTTTCAGCGACTTTTCCTGAAGCTTCGCCTTTGGCTACCTCTTGCTGAGCTTGCCGGCGTTCCTTCCTTTCGGTTACTTGCTCCTCGAGCCATTTCCGAGCCTTGCGTTGTCGGGATTTGTGCTCGAGTAACTCCATGAACCGAGTTTTCCATTCCTTTGCGGGTACTTGGTCCCATTATTCTTTAGTCCAAGTCCACGAAGGTCCTACCGGTTCTGAGACAAGATGCGGTTTCGTCCGCTGGGGAATCTTGTCGCCGCGTAGTTTAGCTAGCCATGCCTTCTTGGTAGGCTCTTCCCTTGCCTTGGTAAACCCATATGGTTGTTGGCAATCTCTAGGGCATCGATCAAAGTGTACTTCACGGCGCCTCCACCCAATAGAGGGGTCATGGTATTTCAACCAATCCGTTCCTAGGAGCATGTCATCTTTCCCTAGATTGGTGATAAATATCTGGACGTGTTCGGTGTGAGTTCTCCCCCGTCTATCCTTGATGGTGAGATTCGCGTCTAGGCCTCGTCGAATGAGGCCTGCCTTGTTGATGGTGTCATCAACATTGCGAACACGGATGGGGCGGTTTAAAGGATAGGTGGGAATGTTGTGCTTCTGTACCCAATCCTCGTTTACCAAAATCCCTTCGCACGCTGAGTCGATGGCGGCTCTGGCTCCAGCGCTTCATCCTCGAGTTGTAAGTCGCACGTCAAGTCAAATGGGAGTAATGATATGGCTGTTCATTGCTCTGATCCGAATACATGACGGGGAATCGTACTCGAGTTTCCTCAACCCTCTCGCTTCGGCTGGTGAAGGAGAGGTCAGGAAAAATCCTCTGCCAGATCCACCAACATTCTCTTGGCCTTGGCCTCCCCTACTTCTTGGAAGAGCGCTCGGACGCCATCAGTATCACTGACGGGTCTGTTGCTTTGTCATCCGTTAGGCGGTATGTAGCGCTCTCCATTGCTCTGGCGTGATCCTCCCCTTCTCGCAGAAGGGTCCTCATGTTCCACCAAATTACCAGGTTGTGATACCCGACGGTGGTGGCCATGAGAACTCCCCTCCTCCAATCCTCGATGAAGTCCCGCATCGTTTCCCAGCGGGGGTTCTTGCTCGTCTTTATCCTCCATGTCTGCAGCACGAGTTCATCTACCTCCTCCGCCCACCGGCTTGTGCGGATTTCCTCGAGACGGGGGAACGCTTCTACGAGGGGAACGACAATCAGCTATTCCGTGCCCTGGTTTTCCGCAATTGTAGCAGGAAAAGGGAGCAGGTCTCTTGCCATCGTAGATACGCTTGTTCCGATTGGCATCTCTTTTGCAAGAGGCATCAATGTCCATGTCAACCACCTGGTTGTTCATTCTGCGAGGAGCAGTGGTAGAGTTATAGCAACGAGTGGATTGGAGGTGAAAGCGATTGAGGAAGTCGCTTCGGAATGAGGTGGAGTTGGCTAGGATCGCCTTTTGAGCACTTCGGGCTCTCAAGTGTCCATCTATTTCACAGGCAGTGTTGACCCAATCTTGGATCGTGTCCTTCGGCGGTGTTTCCTTGTCATAGATCTTGTCCATGACTCTCGGATCGAGCCCTCTCTGTAAGTAGGGAACTTGTTCCTTGTCGGTGATGTCGGCGTCGGCGGCTATAAGGATGAATTGATTTGAGTATTCATCCACCATCATCTTCCCCTGAGAGAAAGACATGAGGGCGCTTCGGGCCTTGTCCGTAAGGTTTGTCTCCTTGAACTGGAGTTTAAACCTGTCAAGGAAGTTGTCCCAAGTCCCGAGGGTTTTGGGCGGGGTCGCCCCTACTGTCTTCTTCAGGAAACTCTCTGCCCAGACGCCAGCTGTTCCATATCTCATGCAAGAGAGAGCGAGGGAAACTTTGTCCACATCCGTCTTGTATCGGTCCGATTCTGCTGTAAAAAGGAGGAGGCAATTCATGATAAACTTCTGCGATTGTGTTCAGTCTCCCTCAAAGTTGTCAGGGAGTTTGAGCTTGCCCCTTCCCAATGATACGAGTGCGGGGGGGTCTGTAGGGTTTGTTGACATAATGTTTCGGGTGTTGATCGGTGTTTGAATATCCGAGGATTCGGACTCGGATGTTCCTTCTTCTTCTTCCGATGTGTCTGGGATTTCCGGTTCGGGGTTTCTGTACTAGGGTGGCTCTACCCAGTCTTCTGCTATTTTGTCCCAAGCCCACTCAGCTTCTGTTTCATCTTCTCTTGTGAAGAAATATTGTCCTTCTCGGTACGAGCAGTTATCAAAGTTTGGAGGTGCTGGCCGATTGGTGTCAGAGTAATACCAGTGGTTTTCTCTTTGATGGATAGGGTGATTGTTCTGTCGAAGTTGGTTATGGGTTCGTCTAGTGCCTGGTGGAAATCCTAGGCCTAGGTCTTGCTCCAGGGTGTGTGAAGTAATGCTCTTCGGTGGAGGTCTATGGCTCCGCCAATGAGGGTCGTGAGAGAGAGTGTGACAGCAAGCAGAGCATGGTGCAAGGTAGGGGAAAAGGCGAGTCTATTCTAGTGTTACGAACTGCTCGTTCGATAACCCAAGAGTAACAGGTTCTTCCCTAGGTCGCACGATGGACTGAGTGGTGGACAAAGTCTTGACTGTATCAGGCAATGATACAGGAGGGAATAATGATTAACTCCAAGAGCCCTGTATGTGTAGATACAGAGGCAACAAAGAGAATAGACTGAAGATCCTCAGCCTATTCTATGGGCCTTACATACTGTATGGGGTATAGGGTAAGAGTCCGTGTGCTTCTCCAGGTTTCCATCCTAGGAGAGCTGTGGTCGCCGTCTCTCTCAGCCGGTGCCTACTCTTGTACTTCTCCAGTTGCACTGATCCATCAGGGTGCAACGAGGTGCTTACCCATAAGCCCTAAGCCCATGGCATGTGAATGCCTCTCTCATTACTGTGTGAACTCTTGTGAGCCTCGTGTCCCTCTTATATAGCCTTTACCGATGTCTTGAGGAACCATCGGTTTAGTCGGCTCCTAAGGACACGCCGGATACCTTGATGTATGCTCCATAGTGGAGCCGCCTAGCATGTGATGCTTGATCCATCGGATAGACCGGCCGCGAAGGGCCCCGATTGGTCAAGTCATAACATCTGCCGCATTTGGACAACTCGCTCAGCGTTGAACTAGCGCACACCGGCTAGTTCTCAACACCGCACTCCGAGAACGACCGAGCTCATAGATCTGGGATACCGAGCTGATGACTGCTGCATGACACGTGATAACGGAGAGCCCATACCACCAATCTTCCCTGCTCATCTCGGATCTCTGGCTTGACCCTCGCCGCGCTCCCTGTCATCTTTTCAAGAATCGTCGTCTTCCTAGTGTTCTGTCTACCCACGATCAACACCCGAAAACGCGGGCACAATTCTCTGATTTCCTTCGGTGAGACGTCCATGATGGGGTGTGACACAAGAAAACAAGGGAGGCTGGGGATTGGGGAACGCCTGTAGATGGTACGTAGGAAAGTTCGGTATCAACGTGTGTCACTACCGCTTCTGCCTGTCATAATACCCTTGTTTATAGCTCGAGCGCTCTACAATCATCACTGCCTTGCTGATCGCAACAGCCACAACGACTTCACACCTCCACACCTCACAATTCCAAAATTCCAGTACTAGACTCCAGTCTATCATGTCTCTGAATCAAACAAGATTCGAGGAGGAGCTCAAGTCTACTGTCGACGAGATCCTACAGACCTGTCCCAAGTGAGTCGCCGATCTCGCACCGTCTATGGTGATGTTGATTCGTCTCTTACACGCGTCCAGGTTCCGCATCTTGGTCTTAGGGAGGGTGCGTCCAGTCCTTGTTCCCCGTATCAGAGGCTAATCGACAGACGAGTCATTCTGATAGAGCGGTGTTGGGAAATCTCGCCTCATCAACGCGATCTTTGGGATTGAGCACACGGTGAGAAACTCAGAGTTGCTCACTCGACAGCTACGTTCGTTGCAGTCTACTGAACTACACACTCGAGGTCGTGGAGCATGGTCGCACAGCTGGCGTATCCAACATCGAAGATGAGATCGCTTCTCCCCAAAACCCACGTCTCATTCTGCACGACTCGCAGGGGTTCTCCCATGGTGATGCTGGGAACTTGGAGCTCGTCATGAATTTTATTGACAAGCGCAGCCGAATGACGGACATAAAGGACAGACTACACGCAATCTGGTTCGAGAGTCGTTTTCCGTCCCTCCATGCTGCCCGTTGATGCGGTATTAGGCTTTGCACCGCAGTCCCTACGTACGGCGGCAGTCTTCTCGAAATTGCTGACGAAAAGATCATCCAGCTCAAAACCCGCGGTAGTAAGTCTAACTTCAAGTAACTCTGAATACATCCGAATAACAGTGCGGCATAGTTCCCATCTTTGCGGTGTTCACAAAGTACGATACCTTGGTGGAAAGTCTCATACCTCCTGTTCCCGACGAAGACTTGTACGGTGATATTGAGGAAGATCTTCACAACCTCGCTATTGGTGACGATAGTGATCAAGATTCAGACATAGGATCCGACGAAACCGCTCTTATCGAGTCCCTGTTCGGCGCGGCGCAAGAGAAGCTGAACAACGAGATAGTGAAGCCTTTCGAAAAGATCCTGGACGTACCATGGGTTGCAGTGTCAGGTATGTCAGTTTTCTAATCAATTCACGCATTGCACTAACTGAGCATCGTGGGTTCAGTGAAGCCTAGGTACGCCGGTACACTCGAAGAACTAGTCCAGAAGACGTTGGAGCGCATCGATCAATCCTTGCGGGTCCTTTGGGCAATCACCCAGCAGAAGAGCGTCGACTTGAAGATAGATGCTTCGATAGAGTGAGTGCTCTGTACATGCGTATAATCGCGACGTTCCTGACAAGTGGATGCCCTCTATAGGGTCGGAAAGCGAAGTCAGTTTGTCCCTTGTGTTGTCCTTCCTTCATGATAACCTTTTGATAAGGATATTGGCGAGGACTCTCGACGAGCTTCCAGATTCCAGGAAGATCGCTGGACAAGTGGCTCAAGGTGGTCCATCGGGATATCGTACAGTAAATACTATATTTTGCATATTCTCATTGCCTAATTTACGCGAAGGATCTGGGGGCTATATGACCCCAAGATGGTGCGCAGCTAGTAGCGCGAGTCGATATATCTTCCTCGCTCATCAATGAACGCACAGATTCTTACGGCCGCAGCCAAGGTGATGTCCGAGCTCCAGATTGATCTCGTGGACGATCGAAGTGGAATTCTTCAAAAATTGTACTGTATTTATCCATGAACTTTCCATTGGTTCCTATGCTCAAGCTTTTACAGGTCTTTGAGTGGGATCGCCGGTGCCGCAGCCATTATCTCTGGAATTGTTCCTCCTGCTGCTCCTTTCGCGATCCCCGTTGCAGTGAGCATTGTATTTTCAGCGTGGGTATACAAAGCTTTCGAAGTGACGTGCGTTTCGAATTCCGGCCATCTATTGGCATTCAAGGCATGCTGATTACTCTACATCTACTACAGACCGAATATTTTGCGAGGCATGATGGGCTATATCGTGGACCTCACGATTGTTATGCAAAGCCTCTTCCTCCTAATGCAAGCTCGCAAAGAAGTTGACGGACCTGCGTCTCCGCGACAAACAAGCTGTTCAATCTTGCGTTGCACGCGTATACCTACAATTCGGAGCATTCGCCGCAGAAGGTGCATGACGAGATTCGATCGGTTGCGACTCGAGTGAATGCCCTTTTCAAGCACGGGGAAGTGATAGCTGAGGTGGAGAGAATCATCAAAGACCATCGGTTTGTGCCGTCAGAGGTTTCGATGGCGGAGGCCAGGGAGAGTTCGTCTTCGTCAAGCTCAATTTGAATGAAGTATGCTGGAATGCTTCATAAGAAACTTCGTGTACTGTTCGTATGATCAACTGTATCTTGTCCGCTCGTATGTGTTTTCCCAGTATAACACCACCCTAAATATTAGGGGATATATGTTTGAAGCTGAATTGTCAAGACAGATTATCGGCCTCGAGATCGAGGATGCTCCAGGAAGTGTGCATGAACACAATTCCGTCCGAGGAATATGTCGACCAGCTCCGACTACGTCATGCTAGAAGCGACAGATGCCGTTCAGGAGAGCATGGGTGAATGCGCCACGATGGTCAGCCGATCGGTAGACACAAAGTCGTTTGAAGGCCTTTCCACGAGATAAAAAGTGTCAACCTTGAGGAGAGTGGTTGAAAATTAGTGGAAATGCGTGATATCCTGAAGCAGCTGAGGCTGTCACAAGAATCCGGCCAGGTTCGCATACGCGCTCCTCACCGGAGAATTTTTGCCCAATCATCCATCTTCCTTCCGACGATCCAGAGCTGGAGCGGAATCCGCACGCAGAGCTCAGCATACTGTCCAAGTGCTTCTTTTGTTCCCATATAGTCACCTTACTACTTGTGTCTGGCTGAATATTCGACTTGCAGCGTGCACTTCTCTGGCTGGCCCTTGCCAAAGTGGGTCCTCCACACCTGCACTGGCTCGCTGACCGCCTTTCTGGCGTTTTGGAGCCGACAGCGGCCACCTAGATCCACGACACGTAGCTGAAGTGTGCAAAGGGCAAGAAAACGTGCTAAGCTCGGTCAAATTGACACCCAATATTCCGATGAACAGTCCTCGGTCCATATGTATACGTGCGCCATCCTGACCTCTCTAGCTTTTCACTCGTCATCTTCGGCCCCAACTGACTCGGGACACTTGTCTGGACGAACATGAATTGATTGACCTTTCATCCTTGGACTTTGGGTGTGGGCTCGAGCATGTGCGATTCACCGAGCATGTGCGGAGTACCGAGACAGCTTCATGCTGAACAGTGGATGTACGCGACTCAAAAGGCTTTTGCCCGAAATCTTGCGAACCTGGTGGTGTACATTCATTTTTCTTTATACAAGTGTTCGACTCCTCCCGACATTTCTCAGACCCAGAGGTGAATGCCTACATCATAGGGAAAAGACTCTCATGATACATTCATCAGAGAGCGAGCAAGATCGAAGTCTACCTTCGGGGATATGAGGAAGGTCCACTTAACTTCCTGATCACATACATGTGCGTAGCTCCCTTGCGATGCGGCAACCCGTTTTGCAAGTCGCGACGGTCAAGGAATTTCTGTCTCGATCAATCCCATTATTGAATCCAAGCTCCACAGTCAAGAAAATCTGTTTCCTCACGGTACAGACTGTCACCTCACTCAGTCTTTGCGACACAGCAAGAACATATCAGGATGATGACGAATGACTCGCGAATCGACAGACTCACTAGAATGTCTGGATTGTCATATTCCTTCTCGTGCATGGCAGACCTCCAAACACCGTACAACGCTCGATCTTCATCGTCGCCTCCGCGTGATCCAACGCGTAAGCGTTGTTCACCGTGTCCTTCGTCGAACAAATCGAGTGCTGTGGTTTGTAGAGATAGCTCCACCCGTTCAGCCGCGGGTGCCGAAGGGGGAAACAAGGCAGCGGCCATCGCGAGGGGACTGATAAGGCGAAGTTGGACAAGCTCAAGCTCGGATATCGACTTCCCCTCTGTGCCGTAGCCACTTGCTTGTACCCGCGACCCTCGCGAGACGAGAGAAGTACCAAGAATGAGAAATAGCGCAATTGCCGCGTACATATACAGCAATGCGAGGAAAAGCACGACTGGCCAAAATGGATACCGTCCGAGGACCTGTTCGCGCAGCACGCTTTGTCTGAGCGCTGGCTGTGTCTCGTTCGTGATGACAGCGGCCGAGCCAATGGCCAGACGAGCAAGATCCTGAGACAAGAACGCCATGACGGAGTCGCTGCTGTTATCGCTGAAGGCGCGGCCCTCGATGTTTGCGATCAAGCGCACTGCGTAGTGGCCTAGGCGCGTTGGCCCCGCAAGCCCTTCTGAGAGACCAGTGTTGGAGAGTACTTCGTCGGTAGATGTGTAGGTACCGTTTCGGTACGAAAGGGTGACATTGTAGAACGAGAGTGAGCAGTTAGTGAGCATGTTCGCTAGGTTGCTGCCACTCGACGCGAAGACTGCGTCCGACATTTTGTGGGATCCCATTGGAGTGTCCCCGCTTGATCGCCATATGAACTGAAGCCATATGGAATACATGTTCCTAGAATTAGCGTTATATATATCTGGGGATTCGTTCACAGCATCTGACGAAATGACGTGGGAGCAATTGTCACAGTTGGATGTCTGAATATACACCCGGCCTTCCCCAGAGTCGATGTTGGTGGTGCCCCCCAGCCCGTAGTTGACCACGACGAATGATTCTGGAAAGCCAGGACACGTCACGTTCCCGACGGTAGTGCACGAGGGCGTCACCGATTGGCATGATGCTCTCGCGCCGAACGTGGTCATGTCGAAGGAGAGTAGCTGCGGTACAGGAGTTGTGACAAGCACTGCGAGGTCGGACGCGTTAGCCAGCGTGATTGCACGCAAAGAGTCCGAACTATTCGATGCTACAAGCATCCCAGGGGATAGTTCGTCGACAGATCCGGTTCCCCAGTATCCCGCCAAGTACATGCAGTTGTAGATGGGAGGGTCAGGAACGGGCGGACACCGTGACTGTACCACGCTGTAATCTCCTAGAATGTTGGACGGTATTTCGGTAGGGACAAGAACATTGGAAGTGACAGAGTGTAGCCAAAGGTCGATGCCACTGAGGGTGAATGCGCTGAGATACTAGCCTAAGTTTGAGAAAAGATTACTTACTAGATAGTATGAGATAGAACGAAAATAAATAGAGCGACGACGAAGGCCTCCAGCAGCATAGACGCTGATTTGGCACGACCGGTTGACTTTCGACATAGATACTTGGTAGATCTGAGGAGCGACATCACACCCGACGCACTTAATAGCTCTACAGTGAGCCCGTATCTGAAGTAATATGAGAGATCTGATGCTTCAAGGAAACAGAGGCACACATACTGTAACGGGGTCGGTAGATTACCATTTCGAGTGCTCTCATCTCGGCGGACCTGATCCAGCCAGACATGAGCAATGCGGAAGGCATAAAACGTCATCAAGATAGGCGTCGTGATGGAGAGCACCGTTGACTACACAGCGTTCGGGCAGGTTCGGGCTCAGTCTCGTCATGCGATCCTAATCAAGCAGAAAAACTCACAGCAGCGGATGATATGGTCAAACCTATCAAGCGCCCTGAGCGTAGCCCACCGTCCGTTCTCTCTCCCTCGTCTAACAAAAAAGCTCCTTGGTGCCATGAATCTGTTGACGTCCTATGCGTGACGATCCAGACAAGAAATGCAGAAGCGATGCCGCCAGTTAGAAGAATGACGATGAGAGCGGGAAAGACTACACTGAGATTGAGATGGTGGAGTGTAGCTTCTGAACGATCAACTGGTTTCGGCTCGTCATTGGATTCAATATGAGAGGAACGCCGATCCGAGAGATCATAGGGATCGTAGAGCTCTGTGTTGTCCCTGTCGAAGTCGAGATTTTCAAGAGGCTTTACGGGGAGAAGGGGGGCCATGGTCAACGAACTTGGAAGGGAATCGTTTCGTGATTCACTTGATATGAGGGCAACGAGTGGGCAACGGCGCGGCGATAACGCCGAAATTGGATACATTGCCCTGCAGCTTCCACGAGCGCCAAGTGAGCCACCGAAGGTGTAGATGGATGACCTAAACCAGACATCCTTGAGAAAACTTCGCAGGACTACTCTAGACGAAGCAGATCAGCTGATGCGCCATTTGAGGACGAAAGACAGCGGGAAGAGCTATCAAGTGAAATCCGAATTGTTGTAGTGACAGCTGCATGAGCAGGCTTTCGCGGCTTTTGATACTCACATGAGATTACAGCCATGGAAAGTTATACGAAGTCGAACGAATTCTTGGGTACATTGGCGCGCCCGATCCCGGAGTGGGGAAAGAGCTCAACTGGCTCTAGGCACAGCGAATATGAAGGTCAGTTCTTTGACTCTGGTGAACAGAATGAACGTGTGATGGCCGGATGCTAGTCGTGAAGTAGGCGAATGAAAGTCTGTTTTGTGGATGGACCCGTGTTGGAAGACTCGGACAGCCCCGGGGTCCGCGACCGACCGGGCTCAACCTTTCGGACCGCTTTCCCATCGCCAAACAACGTATGCACTCGTACAGTCCTCAACACTCCGCCCGTCCCTTGGCCCCAACAGTACCCCCTCGAGTAATCTCCACTACTACATGCCGCGCGCGACGAGGGACGAAAATGCCTTGGACAAGTTTGATTGTGATCAGGGCTGGGCCCTCGGAAACGAGATGGGGACTGCGAGGCTGTGGATAGCGCACTGGAGAACACGGAGAGGAGGCACGCCGGATTTTGAGGTCAGTATCCAAATCTACCTTTCGATACCGGGGCTCGCGCACAAGCTCGTTCGCGCAGAAAAAATGTATCGAAATGTGGTGGGAAATATCATTGTCATCGATGTTGGTAGGTCTCAATGAGTGCCCCTCTCAACCACGCCATGCTGTTTTAACTTTGGAGGAATATTGCACGCGCACGGCCTCGGGACTATCATAACGACATCAGAGAAGCTGGCTCGCATTACCCTTCGCAGGGATTACTCATTCGTTACCCACCCACAAGCTCGTGCTTTCATACATGGCAATCTTGGATCTCGTTGAATCCACGTTCCTAGCACAGTCAATCATGCGATGGAAGTTATACAGGGGCACCGACACCAGTGAGTACAAACCGTGGACTTAATGCAGCTATCGTGGTCATAAGCCCCATATCCATCCAATAGTGCATATTCTCTCTCATCGAACGTTGACTGACAAGCTTTACACACATTCTACGTCCCCAGGTGGAGTCAAATAAAACGACTTAGCTTTTGCCGTGCTCTACCACCGCTCCATTTCCCGTCAATCCCCACACTCGAATCGGGCCACCGTGAGAGAATTCATCACGCACGATCCTCTCCTCATGACTCTGTATTGGGAGTGACTGGCAGGAGTACGACGGTCGAGCCCGCCTACATAGCGCACGACCTGCAAGTCGATCGATTTTCCTCACCGGGGCGCTTGATTGTCTTCCTACCACTACATCGTGCATGTTACATTGGCCTTCAGCTCGCTCACATGGCCTTCTTGATATTGTCGACTTCGTCGCCCAGGACCCCCAATGACGAACTCGAGGAGTGATACGGATACTTCTGCGCCAATTATATCACACTAGCTCTACATCGGTGACTCTGCGTACCGGGTTGAGCCAAGCATCTCCATAACACACTTTTAGGATCGTGCGCTAGACGGCAAGCTCTCAATCTCTATTCCATGTTTAACCATCAGTAACGAAGATTGTAATGCTCCCGTACACAGTCCTCTTTGTCAATCTTCATGACACCTGATTCGTTCTTCGACCGTATCTTGCGAAAGAAAAATAACGTGATAGCGAGGTTTGAACATAAGCGAAAATCATCCTTGATGCGTTTCCGTGCGCGCACCCTCTCGACCTCACAACGATATCCGGAATCAGATGGTTTCTCTCATTTGACTCGCACACGTCGTCCACCTCAACCCACAACACCGCAATATCTTGTGTTGGAAGGGTTTCAAGGCCAACGACGGGCACGATTGATCGTGGAGCAACATCACATCCTCGCGTAGTGCGCTCACATGTTCGCAATCATCAAGATAGAGGAATCGGTCGAGTACATGCTCTAAGGATCGGCGTTGCCACTATCAACGCAACATACTTTCTAGTCGGTAGGCTCACGTCCTGGTTGATCTATAGAGCTCCCATTGATATTTCGTTCGAGTCCACCTCAGAGCGCAATACAATCAGCAAGTTGTATAGCAAACAAGAGCGTCCTCGCGGAATTCTGTCTTCTGGTGAGCCTTGAAGGGCAGGCACCCTGTAGCAGTCTCAAAGACGCATACATCGAGTAATTTCGGGGCAGAACTCTGAGACAATACCGAATCGACGTTAATGAAAAATGTTGAACGCAAGGTGAACTTTAAACTCCGCGACGTTGACGACCTATCAAGACGACGCTCTCGAGCCTTGATCATCATGTATGGCGAGGATGAAGCCAGGAGCCTAAGAGTTAGGTTAATGATTACCCAAACCCGAATAGTTTGTTAACATGCTGACGTCTCTCTATTAGGGTTGTACACATCGTGCCTCGCGCGTGCGATACACAGTCTCCACACCGTTCATCAACCTCCCACGAAAAAGTCCATGTATACCTCGCGCAGAGATGCCAAACGCATTGTCAATACAAATCACGAAGCGCTCTTTATTGTTCGTTGGGGATTTTCTCTCTGTTGCCCGTCCTACATGCATCAGCTCCCACCGGAATCAATGGCACTGCTTCAGTACATCTTGTATTCAATGCTGCGCATAAAATGGCGCCGCCTCTTCTCCGACGCTCTATTCCTTAGCATCTTCCCTGGCACCCCGGACCCGCTAACTCCACGCTGATAGCCCCATGCAGATTTCATGCGCTTCGCGGCAACAGCATCCTCCCTCACGCTGCATTCCAGACGTTATCTCATGAACAGAAGTGGAGATCGAGAGTGGTCATAGAGCGGCATACCATCTGCCATCATGTAAACTGGCATGACTTGTTTGTGCCGCGAATCTGCCCAGGGTTCTCCCTTCTACAGCTAGAACAAAGATAGGTCGGTCATCGCACGACGTGGGAATTCCCGTAGAGTGAATCTCTGACCGCATCCGACAACGTGAGTCATTTTCCGACATAATCTAAGCCATCAGTGCGATCAAGCAGACCGCAGCGTCACTGATGAGCCTGGATTATTTTACCAGATAGCTTCTTGATGTGGCACACCGTTATCAAAATGACCGCTCGATATTGATATGGATCTAGACGTCAATCATTGTCTCTTAGAGAAAGTACCGCCATCCAATAGGGCAGTTCAAACAAGTTCAATGACATATCGAGCCGGCTGTTAGCTGAAGGGCCGTTTACACGGTAAGCCTTGCTTCGAACGGGGAATATCTGGATCACTGTTTGCTTTCTGAGCGTGTAATTCGTGTGAACTGATCAACCTAGTCAGTGACGAGCGCATTTTTTAGACGAATATGTGATACTCCCGCCACCAAACGGGCGACAGGCCGGGTGAGCATCCTTTTGGAATGCTTGGAAGCGCAATGCCATTCCCTTCTTAGCACTGGGGCGTCTCAGCCGCGCCTATATGCCCGCTCTTCCAGTCTTTCGCGACGTCGCACGCGTTGATGCATCAAGGGTCCTAGCCAAAATCTGTACAGTCCCAAAAGCCTTACGACGGCTACATCTTTGATCACGATGATGCCCGGAAAACGCGCGCCTGTCCTGTGCGCACACATTTATTCTAGCTCGGTTTCATCGGGATTGTCACTCTCGTGTCAACAGACTGGGATCGGCAATAATTCCGTGTGGCTGGCAGAATCGCCCGTTGCGGTAGGGGCTCCCAATGGCAAGCTCACCTTGTTCCTATATCGTGACGTTCCGCTCTATACATGTGGTCCCGCTCAGGGTCTGCGTGCGCTACAACAACGTGGATGCCTTTCCGTCCTCTAATTAGCTCATGTGCGACTTTTGCGAGTCTGATGGCTCGCATCACAATCAAAGCACTGAGCCAACGCACAGGGATCATTGCGTGGGTACACTCGTCCTCTAGGACTATTTGCGACTACAAATGTCAACGGAGACTCGATAGAAGCCCGACGGATCAGAAATAAATGTGACGTACGTCGTCCAATTTGTCTTAATGAATGGGCTTATGGGTACAGGCAGCGCCAACTAGGGACAATTCACTCTCGAAGCGCCGGCTAATAGCGAAGACAGATGCCATATTCTGCCTTCAGCATTTCTCAGTCGAACACCAAATTGCAACTCTTTTGAAGCGTCAGCACGCCAATGACCAATCTGAGAACGACCAACGTGGAGAGGGTGGCCATTGGAGGTTCTACGACGGAACTCGGGGTCCTTCGAAGTGGGCGAGGCGTCAATCCGTTGACATCGATTATCACACCGCCAGATGCGTATCTGCGCAGTGGACGGCACTTCTCGTGTTCCTATCGCACGCGCGCGCATTTCGAGGGTGTGTGCATATGTTCCTCTGGCTTCGACGGGTTGCTGACTCTCTTCATTCCGTTGTAAGGCACTCGGGTGGTCGCGAGCTGGCCATTGACGTGATGCCGATCGCGTATGCCGCATCAATGACCGAATGGCGACGACCAGGTCCTCCGAATCGCCCCCCAAGCACCAAGCGTTCTAATGAGCACAAAAAAAACCGTCTTGGGACGTCGTATTTCCGACCTGTCAAGGCAGCCAGGGAGCGTGCACATGCTCGCCGCGGAAGGTCGCCGAAATGCCGCCGGCACAGGTTCCGTGAATGGGGGGCAGACGCACCGATCTGGATCGGACTGTGCTGTTGTTTGGACCCTCGATTCTATAAACGAACAAGGTTGTGGCCATCTGATTCCGAGCCTATCGCATCCAGGCCCACGCGAACGACTGATTCGACTGAGGAGAGAACACCACAGCCGCCGAGGAGAGGGTCCGCCCGCCCATCAGAAAGAAGCTGTCGCGGGAGTGCGCAGGGAGAGATCCGACCGTGCAACCGTGCAACCCGAGGGAGACGCTTCTGAGTATGCGGGCGCTCACTGCCGGTGGCGACCATGACGCACGGGGCACGCAAGGAAGGCAGTTGCTCTTCTCGGCCGCGTCTACTCCCAGCCGCAAAGGCCCCATCATCCCCATCAGACGCAGGCTATCCGTCCCCAGTGTCGGCTCTGCGCCCATGACCCCATGCGGCTCGAGCAGACCACTAGCACGGAGACTGGGGGGGGGGGGGTCGCAGCACGCGGGCGCAGCCACCAACCATCGAAGCCCCGTGCATATGACAGGAGCGCGCG
Source organism: Heterobasidion occidentale (assembly GCA_039111635.1). Taxonomy (NCBI): domain Eukaryota; kingdom Fungi; phylum Basidiomycota; class Agaricomycetes; order Russulales; family Bondarzewiaceae; genus Heterobasidion; species Heterobasidion occidentale. The sequence continues at coordinate 3,020,721 of JBCAQO010000008.1, forward strand.
GGGCCCACTTACAGTAGGCTCGCGCTGGATCTGGCACGCCTGGGATGATGCTGGGGCCCACTGATCAATCTGGCTGGATCCGATCTGATCATCACGCGCCCCAGGCCGCGAGCCCGTGCCAGACGAGCAATTCATTCTTCATTTTGCGCTGCGCGGACTGCGTCGGAGCTGAGAACTGGGGGGCTCAGAGCGTAAGGGCCCTGCTCAGCGGGCGCGCATTGCTCCTCCGAGTCCGCGAGCGTGCGAGATCGCACCGCGTCGTGGACCGCGTGCGACCCCGCGCAGACAGGCGTCGTCCCCGCTCCGGCTCCTGTGTAGCGGCCACGGCCCCATCGAATGATCACGCAGGAAGCCCTCGAGCGCACAGTCGATATCGCGGCATGCATCCAAGGAAGCATCCCCGCGATGGCATCACCACAGCGTCGAGCTGTTTTCGCGCGTCGGCGACCCACGAGCCCAGCGGCGCCTACTCTGACGTTCGCGAGAGGCGCGCGCCCGCGAGCGATTCCTGTCACCGCTCGTGTGAGTCAAGTCCTCGCCGAGCCAGTGACAGGTCCCCCTAAAAATTGACGAGGCGCCCGGGGACACAGCTGGTCCAACGAGCATTGCACGCGCGCGTTCGATCGTGGCGGTTCTGCCAAGGGCAAGGCGGTGCGAGGTCGTGCCAGCTGAGGACACAAGGACGGCTCGGGGTCACGAAGACGAAGGAGAAAGGCGCCCTCTCGGGGCTTCCGAGACCGCGCGTGCCCAGTGTGCCCGCATCGCATGTTCGCTAGCTAGCCTCGTCTGTGCGCTTCGCGTGAGAAGCGCGTGCTGTGGTGCTGTGTCCCGGTGCGCTAGAGCCCGCTGCGCTCGCTACGACTTTTTGGGTGGCAGGCCTGCGTTGTTTGAACTTTGACGTGCTATGCGTGGGTCGAATGGAAGGCGAGAGGGGACGGGCAGGGATGGACGAGGCCGGAAGAGGAAGAAGGGCTGAGAACCAGGACACAGCGGCGTGCCACGAGGCCCGGCGACGACGCTTCGACGGATCTCGCGCCTAATACCACGCCTTCTCCAGCCCGCTACGCTACGCGCGGTCGAGTCAGAGTCAGCGTAGAGCGCAGGTTCGAGGACGCGAGCGAATTTAGGCCTCGCGAATTTCGACGCTGGCGTGCAGTCTGTCTGGACGGCGTGCACGATCCCACGGCAGGCTCTGGCGGCAGATCCCTCTAGCTGCCGGTGCTTCGAAGGCGCCCTGCGTGCTTCCTGCTTCAATGATGCTTAGGCTGATGGGCTGATCGATATGAACTGATGCTGTTGATCATCCATCCCAGCGTTCCCATCATCCTCGGGCACGGTCATGTCCATCAACATCATCATGATCAACATCAACATCATCGCTCCTCCGCATCATCGACCACATCATCGACCCGGCGGCGACGCCGCAAGTCGCCTCCGCCCGCCAACATTCTGGCGGGACCCACCCTAGCTCGCACTTTACTCCAGGAACACCACACCACGCCACGCGCGCACGCGCAGTGCACGCGCCCGCACGTACGTACGTAGGTACACGTAGGTACACATAGTCACACGTCCATTCCGCCAGATCCCGCAGTGATCCCGCCCGCCGACGAAGGGACAAAATTGCAATGATCAAATGACGCGGCATACGTGATCCCGCGCCGATCATCTCGATAAGTCTGCGCAGATATGCGCGCGCGCCCCTTCATTTTGCGCTTGGGGGCATTTTTGATTTTTAAATTGCCAGTGCCGCTGGGAATATACTTTCGTTCGTTCGTTCGTTCGTTGATGGCTCGATTCTTGAGGGACTGTGGCGGGGAGGCGCGAGCGCGACGCGTCTCCTTTGTGGGCAGTTACGTGGATGCATAAATACATGTACAGTTGAACAGAACTGGTGACAGGGTTGCAGATAAGAGCGAGCGAGCGAGCGGGGGAGAGAAGCGTCGACGGGAGCAGGGTCGACGGGGAGCAGAGAGCTTACGATAGCAGCACAAGAAAGAGGTTCGAGAGCGAAGCGCGGCTGGCAGACAAAAAAAGAAAAACGAAAGACGAAAGACGAAGACGAAAGACGAAAGACGGGAAACGGGAAACGAAAAGGAAAAGAAAAGTTCATGTGGATGCGGAGCTATATACGATGCAGAAGAGACGGGTCAGAGCACGGAAGCGGACGGAGAGAGAAGAAGGAGACGGGGCGAAAGCGGGAAGGGCGGGACTGCAAAACGCGTAGCGGTACCTCGACCGAAGAAGTCGAAGGGGGAATAAATACAAAGGACGCCTCGACGCGCCTGGCGCGTCCCGGCGTCTGCGGTGGAGCGCGCGGCCTTCTCCCGCGCGGCACAGCCACCTGCACGGCGTGCTGGCCAGCAGAAGCTCACGACATGGGAGGGCGGGAGAAGAGAAGAGACGCAGTCGACTGCGTGCAGCGCAGCCGCATGGCAAGAAGCGGCGGACGTTAAAAAGACGATAGACCAAAAAAGAAAGCAGGGCACGCGGCGGCGTCGGAACGGGTGCGGAATCTAATCCCGTCGTCTCTGGCCGGGGCGCAGCGAGCGCTCGACGCGGGTGGATGGGTGGAGAAAGATCTGCGAGGTCCTAAAGAAGGAAAAAAGAGCGAAGGCGCCGAAATGGAGCAGGTTGAAAAAGGGGGGTAAAGTGTCTTGTGCTAGAGACTGCGGCCGTGCGCGCGCGCGCGGGGTTCCAAGAAAGAAAGAAGAGAGAAAAGTGCGAATTTTGAGCATCAGAGCGGCCGCGAGCAGTGAAACGCAGACGCGGGCGAATACGTTGAGCGCGTGGCGGGCTCACGGCGGGCTGCGCTCGCGTGCGCCCGAGGGGAGGGTATGTCTCCGCGCCGCGTGCGCGTGCGCGTACGGGTGGTGCGCGTGGGTCTCGGGCGGCGTCCGCGCGGCGCTGCCGTTCGCGCCGCCGCTGCCCTCCGGCGCGTCGAGCCACGAGTGGATCTGCGGGAGGCGGCCGTTGCCGTTGACGCCGCCGTTGCTGCTGCTGCCGTTGGAGGCGGAGCCCGGGTCGGAGCGCAGGAGCGGGACGATGGACGGGTGCGGGTAGGTGTGGGGCGGGGGGAGGGCGGGGAGCAGGTGCTGCTGCTGGGGGCTGCGCTGGGACGCGGAGCCGAGGAGGGACGGCTGCGGGGCGGAGACGGAGACGGAGGGGGGCGAGGTGGAGGCGGAGTTCATGGTCGAGGTGGTGCGGAGGGACGAGCCCGAGAGCGGGCCTCGCTTGTGCGGGAACTGCTCCGGGCGTGGGCGGGAGTGGGTGCGCTCGAAGAGGCCGCACTTGTTGCAGAGCTAGAGCGGGGTGAGCGCGTGCACGGGGCGGTGAAGCGGGGGACGAAAAAAAAGAAATCAACATAGCGAAAGAAGTATACTGACCACCTTTCCTGGGTTGAGGCTGGAGCGGCGCCAGGTGGAGGTGTCGGTGGTGCAGCAGTTGAAGCAGCGCCTGCGGACGCGGTCGCTGAGCTTTGTGGCTGCGTCGTCGGTGTAGAGGACGTTGTGGAAGGAGGGCTGGCCGGGGAAGGGGTACTGGGTGTCGTGGGAGTGGTGCATGGGCGGGGAGAGCTGGGAGGGGACGACGTGGGTCGGGGGCGGGTAGATGCCGTGGGAGGGGTGGGAAAGGGGGTGGCCGTTGGCGAAGCGGGAGTCGCGGTAGGGGAGGTGGGAGTGGGGCGGGGGCGGGGGAGGGGCGTAGTACGTACGGGCGCGGTCGGAGGGGTCGTGGGAGTAGTGCATGGGCGCGGAGGGGTAGAGCGAGGCTGAGGGGTGCATTGCAAGGCCGGAGGAGGTGCGTGCGGAGGGCGCGGGGAGGAGACGGAGGAGCGGTCGAGGGAAGAGGAGGAGAGGGACGGGGACTGGGACTGGGGGAGGGTGGCGATGGGCGGGTGGGGCGAGTGGGCGAGGGCGTGTGCGTGTGCGTGTGCGCGGGCAAAGTCGTCCTGGTGTCTGTGTGCGGGGAAGGAAGGGAAGGGAAGGGGAATGGGGGGGTTAGAACGCGCGGCGGAGGGGGCGGGGCGGGACGGACCTGTTATGGAGCGGCAATGGGTCTGTGCGGTGCGGCATCCGGTCTGGGTCGAGGATGGGCGGCAGACGTGTGGCCCCGTTCGCGATGCTGTGGGGGGGGTGGTGGGCGAGCGCGGGATCGGTGTCCTCTGTTTTGGGTGATCCGTGCGTGGACGAGTAGGGCTGGGAGGTGGAGAGCCTGCGAATTTTGGAGGGAGGGTCTGTGCGATCGTCTGGCGATGGACGGGGGCGGGCGGGGATCTGGGGCGAGTCGCGGACGGGGGCTTGCGGGGCTGGGGACTGGGGGATCTGGGCTCGCGGGGGCGATAAGGGACTGGGGGCCTGGACCGGACTGCGGGCGGGGCGGGGGCGAGGGCGAGGGCGAGGAGGGGAGAGAGGATGGGAGGGAGGGTGAGCGGGGGATGGAGGGACGGGCGAGGGGGTACTTAAGTGCTTACCGCATTGCGGGGGCTGTGGGTGGGTGGGACAGAGAGATGTCGGCGGGGGAGTGATGGTGATGGGACGTGCAGACGAGGCGCAGGGCGAGGGAGAGAAGAAGGGCCCCCGTCCCAGTCAGCAAGCGCGCTCATCCCTCTCTCCGCCCCTCCCCTCTCTCAGACACTCCGCCGTCATGCCGGTAACAGCCCTCCGCGGCCGCGCCGGATCACCCCGACCGGGCCCTCCTTCCCAGTCCCCGCCAGCCCCCCTCTGCCGCGCCACGAATCTCCGTGCCCCCAATCTGGCCATGTCCACCTTATCAAGACGACCCTGACCTCCACCCGCCCCCGCACCACGGCTCCAGTCTCCCACCCTCCTCCAGCGAACGAGCGAGCGAGCGAGAGCCTCCTTCCCCCGACCGTCGCCGTACTCTACCCCCGCCCGACGGCCCACAGATCCCCGCCACACCCCGCCTGCTCCCACGGACTGGTCCATGGCCTATCCTCGTCCGGCCTTCCATCGCGCCCCATCAGGCTTTCCCCCCCCCCACCGCCTCCCACCCGCACAGGCGCGCGCGTCCTTTCTCCTCCCGTCCTCTGATCCTGATCCATCAGCGCGCTGCGAACCCTTGACCACCCTCATCCAAGCCCACAATCCACCTCACCCCCATCCGATCAGATGTAGTCTAGACCCCGACCCCCCCCTGCTCTCTCGCGCCGACCATTCCGTGTTTCATTCATGTCTGCATTCATTCATGCCTGCCGCCCATCCCGAGTCTTCCTCTTCGATTCCATCTGATCCCACGCACCCGTCCATCACCGCTTTTGCCTTTCCTGGCCTGGCGCCGTCCCTCCCTTCACCTCCCGCCTCACAACCTGCATTCTATCCTCCCCCCCTCCGCCGCCGCACACCCCGTCGTTGCCTCGCCACCGCACCTCCTGCGCCCGTGCCTCAACAACACCCTCCCGCGACCCCATCAGATCCCGCTCCCACGAATCCTCGTCACCTGCCGCCCCGCCGACCTCCCCCATCTGTTCATCGTGATCCACTCCCCGAGCTATCTATCTTCGTCGGCGCGACGCCGGTCTCCATCGCCCCGCCACCACAAGGGCGATGTACAATGAAGGACCCCGATCGCGACAGCGCCCGTGCTCCCAACCCGACCGCGATACGCCGCCTGATCCCATCATACATACACACGCCCCATCCGTCCCAGGCTCCGTCCCAGACGCACCATCCAGGGTCTTCATCCTTTCATACAGGAACGCACGCCCACCACGACTGCGCACCCGTGCGCTGGCGCTCACATTTTTGCACCCGCGCGCAGCCCCTCGCAAAATGAACGCTGCACCGCGCGTGGGCCTCATATCCATCCGCTCTTCGACCCGCTTGGCCCAGGTGCGTTCTGCGTCGCCACAGACGTGATTTCCACGGCGGAGATCCGCCACCATCATCATCATCATCCTCGTCGTCATCATCATCACCATCATCTCCATCACTATCGGGTCGATCAGCGTCGCCCACACGCTGGCAGGCCGCGACGCGCGTGCTCCTCGCTCGCGCGCACACAGGCGGCCCCGCCCCCGTCTACTATAGCCTCGTCGCGTCGCGCTGTAATCTACTCCGCGCAAAATGAATTAGTGGGGGCCTGCCTCATACTTACGTGTGGTGCGCCGCCGCGCGCTTTCCATTTCCCGCTTCCAATTCTCCACATTTCCACGTCCCTCGTTCCACGTCCCTCGTTCCATTTTCCATTTTCCGTTTCCATTATTCCCGCCGCGCTCGCGTCCCCCGTCACACATCGCACGTCGTCCTGATCGGCTCTTCTTTCTTTAATCCCATCAACAGGTCGCGCGCAGCAGACCTGATGATGCCGTTCTACCCATGATGATGCCTGACGCGCACGCTTCGCCGTCACCAGAACCCTCGCCCGTCTGCCCGTCCTACCCGCCCGCTCGCTCGTCCGCGGAGCCGCTAGAGGCGTCTAATCTAACGAACGCCCCCCGTTCTCCGCCGCGCCTCGCGCGCGCACACGATGACGTCGAACGGGGTCGGCGCGGGGCCCCCCGCTCGCTCGCCTGCACGGATCCCAAACCCGATGCCCGAAGCTAGGCACCCGCTAGCACCAGCAGACCGCCTCGCCCTGGTCTTCCTTTTTTTTCCCTTCTCTTTCTTCTTCGCTTCGAATATCTCTTCTCTCCCCAGAAAAAGGGGGAGGGGCGCAATGCGTGCACGCACGCTGCCCGATCCCGTTCTAGCCCGCCCGCGCAGCCGGCGGATGACTCACCGCCTTTCGAGTGCGTGCGTGAAACGGGGCGCGCGCTCAGCTCTCAGCGGCGGGGCCCACTCGCACTCTGCTTTTTTTTTTTTTTGGGGGGGGGGGCGCGTGGTTTCCTGCACGACACGCTTCGCTGGTTGGGGCACGTCTTTGCCGTTGCGTGATCGCGCTAGCCTCTAGCTTCTTCGCGTCCTTTTACCGTTTTCTTTCCGGTTTCCATTCCTGTGCGTAACACGGTGCGTGACGGTGCGTCTGCACGCGCGCGCGTTTTCTCCACGCTAGCGCCGTTGCGTGCGCCTCGCGTCCACCGCTTTGTCCTTGGCCGCATCACGCGCGCGCAGAGCTTGGGGTGATGATGCTGTTCGGTTAAGCGTGATGGATCGCGACGCGGTGTTGTTGTGAGCCTCGGGATCTGGGATCGTGCCTCTGCATCTGCATCTGTCCACCGCGTCGTTTGGCGATGATCAGTGATGCTGTTGAGGCGTCGTGTCCCCCCTGCCTCTGCTGTGCCCCATGACGCTTCCGCGGGGCTCTCATGGCCCGCGTTGACAAGGCGCCCGACGAGCGAGTGGGGCGAGACGCCGTGGCGAGCTACGACGAGGGCGCGCGACGACCGCGTGTACGGATTTAAAAAAGGACCATCATCGACGGCGGAAATCTTTCGGGCTGAACAAGGAAGATCAGAACACGCGACCAGAACGCGGTGACGGCCACCGCCTCGAGTCCCTGGATGGGCGAGCTGCGCGCGGCGGCTAGCCCTGATTCGGCCGCGCGCGCGCGCGACCGCCGTGGGCGAGACGGGGACGAGGGTGCGCTAGCGCTTCATCGATCAGCGACCGTGTTCTTGTCCTTTCCCTCGCGAAAACGCGCCCGCGGGGTGCGCTGATGCACCAGCGCCTGGCCGGGTACTCGTGCGCGGCGTCGATGGAGGCGTGGGCCGGGCGCACAGCTAGAACGCCGGCGCGCGGACGTGATCGTCGCTTTTCCTTTTTTTATTATTACCCTTTCTTTTCTTTCCCCTTCATTTCATTTCTCAGGTTTCGCGCAGGCCCCCCGTCGCGCGACACAGCTGCACCCGCGTCTCCTAGCCCGTTTCGTTTGATGGCCTTCTGTGCCAGCCAGCCAGCCAGCCAGCCAGTCGTCCGTCGATCTTGGCCAGTTGCGCCCACGCACGAGCCTTCTGATGTGTCGACGCCTGATGGACGTGGACGTGGACGTGGACGTGATGCCGCCGTCCGTCGCGACCCACGCATCTATGGACACGATCCGTGGATGGGCCGTTTTTGTCCTTGGTCTGTCTTTGTCCCTTGTTGAATTTTTTCTGATGTGATGGGAGGGGGACGTGATGGGAGGGGAGGACGGAATGGGCACCGGACGGAATGCATCCCGTCGATTTGATAGGTTGCCTATCTGAGCGCCATCAACGGCGCGACGGCGATGGTTCGATGGGGCACGGAGCATGGAGCCTCGCGCGTGGACAGAACAGAATAGAACAGAACAGAGCAGAACAGAACAGAACAACAGAACATCGTTGCGAAGATGGGATCGCCCGTTCCCGTCGCTGTTGCGTCCGGCCTCGCTCCCGCGCACGCAACTGGCTGGCTGGCTGGCTGGTGAGAAGGGGGGGAGGGGGGGGGGCACGGAGAAAAAATAGGCATCGTTTTCGCGCGGCGCGCGGAGAGCGCACAGGGACCTGTTCGTAGTCCAGAGATACGACCGTCGTCCGCTGCGTAATTACGCCCGCCGCAGCTCTGCTCCGCACGCTACGCCGACGGCTCGCCTCCCAGCCCACGGACCACAGACCACCGCCCACAGACACGCCCGTCTGGGTCTGCGTCCGCCCCGCTCGTTTCATTGCTCGCCGGGTGAGTCGCCAGCTCCAGCGTCCCTTCCGAGCCTGGGCACCCACCCGTCCGTCCGAGCTGACAGGCAGCCTGCGACGCCTGTTGCACGTCCACGACGCGTCGGTGTCTTGTCTGTCGCGATGTCTGCGCGGCCGCGGCCGTGGACCCGTCTGCACCCGGCGCGCGACACAGGCGATGGAACGCGCCGTGGCGTCATGGAGCGCCACGCCAGGTCGGCTGCTATGTGCTATTTCGTCGTGCGTCGTGCGTCGCGCGTCGCGCGTCGCAGACGTGGACGTCGGCCGGCGGGGCGTGTTGCGTTGCATGGTAGATGCCCCGCACGCCCCGACAGCGTCGGGCGGTTGGGCGCGGATGGGCGGATGGGCGGATGGGCGACGGGCGTGCGGCGCGCACGCACGCACGCACGAGGCTCGCGCGCACGTGGGGCCTGGAACGGGATGACAGCGGCTCGGACCATGCGAATGGTGTCGTCGAGACGGGCACGACGGTCAGATTCGCATTTTTCTTTCAGCTTGGATCGGGATCCGTCCGCTGTGCCGTTGTCGACTGCGCGTGCGCCGTTGGAGCTTGGAGCTCTTTTTTTTCTCGCCTGCCGCGGGCTGGGAACTCGCGGGCTCCTGCTGCATCGGAGATCCGCCGCTGAGAGCAGAGCGCGGGATCCTCGAGAGTCCCGCGCTCGGGGCCGCTCGCAACGAGCTACCGAGCTAAACGGGTGGCGCTTTCCGCGAGGGATGCGCGCGGCGGTGAGCGCGCTCGAAGCACGGACTGGACGTAAGCGGACACGCGGCGGCATGATAGCGCATCGGGATGGCTTTCCGGGAGCACGCGCGCCGACGGGGGTTCCATGCGTGGGGTTTGGGCTGATTGGGGACGTGTTCCGGCGGCTGTGGGTGCGGATCCGCGGTGGTGACGCCCGGTGCGGGAACGCAGACGAGTGGCGCAGCGTTGGAGAATGGTCGGGCGGGCGCAGGGCCCCACGGTAAGGACAGAATGCGTGTGCTCGCAGGGCTGCAATGCGATTTATTTTACTTCGTGTCATACGCCTGAACGCGCGAACGACGGAATGTTCGGTTAGTAGTGTACATTTCGTGAGAGTGAGAGTCGAGTGCTGGCCGGGGGATGCCGCGACGCTGCGATGACGCGTGTGAACGTCGGCCGCGACGAGTCAGGCCAGAAGAGCCGTCGCCCAAAGCTGGCACAAGCTACTGCAGTAGTGCGCCTCGCAGACAGCGAGCATGCACAGCTCGACAGCGTGGGCGAGGTCCTCCTCCTCCCTCACATCCGACCGCCTCCGCCCGTCCACCCGCCACTCCACCCCGTCCCCGTCCTCGTCCTCGTCGAAAACTGGACGCGCAGCCCGCGCAGACGACGTCCCGCGCAGCCCCGCGGTGCGCAGACTCGACGCGCTGCTCGCAGGTCTAAACGGGGGCGGCGCACAGCCCGCCGAGGCGTGCTTCTGCCAAGGTCCGCCCGCCGTCCGCGCTTCTGCGCCCGCGCGCCACGTCCGCTGAGCTTCTCCTTCTCGCCCCAACCCGCCCGCAGCGCGCACCCACGCTCTCTCGCCCTACACCCCGATCTGCACCCGCTGCGGCCTCGTCCTCTGCGCCCTCCACCCCCCGCACACCCCGTGCCCCCACTGCGCCTCCGCCCTCCTCGCGCCCACCGCCCGCGCCGCCCTCGTCGCCCGCCTCCAATCCGAGATCGCACAGACGCGCGCGAGGGAGGCCGACGAGCGCCAGAGGGCCGCCGACGACATGCGCGTCAAGGCCGGCGCCTTCCCCTCCCTCGGCCCACAGAGCGGCGGCGGCGGCGGCGGCAGCGGCAGCAGCAGCACCCCGCCGTCGCGCGCCGGCACCCCTGCGAGCTCCGAGCCCCACAAGGTCCTCACGCTCCACGGCGGCGGCGCTGGCCGCAAGGCGAAGAAGGTCACCCTGGCCTCCTACACCCGCTCCTCCCCATCTACGCCGCGCGCGCCTTCTCCGTCAGAGCCTGCGGAGGTCGTGTGGCGCGCGCCACCCCCGCCAAAGGAGGTCGTCTTTGCACAGGGCCCGAGGCAGCCGGCGACGCTGTGGGTCGATCTGCTAGGCGAGCGCGTGCTTTACGTCGATCCCCCAAAGACAAAGCCCGCCCCCAAGCAGAAACGCCGCGAAGGTAATTCGTGATCATCATCGTCGTCGTCGTGAAAAACAGTAAACAAAAACCCCCCAATCGATACAGCAGCAGGGCCCGAAACAAGTCAATAAGTTAGAAAATAGAAAACACACAACAGGTGAGTAAAAACGCCACGCCCATCTGCGCATCGAGACGTGCAAAGTTATGTACTGATCGTCAAGTGTCCGTGCCCAAAGCCAAAGTTGCCACCAAAAGAGATGCGAACAGATCTGACGCGATCGCAGGCGAATGATGAGATGCCTTGTCCGACAGACGACGGTCACCGCCGCCCCTGGCCCCCCTGTGATCCCGAATACAAATAGTGCCGCATGTCCGTCAGGTCCTCCCGCAACCGCATCAGCTCTGCGTCCTTCTCCCTCAGTCGCGCCTCAGCCGCGTCCAGATCCATCCTCGCGTGCTCAAACTCGAGCGTGTCCATCTCGAACTGATCGGGCAGCGCCGGCGACGGGGGAAGAGGTATGTCCGGCGGGTCGGGCGAGCCCATGAGGATCAGCGTCGGCTGCAGAGGCGTCGCGAGCTCCATCGATTCGGCGTCGTCCTCCAGGTCGCTCATGAAGCTTTGCTCGGGGCCTGGAGCTGTGGGCTGCGCCTTCAGCTGCGTGATCTCGTCCTCGAGGCGTCGCTCGCGCTCGTGGGCGTCCCTCTTGAACGCGTCCAGCTCCGCGCGCAACGACTTTTCTACTTGGTGCAACCTAAGAAAGTCAATCTCAGTGAGGTCGCGAGTCAGAATCCAGTCATCGTGTTACCTCAGACACTCCTCTTCGATTTTCAACATTTGAGGAAAGTCAGGCGTCGTTCCGGTTTTGAGCCCCTAAGAATGTTCAGCGTTCGGAATGTATGAGAAAAAGCGACGCGTCACACACCTGAGCGGTCTGAGTCGAAGGTGCGGCAGCTTGGGAGGCCTGATTCTCGTCATCACCAGGAACGGGCGTTCGGGAAGGCGGCCTGGGAGTGAGCTTGCCAGATGAGAGTTCGGCGGGCGACCTCGATTTCGTGGACCTGCGCTTGAACTTTGGAGGCTCGTCGAGGCGCGGCTTCATCCAATCCGAAAGCGAA